>JAQSEB010000014.1:1200000-1580828 GCA_030063045.1 Pratylenchus scribneri | reverse complement strand
CAACAAAATTTACCACAATTACTGCTAAAAAGGAGAAAAAAAGATTAAATATTATAGATATGTTGTGTTCGAAAAAATGTATCTGATTTATGTTTGAATTTTTCCTTAAATTAATGGGAAAAAGTTCTGTCAATTTTTCTCATATTTCTCAAAATGGATTCCTCCAATTAAAATGAATATCAAGAATTGCAAATGCCACTTATAATATTCCATATCATTGAATTTCATAAATTTTTCTCTTCTGCCGAGCTTATAGCAAGATAATTTCGTTATTATTACGATATTGAGGACGCGATAATTGGTCATGAAACGGTATAATATAGTGTAGAAGGCGACAACTGTTATTGGATAAATTTATAAAGCATTTTATAGAACATAAATTGGCCACAAAATAATGTCAAAAGCATTGGCTAATATTGGACATTTCCCAAGTCTGACCAAAAATCATTAGCTTAAATTTCTAGCCTTTTTATGGCCATAAATGGAGAAATATCCAACATTGTCCAATGTCCATTTTTTATATAATTTTGTGGCCAATTAAAATGCTATATATATATTTATATAGCAACTTTGCATTGACACTACATCGTTTTATCCCCACGTCTACAATTTTCGTAACATTCACAACATTTGCCAACATTCAGTTAATGAATGAAGAATTAATTTGCTTGCAGCAAATAATATTGGTTTGAAAATTGGATATGATATATCAGTAATTTTGTATTTTACCAACAAATATATTGGTGGGTAAACTACACATAAAAATTCTATCTTTTTTCCCATTCCACTCAAATTCGATTCCTCCAATTAAAATGAATTACAAGAATTTCAAATACTATTTATAATATTCCAAATTTTTCAATTTAATGATTTCATCTCTTTTATAGATCACAGGATATTTCTGGCAAGAATTTTCTTCAAAAAGAACTAAAAGCAAAAATTCATTGAAAAATGTATGATATTTTTTCATATATTTTTATCACCCATAAGAATATATTCCTATATTTCTCAATTCTAATTAGTATTCCTTCAATCCTTCTTTATTGTGCCGAATGTTTAATTATTATTCGGCACAAATCCTTTCATAATTCTTTCTATACCCTCTTCATCGTAAGGGCATTCACGGTATCACCGCAAAAATAATTTTTGCATCAATTTTTATATTTAAGGATCTCCTCTACACATTGGACTCCTATTATGGCTATCGAATTCCAAATTTATTCCCTGAATGGTTTATCCAATTGTCCCTATCAAATTGGGCCCTAGCTTTGTTTTACTTTTTATCGAGTTATTCACTTATGGCCGATAATTTAACAACTGGTTTTCTTTTATTCAATCGTTTCACTGCAATTGTTTGTCCTTTGCGACATGAACAAGTAAGTCCGAGGGTATCTCTAGAATAGTAAGAATAAAAAAAATTCATTCTAAAAACATAAATGTTTGGAGAAATAAAAATAGAAAATGTTTGAACAAACTAAAACACAAAATATTTAAGCAAACAAAAAAAAAACAAATTGTTTGGGCGACAAACAAAAACATTAAAATGTTTGGATAAACAAAAACATTAAAATGTTTGGAGAAACAAAAACATTAAAATGTTTGGACAAACAAAAACATTAAAATGTTTGGAGAAACAAAAACATTAAAATGTTTGGATAAACAAAAACATTAAAATGTTTGGACAAACAAAAACATTAAAATGTTTGGAGAAACAAAAACATTAAAATGTTTGGACAAACAAAAACATTAAAATGTTTGGATAAACAAAAACATTAAAATGTTTGGACAAACAAAAACATTTGGATAAACAAAAACATTAAAATGTTTAGAAAAACAAAAACATTAAAATGTTTGGATAAACAAAAACAATAAAATGTTTAGAAAAAAAAAACATTAAAATGTTTGGACAAACAAAAACATTAAAATGTTTGGATAAACAAAAACAATAAAATGTTTAGAAAAACAAAAGCATTAAAATGTTTGGACAAACAAAAACATTAAAATGTTTGGATAAACGAAAACATTAAAATGTTTAGAAAAACAAAAACATTAAAATGTTTGGACAAACAAAAACATTAAAATGTTTGGGCAAACAAAAACATAAATATTTGGGCAAATAAAAATACAAAATATTTGGAAAAACAATTAAAAAAACATAAAATATTTGAGTAAAAAAAATATTTTTTATTTTTTCAGATCTGGCAAAAATTGATGCCATTTTCGATTATTTTCATTTTTGGCATTCCAATTTATGCCATTGGATTATTTGGCATTGAATTACAAATTAAGATTGAAAATGATGAAAATGGAAATTTTATATCACTTAATATTATTGAAAAGGAAAATGTTCGTCCGTTTTTTGCATATTTTACAAAAATATTTATCTATTTTAGACTGAAAAATTTGCCTTTTATATGGAAATTAGTACAATTTGGTCAGTTCTATTCCTCCTATACTGCATTATACTCAGTTTGGCCACTATGTTGGCAATAAGGAGACGAGCCAAAAATCAAGTCAATGGTCAAAAGCAGCAAAATTCGCAAAATAAAAAGTTGGAAAGAAAATTGTGGCTATTTACTTTCTTCACATGCCTTGCCCATATGCTCATTGCACTCTTGATTGTATTCAATTATATAAAATTTTTTTTATTTTTTATTCTAATTCCCTCAAAGATTGGATTGTATTTTGCCATAATCACCCAAAATATCTTCTTGACCACTTTGCTCAACAGTCAATATTCATGGGTGGTGGATTTTGGGACAGTGGTTTTGCCAAGTTGGCTTCTTCTTTGGGCCAGTCCAAGCTTCAGAAAACAATTTTTTATTGATTTTCTACCAAAATGTGTCCATCAGAATTTGGCGCTGAGCCAACAACAAGTGACAATGGTGAAAGCATCAAAAACAACAACGGTGAAAGCATCCAAAACAATCAAAGTACAATCATTAACACGCAATTCATAAATACCAATTTTTATATAATTCATTCTTTCTTTATAATATTGTATTGTTTAATTGGTGAATAATGAATTAAAGATCCATTTTGGTACGGAATATGAACTAACTCTTTTATGCCAAGATAATTGGCATTTGAAAAAAAATAAGGGAATGTTTAAATTTTGTAAAAAAAAATAATAAAATATCGAAAAAAAAAGTATTTTAAAAATGTGGAAAGGATTTTAACAATTCAATGGTTTGACTAGACCCCGAGCCACTACCTCTACCCCCATCCCCCCCCCCCCCAATGTAGCATAAAAATATTGTTTTTCACATTCACAGCAAAAATGTAAATATAGCACTAATTATTGTGCAGTCAATAAATAGAATTGCTTTTGGAATTATAGATTGTTTTTGTAAAATATTTTAATTAAATCAAAGAATTTATTCATTTTGTAAAATAATAATGTGATTTATGTTGCATTATTACATTTTATTTCATGAGCCCATTTTCTCGGTGTAGTTTTGCCAAAAATGGTGAAAGCAGTGTTCAAAATAAATACAATAAATGCGATTGCCAAAAGCACAATGGCCCACTAAATGAAATATTATTAAATTAATATTATAATTAAATACATTTGCAAGTGCATCATTCGGTGCAATCAAATTCACAATTGATGGCATCAAAAGGGCAACACAACTGCTCACAATGCTCTCCCATGTGATTAACACTTCCGCATATTTCAATGCAATCTTGGGGTGATTGTGATTTATTTTTAAATTTGAAATGTTTATTTTGCCGAATATACATTGAAATTGAAAAAAGCCATATTGAAAATGGTCGAAAATTTGTATTATAATATTTTAATTATATTTATCCTAATTCAATGAACTTAAATTTAAACTTGATCGATAGAAGAACTCACATAGTCGCATCTTTTGAAAATGAGTTGGCCTAGATTTAACCAATTTTAAATAAGTTTTAAACCAAAAACGAAAATTGTTTAAACAATTTAGAATTTATACCCTTTAATTTTGGAAAAATATTTAAAAATTATTTAACATTTGATGTGTCTTGAAAAACTTTATCCAATTTTATATGGTTCTCCATTTTGGTTAACCCCCTTAAACCATTATAAATATATTCTTAAATTATGTACTTTTTTTCTAGGCAATTTCAATGTTTTTTTTTTCAGATTAAATATCAATTTACATTTGAATTAAAATTGATAAAATTAATTATACGGTTTGGGTGCATCGGAATACGCCGAGAATGTTCAGCCCAGTGAACATATTTAAGGTGGCATAGAATGGTAAAATCAACCAAAGTGATTTGGTGAACAATGGGAAAATGGCCAAACAAGCCAAACTGCCCACAATTCCATACTGCAAATGATAATAATGTTAATTAAAGGATTATGAGGGGGAAACCTGTGAAATTGCGGTGAACAATTTAATTCGTGAATGTTCACTGAGAAATTTGAGCAGAATTCGATCGTTCAATGGACCACTAATTAATTTTGAGAGAACACAAATGGCATAGGGGAGGGCAGCAAAAAGGCCAGTTTCGACAATATTTATGCCCAAAACCTGAAAAAATATTCCTTTTAAGGGACTTTTTAGGCCCAATTTACCTTATTCAAATAATATGGGCCCATTTGTGTGTAAAATTGAAAACCAATTTCATCGCTGAAAAATGCAAAAAGCAAAATCCAAACGGCCCAATCCGTCAGAATTTCTTTGTATGGAATATTTTTATTGGAAATATTTTCCTCAACAATTTTTCCTCTTTCAATTTCTTTCAATTCCTTCTCATTCACGAAACTGTAAAATAAATTGGAATAATTAATTATTATTAATTTACGGATGTTGAATTGGATTGTCGCGAAAAATAGCAAAGAAAGCAGCAAAAAAGATGAAAGTTAAAATGCCTTGGATATAATAAATTCCACTCCAGCCATAGGGAGATGCACAAAAATAGGCGGCAGCCGGCATTGAATAAATTGGCCCAAGCTGAAAGTAAATTAAAATGAGATATGAGATTTAATTCATAGTAGTCCACGGCCGATTTTAAACCGAAATTTCGGTTTAGGTTTTGAACAAACTTGGTCTCGGTTTTAAAAAAACCTTGGTTTGTGATTTTGAACAGTTTATGAAACTCGGTTTCGTTTTTTTAATTCTATGTTTTGGTTTTGACCGGTTTTTTAAACTTGCTTTTGTGTTTTTAACGGTTTTTTGAATACAAGCAATAAAAATTTCTTCTTGGAATTTTAATTTTACATGAAATATCAACAAAATTCCAAACTTTTTCCTTAATCAATTTCTAAATCTTAATTCCATAGAGTTTATTTTAGCCAAAAATTGCTCCTCGGTGTGAAATTAAAAACTAAAAACTGATCGTTTTGGACATCCTCGGCTTCGGTTTTTAACGATTTTTTGAAATTCGTTTTCGCTTTTGGTATTTAAAACTTACTTTGGACTCTCCTAATTTAATTTACCAATTTAGGGGAAATAAAAATAACTTGCCTGGGAATGAGCGGAAATGAAGAGTAGAAATGTGCCAATAGAATCCAAAGTGGCCCAATTTCGGCTGACTGCACTATTCATTACGTATTCGGCAGAAAATACACTGCCCTTTAAAATAAATTAATTCACATTTTTGTAAAATGAATTTAATCGAATCCAACTTGCAAAATGCGGCAAATGAAGAAAACAGGAAAACCAAAGAGAGCAAAGGCAAATGGAGCCAACAAAGTGGAGAATGCGGAAATGAGCCCATAAAAAGTGATTGTATATCTGTAAAAATAATTAAAATTAAAATAAAAACAAATTTAATGCCTTAAGCCATAATATTTAATTGCCAAATTAATTGGAATTCCACCAAAAATAGCGCCAATTGCAGTGCCCGAAAAAAGGGCAGAACGTTGAAATGGCGAAAATAAATGTTGGCCAACTTAAAATATTAATAAAAATAATTTTTTTAAATTTATTAACCCGAAATATTCAAATTATCATTTTCCATGCAAATTATTGTAAAATTGAATAGAATACTGTTGACGGAAACGAGCATCATACAAATTGTGGAAATAGCCAAAATGACAAAACGAACTCCATAAAATTGCATCATCCAAATTCAAATATTTAATTAATTAATTAAATAGCAAACATAATTAATTAATTAGTCACCATCTATGGACCTTTATATATTTATATTAATTTGCAAATTAATTGAATTAAAAATGATCTTCAAACACAAAAATTCAAATAAATTTATGTTCCAAAAAACAAATCAAATGAAAGGTCGCGGCACTGATAAGGAAGAAAATAATTAGCCAAAATTAAAAGATCAACTCTAGGTACAATCAAAATAGTAAAACACAAAATAAATTAATTCAATTTAATATTTAATTCATTATTTATTTTAATTTTAATATTAAATTACTAATAAAATGGAAGAATTTTACTTCCAAAAATACAAATTTTATTTCCAAAATGGACCAATTTAATTTTTTACTTCCTTATTTCCAATAAGATCCAGACAATGTCTGGACTAAATTCTGCAGACCATCCATGAAAATGTACTTTTTAATATTTCCTGGATGCCATTGATGCTGGACATGGTGCGGGCTAATCAATTTAGTCAAAAAATGATGGCCATAAATATCCTTCATTTTTTTCTTATTTCCAGCCATTTTTAATATTTAAATATTTTTTATTATTAAAAAATGAAAATTAAATTGCCCTTCCAATTAACAATTTTGATAGAGATCGGCAAGGCGCTTCCGTCCGGATCCGGTTCGGTATTACCGAATCAATACCGATACCGAGTCAATACCGAAAAATCAAAAAAATCTTCGGTCCGGATCCGGTTCGGTATTACCGAAAAAATACCGAAACCGAAAAATCTCGATCCAAAAACCTCGGTATTTTCGGTATTCTGCAAATTTTTTAAAAAAATATAAAATTTTTTTATCTTTAATAGAAAAATGATAAATAATTTAAAAGAGAAATATTTGTATAAGTATAAATCAGTATTTGTAATTTATTTTTGGAAGTGTGCGATTAAGAAAAATCAACATCTCAGCTTTTCTTGGATGCAATCTTGATCGCCGATAATTATAAATATCTCTTGCAGTCGAAAAAAGGCCCTCACTTGCAACACTGGTCGCAGGAATTGCCAAATAAATTTTTGCTGCTTTGGCCAAATTGGGGAATTCTTTGCCATTTTCCTTCCAAAAATCCAACGGATCAGTCATTTTCTTTTTCTTTTTTCCATCATCATCAAGTCCAATGTGTTTAGACCACCTTGTAATTATTTTAATTTTTATTAAACCGAAAAATAAACCTCCACTTGTGATAATAATATGTTTGTCCATTTCCCCTCTCCCACCTTCCTTCATTTTCTCTAACTCAGCAAATTTTGTAGCATATTCAGTGCCCGAATGAATCGTGTTCAAATGGGTTTTTAAACCGGATGTGCTTCCTTTAGAAATTTTCAGTGGTTTTTTGCATTCTAGACATTCAGCTTCGGTTTTTGAAATTTTTTTGAAGAGGCCAATTTTCCATATATTGCTATTGTCGGGCATAATTATTTAATTTTAATATTTACGATGTCTCTGCAAATTAATTTGCTTTAAATTTATTTGTAAAAGAATAAATATGAAATAAAAATGAAATTAATTAACAATTTAGGAATATTAAATAATATAATTTATTTTCTAAAAATGAAAATATAATTTATTTTCTGAAAACGAAAATATAATTATAACAAAAAGAAAAAAAGTTGGATGAAATGACATAATTAATAAAAAAAATTCTTTATTTTATTTAAAAAGTCATGAAAAATGCCCTAAAATGACCTTTTTTCAATACCGAAAATACCGATGGTGCCTCGGTCCGGATCCGGTTCGGTATTACCGAATCAATACCGATACCGAGTCAATACCGAAAAATCAAAAAAATCTTCGGTCCGGATCCGGTTCGGGATTACCGAATCAATACCGAGTCGGGATCCCGAAAAATACCGATCGGGATCCGGTACGGTCCGATCTCTAAATTTTGATAATATTTTTATGTTGGTTTTCAAAAGTCCATGGTAATTTTTAATTCAAATTAATTTCATATAATTAGCTATTTTCCAGGACATGTTCAAAGACATTTACAAAGAAATATAAAAGGAATTGAACGCACCATCAAATGGGCTTGGGATTTCAGTAATGTGCCCGAAAAAGTCGAGATGGCAATGCAAAATTACAATAGTATGCTGAAACAAAGAAATGAACATATTAATAAAATTGGGAATGCCCAAATGGAGGAAAATTCTGCATTAAAAATATTCAAAAATGTTTTAACTTCCAAAATGTTACATTCATCAAATTATTACACAAATGAAGAATTTGAAAGGCAACGAAAATTGTATGAACAATTTAAGGTCTATTACATTTAAAATAAAATGAAATTTCCTTTTTTAAAATTAAAGATTAGCGAAGAAGCGGAGAAATTAATTAAAGGAAAAATTTTGCAAGAAGAAAAGGAATTTGAAAACAAAGGGAAAATTGATGAAAATGAGACGAATAAATTAATTTTGAATATCATGGAAATATTGAAAAAAGATAAAACTTTTGTGCAGCAAAGTGAGAAAGAAGGTTTACATGTAAAATAAATAAATTTCCCTAAATTATGGAAAGGAATGAAGGAAAAACACCCTTTGTTATATATAAAAGTTTATTGTATATTTTGCTATGAAAATCATATTTTCCTGATAAAATTTTATTTCAAATTTTAAATTAATTCAACCAAAGATATTATGTAAATTTTTAGCAAATTATAGTCGAACATTTTATCAAAATTTCTCTTCCCAAATTCTATTTGCACACTGCATTAAATTAAATGTGGAGAATAATGCTTCGGTAGCAATTCCACATTGATTATTCTTGTTTCGTGCCTTTTGATATAAATTGAATAAAATGGGATGAGAAAAGAGTATTTTGCATGCCCTAAAAAACCTTTATAATTATCCACAAGACAAAATATACAAAATGTTTAGAATGCAAAATGTTTGGAAAAATACAAAATGTTTGGAAAATAAAAATGTTTGGAAAATAAAAAATGTTTGAAAAAACATAAAATGTTTGAAAAAACACAAAATGTTTGGAATGCAAAATGTTTGGAAAAATACAAAATGTTTGGAAAATAAAAATGTTTGGAAAATAAAAAATGTTTGGAAAAAATCTTTGGAAATCAAAAAATGTTTGGAAAAATCATTTGAATAAAATGTTTAAAACATTTATATATTTATATTAAATTGCTAATTAATTGAAATGAAATTTATCCTCAAACACAAAAATCTAATTAAAATGATATGATGACTTAAAAAAAACAAATATAATAAAAGGACGGCATTAATAAGGTTGAAAATGATTGGTCAAATTAAAATTAAAAAAATATAAAATTAAATGATCAATTATAGGTACATCAAAATAGTAAAATACAATTGAGTAATATAATTTTAATAAATTTTAAATTTGTTATTAAATTAGAAATAAAATGGACTAATTTTACTTCCAAAAATGACCAATTTTACTTCAAAAATAACTAATTTTATTTCCAAAATGGACCAATTTAATTCCAATAATTCAAGTCAGATCCAGACAATGTCTAGACTAAATTCCATATGCCATACATGAATTCTATGCTATTAGCTTTGGAAATGGTGCAGTTTTGATGGTCCAATCGATTCGACCAAAAAATTTATGGCCATAAAAATCCATCACTTCATCCTTATTTCAAGCCAATTGAATAATAATTTTTATTTTAATTTATTAAAAAAATGAAAATCCGTTCTCCTTTATTCCAAATAACAATTTTGATAATTTTGATAATATTTTTGTGCTGTTTAGCAAATGCCCAAGGTAATTTTTTAATTCAAATTAATATAATTGGACATTTTTCAATCAAGGTCGAATAATAACTATGAAAAATGCTATGGACTTGGGACAAAAAATAAATATTTTAAAAAAGCCAATATTGGAGGACATTTTGGACTCGGTCAAAGATACAACCTTGAGGAAAGCATATTTCAGAGGGAAAAATGTGTCCAATAAATTAGAAGTGGCAATGTATAATAATAATACATCGGAACTAAAAAATAATTACCAAAACAGAATTGAGTTTGGCCAAATCGAGAAAAATTCTGCATCAAACATATTCAAAAATGTCTTAACATCCAAATTGTTGCATCCTTCAAATTATAAAGAATTAGAAGAGCAAAGAAAACATTTTGAACAATTTAAGGTTTCTTTATCTTCCAATAAAAAAAATTAACTTTTTTTTTTGGATGAAGAAGCATACAATTTTATGAAAGGAAAAATTTTTCAAGAGGAAAAGGAATATAGACAAATTCAGGGAAAATTGAAAAATTAAATTGTGGAAAAGAGTGAAGAAAAAAGAACCTTTAGTAAGTAAAGTATACATAAAGTTTATTGTATTTTTTGATGAGAAAGAACACATTTTCGTGATAAAATTTTATTTCAATGTTAAAAATTCCAAACAAATATAATTTGAACATTTAATTAATATTCACAAAATTTCTCTTCCCAAATTCAATTTCCACTACATTAAATTGTGGCAAACATTGCTTCGGTCGCAATTCCACATTGGTTATTTTTATTTCGTGCCATTTTGATATAGCCTAAATAAATTGGATGGAAAAGATCAATTTTGCCTTATAGTAGTCCAAAGTCGGTTTCGGTTTGAGAAAATCGATTTAATTTAAAACTGAAATTCTGAATTTTTGTTCAAAATAATCAAAAATAAGAGAAATCGAAACTAAAAAAAGACTTTTTTCAAAAACCCAAAATCGGCTTTCAAAACCGACACTTGTAAAATCGACTTTGGGCTACTCTATTTTGCTCCCTACAAAAACCTTTATCGCCCCATTTTTCACTCCAACTATTCTTCACAATCCAATAATCGCCCCATTGCTTGTCCGACCCATAGCCCACCAACAAAACGGCTATACAAAAATAAATATTCGAAATTATCTCATTTAAATTTATTTAACCATGATTCAAATAATCCACTTGAGGGCAAATTGGATCGTCCAAAATGCCGCCAGCATATTCCATGAATGTTTCCGACGCATAAATTGCCACTGAAATTGGCCCATTCAGCGCCAATGCGGCCATCAATGCCTGCTCATTGCCCTCTTCAACCATTGTGTATCCCTTCACTTTGGATGCACCAATTGGTTTCAATTTGCTGAAACTGCAATTCTGCTCCACCCCTTTGTACGGATAGAGCACTTCAAAATTGAGTCCTCCTTCGCCAATTGTAAATTCCATTGCCTTTAAATTTAAATGTGTTTGGGGATTTATTAGTTCTGTCCAAAGTCGGTTTCGATTTTAGAAAATCGATTAAATTAAACCGAAATTGGGTTGCACTATAAAAGTGAGGGAATTTTTGCTCTAAGAAATTTGGAGAAGCCGAAACTTAAATCTACATTTTTAAAACTGAAAACAAAATTTTATAAAAATCCAAGTTTAAAACCGAACTTTAGTTAAAATTCTTGGTGGATTTAGGCCCAGCTTTAGACTTATTCTTATAAGATATAAAATAAAATCAAAATTAAATATATCATAAATACTCCTTTAAAATTCTATCACAAATAATTCCCCAATCTCTAATAATTTGTCATTTTTTGGGAAGGTTGAAAAATAATTACCATCTAGGGTTTTAAAGAGAACATTTACGGTAATCCAATATGGCAAAAAATGTTTGTAATTTACCATTCGAGGCCATCCTCCCCAGCATCCATATTCTTGGCTGTCACAATCCAACAAATTCTGTTCCGACAATCGAATCAACGCCCCGGTCGCCTTTGAATGTGCCGCCTCCAATGCCCCAACCGTGCTGAATGCCCAGCATGAACCGCATCGACCCTAAATATTCGCTTTTAAATTGTCCTTCCAATTTTTGAGTTTACTTGATTTTTTACTGGTGTCACCAATTTTCGTGAGCCATCTTGATTAATTAATTAAATTAATTAATTCAATAATTATTCAAAGGACTTCCTTTTCGCCAATCCAATGCCGTTGGCAATTTTGTCATATCAATTCCATCCAATGTAAATTTTGTCATCAATTTTCCATCATTCATAAATTGGGTTCCTTCACGAAATAATTTTCGCCTATATCCATTCAATTGTTGCCTTTCTTTATCCGTCTATTAATGAAAGATAAATTTAATAGATTAAAAGAGCAAATTTTTGTATCAAAAAATAGTTTTCGACTTCTAATAAATCATAAACCGGTTTTAGACCTACAACCATATACCAATTTATAGATCTAATTGAGACGCATCTTTTGACATATATATTTCTTGGTTTAAAACGAAACTGAGCGAGTTAAACTGTTTAAATCATATTGCTAGTATTTGGTTTTAAACCCTTTATATTTGGGCCAAAACTGACATTTTATATATCATTCGATGCGTCTCGATGCGATCTACAAATTGATATAAGATTTGTAGTGTATAAAACCAGTTTCCGATTTATAAGAAATAAAAAACTACTTTTGATGGAAAAAATAGTATCCAATTAAAAAGTGACCCAATCGGTCATCGGAGAAAATCCAAGATGAAATCCTTGTTCCCCACGGGAAAAAGCCTCATTCTGTGCATTGATTCGTCTCTTCCTCCTAATAAAATGATTTTTCAATTAATTTTAATTAATTTTTTACTCATGGAATGTCCTTTCACGTGTTCTTTCCTCATCCGTACTTTCATATGTTTTACCTTTAAATTTAAATAAAAATATTAATTTCCTCCAAAATGTGTACCAAATGCTTCTTTATATTCGGCCCATGTGGCATCCATTTTATATTTGATTACATCCGAAAGTTCCTCAACATTTTCCTCATATTCCGTGGAATTAGTCAATTTAATTATGCAAATTAAAAGAAATAAATAAATTGGAAATTTTTCAAACATTTTCCGACTGCTAAAATTTTAAATTATTTAATTGAAGGATCAAATTAAGGGAAAATTATATTTTATTCCATTTTGCGCAATATATAAAATGGAAATGAATAAAAGAGATGAATGGATGAATTTATGGGATTGACCACAAATTACTTAAATTATCCGGTTTTGAGCGCCAAACAAAGATAGTCACCATTTCGGCAATTTTCATCATCAAAAGTTGATAAAATGGAAGAATGGAATTATGCATACATATTCCCATTAATAATGGATTCCGACACATTTTAATGAGCAAAAATGATCGATTGAGAGATGTTTATGTCCACTGTCCAGCAGTACACCTCCTACTAAAGCTTTTGTATTCCATTTTGCTGTTAATCGTCTACTGCTGATCTTTTTAATGAAATGCGAAAAGTTAAAAGCAATTAATTTTGGTGTTTCTGTTAGCTCATTAGGGTGTTTTGTTTACCTTGTAAACACCTTGAACCAGTTTACATAATTTATTATGTATTTAATTTTTTCGATTCGACAATTATTAAATTCAATTGATCATTATTTAATTTTCCGAGAAATTTTTAATTTTAACAGGGGAATTTGGCACATTTCCTTTCTAATATACATACCATCTCTATACAAATTATATTAATCAAATAATAATGTCCTTTTAGCGTCCGGGGTCATCTCCACAATTGATAAAGGGATATGCAATTATGGGCATGTCCACAATTCTGCAATTATAGACGTTTTCGACTATAATAAATCAGAAACCGGTTTTAGACCCATCAAACCTTATTCCATTTTGTAGATCTCATTGAGACGCATCGAATGGTATATAATTTGTTATGGTTTGGTCAAAATTAAATGGTATTAAACTATTTTTTAAGTTTTTGGTTCAAAACTCTTTCATTTTGGGCTAAACCATGACAAAACGTATACCAATCGATACGTCTCGATGAGATCTACAAAATTCTATAAGATTTGTAGGGTCTAAAACCGGTTTCTGATTTATTATAAATCAAAAACCTCTATAATTGCAGAATTGTGGACATGCCCATATTTGCAGAATTGTGGAGATGACCTAGCACCTCCTTTTAGCATTACTACAATTTTTTTATTCAAAATTAACTAACTGCCTTTCTGCCTTTAGTAATTCAACTCTCATTAAAAAAATCAGACGATCATGCAAAAAATGTACTCATTCGTTGGACATTAACATTTCCTAACCATTTTTGCTTATATGTAGCAAATCCGTTGAAATGAATTTGCGTGCGCAATTTCCATTCTTTCATTTTGTATAAAATTTGGGTTAAAATTATGTTCATAAAATGAAAGATCTGCTCTTTTTATTTTGTGAAATTTAATAATGAATAAATATTTCCAATCAAACAAATATATTCTCCACAATCCAATAATGTCCGCCATTGATCCCATTCTATATTGGGCCACATTGACCCAATTCATCATTTGCTCTATTGGATTTGTTTTCAATAGTTTCCTCGTCTTCGTCATCATTAAAAATAAGTAAATTGGATATTTAACAAATAAATTATGGGAATAATTTATCATTCTCAATAGGAAACTTCGTCATTCTTGCTGTTCCATTCTTATTTTGACAATGGCCATTTATGATTCTATTAATGAATTTTCGCTAATTTTTCTGCCAACAATTTTGACCATTTCTGGCACAACAATTCCCCTTCAACTTTGTTTTTTCCTCGAATCTTATAGCCCATTTTTAAATATGAATTTGCAAATTTTGCATTTTTTAATCAGCCTTGATCGATTCATTTCCATAATTTTCCCACTCCAGTAAGGTACCACTGATCATTTTCATTTTTTTTTAATTTTCAGGTATAAATTCCTATCAGAAAAGTATAAAAATCGATATTTGTTTGGCCTCATTAGTTTCGATGCATTTGTCTCTTTTTCCTTTGCATTTTTACCCTATTACAATTATTCCATGGATGATTCAAACAAATTAACGTATTATTTTTCATAAAAATGTTTATTCAATAAATTAAATACAATTTAAATAAATTTTAATGTAGGCCAGTTTATTGTCAGCCAACGGATATGATGGAACCTTCAGCAATGTTTAGGGCACTAATTTTTGTTCTCATCATGAATGTCAGTACCGTGATTGTCTACATTTCCTTGTGGCTTCAGATTCGATACAAATGTTTTTCAAAATTTAATTTTTCAAATTCATTCAAAAAATTTTAAGTTATCTATTTGGGCCAGGATGGGATCGATAATCGCGTCCTTCGTTCCCTTTATGTTTTGGCTTTTTTCACATTTATTTGTTGGTTTCCAATGCCTTTGTTGGGCAATTTCCTCATTCCAAATTTGCTGATCAGTCCAATTCTCAAAAATTCATTACTTCGAGCATTACAACAATTGAATAAAATTGGCCAAGCGGCCAATACCCCAATTTTGTATTTTTGCAGGTTGAATAATAATAAATAAATAAATATTTTAATTTATTTTTAGCACTGATTATCGAAAAGCAATGAAAAAAGAATTTTGGAATATTTTCAAGTGTTAATTGAAAATGGCAATATCAGTAGAATTCATCATGAAAATTGGAATATTCTGGCTATTATTGACCAATTAAATTGAATAATTTTTTGATCCATTCCATTCGGTAATTTATATAATTAATTTTTTAATTTTGACCATTCTGAAATAAATAATTTAATTTATTATTTATTTTTTATTATTTGAAAAATTTATAATTTTAAAGCAAGGGTATGGACACTTTTTCATTTCTAATTTTGATTGTCAATCAAATATTTTCATTTTAATAAAAACTATTGGGATTTGCTTCTTCAGCTGATTTTGGCATTTTCCTTTCCTTTAATTGCAATATATTATTAATTGTTAAAATGAATATTGATATAGAATATTCTCCTCTCATTCATTTGTTTCCAAGGAAATCAAAATGAAATATCATTCGTGAGATGAGATTAGAAACTTTTCTTATTGCTTTGAAATCGCGAAATCAAATTAAAAAATTAAAATTATTGTCAAATATGCAAACAGAAAAATTTAACTATTATTAAAAAGATTGACGAAATATTTAGCAATGATAAGCGCCATTTTTTAAACAATATTTGTTCATTTTAAATCGAAATATTGAAAAAAATAGTGACGTGAAAATTTAAATTAAAGGCCATAAATTCAACAGAAATTTGAATGCTGAATAAATACAAAAATAGACGAAATTCTTTTTTCACTTTTTGTTTGATCAGAAAATTGATACCCAATAAATTGTCTCATGGATAAATGATTGCATTTGAACAAAATTTATAATAAAAGTAATTGTTAAAAATTTCTATAAAATATTTTGCAGTTTTTTAATCCATTGTTTAATAATGTCGGGGAAATGTGGATTAAATAAATTGGAATTCTCTTTTAATCCTATCGAATTGTCCGCCAAATGCGCGAAAACATTGAATACAATAACAAATTTAACCACCAAAACAACATCATTATTTTTTGTGTTGATGGATATTCCCCCAAAATAAATAGTGGCCAAAATAATTTCCCCGAATTCATTTTTCATTTCTTCTCAATTTTCCCATTCATTTAATTCAATAATGAAATTTTCACATTTTTTCCTATTCATTTCCCTTTTTGGATTATTCCATTGCGCAATGCAGGTGGAAAATTTATTTTAATTTAAATTATTATTCAAATTTTTATTAAGGAATCGACGACTTCATCGACTTCTTCAACTTCATCTTCTTCGACTTCCGGTCCACCTCGACCTCGTCCGTCAGGCTCTTCACCGCCTCCGGCGCGTGCCCCACCCTTGCCACCAAATTCGCCTCCTCCTTCTGGCCCTCCTAATTCAACCTTGTCAACAATTTAAACAATATTCAATGATGAAAATGAAATTATAAAATCGCATTTTTTCGATTTTTAGAGGAATATTTAAATAAAATATTTTTTAATTATTCAAATATATTCGAAAATAATATTTATTTTTGGAAAGGAAATTGGAGAGAATTTCATTAAATTTTATCATTTGAATTTGTTGGTTAATATGAAAAAAATTATTTCACATATTTTTTGATTTGTATAAATATAAATAAGCTTATTATTTTTACTGGCAAAATTTCTTTTTTTACCGTCATGAAAGTTTTGACTTCTATAAATAAGAAAGGTTTTTAGACCCTACAAATGCAAACCTTATATCAATTTGTAGATTTCATCAAGACGAGTATTTTGACATAAAATTTTCTTAGTTTAAATCAAAATTAAGTGAATTAAACCGTTTAAACCTATTTATGAATTTTTGTTTTACACTTGTTTAATTTTGGGGCAAAAATTGACATTTTATATACAACAATTCAATGCGTCTCGATGAGATCTATAAAAGGGTATAAAGTTTGTAGGATCTAAAACCACTTTTTGATTTATTATTCTAGAGTTTAAAAAAGCATTATTGCCAGTAAAAAAAAAGAAATTTTGTCAGTAAAAAAATATTTATCTATAAATAAGGGAAGGAATATATGTATTTATAGAATTTTATTGGCATTTCTTCCTCTCATTCAAAATTCCGAATTCCTTTTCATTTTATAATTTAATCGGTCACTGCCAATCGGATGAAATGTGGCTGTTGATTTATTTGGCCATTCCTTTGTTCCAAATTATATTGTCCATTTTCCATTGTTCCCTTTCGTGGGGCAATTTCCTCTTCTTGATCATCACCACACTTTTTCACCAATGGAATTCCAAATCGAATCATTTCGCAGGCCAATTCAAATAAATATTCATAGCATTCCAACCTAATTAAATAGAAAATAAATACAATTTAAAGGGTATAAATATTTTTCCCAAAAGGTTATTTTACTTAAAGTTATTTTTACCCAAAAGTAGTTTTTGGTTCTAATAAATCAGAAACCGATTTTAGACCCTACAAACCTTATTCCAATTTGTAGTTAGATCTCATCGAGAAGCATCGAATGGTATATAATTTATTATGGTTTGGTCGATAAAGGGTTTTAAACCCCTAAATCATATTACTAGTTTTTGTTTTTAAACATTTTAATTTTTGACCAAAACATGAAAAATTATATACCATTAGACGCATCTATATTAGTTAAAAAATTGGTATAAGATTTCAATGGTCTAAAACCGGTTTCTGATTTATTAAAATTCAAAAACTACTTTAGGTATATCAATATCCCAAAGTAAATGAATTCAAACGAACATCATTTTGGTACGTTGCCAGGTGTGACTGCCGAAAACAAAAAGGCCATGACCACGGACCAAAATGGCACTGGCCTCCGGATTTAGCTTCAGTGTTTTCATCAAAACAGGCTGAAATGAATAAATTTATTTATTCTTCCAAAAATATTTGACTTACACAAAGAACATATTCATTGATTTCCGTTTCGATGATTGGCACCCGGACTGTGTCAATATTCTCCATTCGACGTTTTGTGCGGCGATTCTCACAGCCCTGGATCATTTCCTGATTGGAAATGGCGAATTCATTTTGGGGCATCAGTTGGGTCAACAAATTGCCCCATTTTGTATGTGTATGAATGATGCAGACCAAATCTGAATCCAAATAAATTATTGTTCAAAATCGAAACAAAGAGCATTTAGATACTATTCAGAAAAGAAGGGCACGACTTAAAAATTTTTCTTATTAGTTTCTAAAGCTCTACAAATCCGCTATAATTTGTTCAAAATTATAGACAAATTAAGGAGTTAAGCTTCTAATTTTCTCAATTTTTTGAAAAGCTGAAAATAATTCCCCATGGGGTATTAAAAGAAAATTTACGTTTTAAGATTCGAAATCATAAAATCTAAAAATACATATCGTAGAGGACACTTTTGTGCTTTAAAATGATGAATAACTTTCCTTCTTACTTCTAGAGCTATGTCCAAATGATTTTTCCAGGAACCCTATTCGGAGGTACCAAAATGTTTCCCAACCGTGTACAAAAGAAATTCGAATTACCGTATATGCTCATTTAATTCCCCATGGGGAAATATATTTCCACCTTGCCAAAAAAGAAAGTCATGAATTAAAAGAAGATATACGGTATGATTAGATTTAGTTATTAACCAACCAGGCATATCTCGAAGCAAATAGAATGGGGCAGTTGGTGTCCGGTCTGGGTCCGAGGGACGACGAAGTACGGTGCCGGAGGAGGTCATAATGAAATGTTCATTCCTATTTATTAAAAATGCATTTTATTTATAAAATAATCCGAATTTACTCAGCCATAATCTCTTTTGCCAGTGAATTCGACGAATTCAGAATTCGGCCCTCCCCACTGATTGGATCCTCAAATCGGGCGGCCATCCCAGCTCCATTGTCTCGCATCCATCCAAGCTGATAGAAATGCCGGATCAATTCGGACATTCGCCTCGGTGTGATTGGCACATTATCCTTCAATTTTGAATGAATTAATTTGATGTTAAAATAAATATTGGAAATTGGTAAATTCGCATATTTAATAAATGATGGGATAGTAAATTTTGTCAACTTTTAGACTTTGTACAACCTCAAAAATAGACTCAATCGGCTCGTAATAATCGATTTAGTTTATAAAATTTTAATTTAAAATCCGAAATAAGGCTTAGGCAAAAGAATAAACCAAAACCGGTTTGAGTTTAAACAAGGGTTCTAAAAATTAAATTTTTTAGGCAAACGCCCATGCTGAGTCAAAAGAGTCCATTTCGTCTATGAATTACCTAATGCTAGGATTTCCAAAATTTCTTAACCCATCATTTAATAAATTCCAAAATTACCAATTTCCAATGTTTTCATTAATATGAATATAAAATTCTCTTACCGACCACCCTTCCTTTGCCTCGTCAAAATGCATTTTTGTTGGCCCATTGAACAATGAGGATGGGTCAACATTTTTGACACTGCCAAAAATTTGTTGTTTTTTGAACATTTGTTGCTGATTAATATTCTTTTGTTGTTGATTTTCAATGTCCGATGAATTTGATCGAACTCGCAAAAATGGAGCAAAAAGTGTGGCCAAAAACATGAATTAATTTAAATTTTATATTAATATTCAAATTTTATCTATCAAAAATGAATTTAAATTACCATATATACTCTTTTAATTTCCCATGGGATATTATTGGAGAGAGGTGAATTTAAAAAAAAAATATACGGTAATCTAAATTTGCCTTTTCTTTATTTTTATTAAATTAAAAAGAGAGGAAAATATTTTTACGATTTTCAATGTGTACACAATAAAATGTAAAATTAAACAGAAATGACAAAAATATTTTGAATTAAATATGTTTTAAAAGAAATTGCTGTGTGGGAAGGAAGGAAGGTTGATGATTTTTATTTAATCAACAACCCATTTCCGGTTACTTCGAAATTCCATGGCTAATGGGATTTAAAAGTGAGGGGGCAATAGACTAGAAAAAGAAATGATTTAACCATTTTTGGCCAAATTCGGTCACATTTTATGATGAAAAATGGAGGAAAAGTGCAAATTATTGGTGCGAAAATAAATAATTTCCTTATGGGATTTGTGGAAGAAGGGACTCCCAAAAATGGGTTTAAATCAGTCACACCAGGCGGAAAAATGATTTTGAACTTTTAAAATGTTAAAAGGACATTTGATGGCGTCACAAATTAATTTTTTGCGTGTAAATATTCTGGCCACAAATTATTTCAGAACTAAAGCTTTCATTTCTCAATTTTATTCATGAATTAATTTAATTTAATCGAATTTATTACTTATTCAGCCAAAAATAATCGAAAAGTATAAAAATCATTTTTAAAAAAATTTAGAAATATTTTTCAATCTTTTATATCATAAAAATAATAATAAAATTATTATTACTTTTCCATTTGATGTTTTGAATATGAATATTCGGCTATGCGACAATTGGGGATGAAATAATCTAGTGTGGAAGATGGTCGAGCTTCTGGGTGAATTTACGTAGCATTTTATAAGATAAAAAATTGGTTACAAAATGATACCAACCGAATCGGCCAATGTTAGATATATTCCAAGCTATAGCCAAAAAGCCGTTGGTTTAATTACAATTGCGATTTTTGTAATTTTTTGACTATAACTTGATAAATATCGAAAATTGGCCAATGCCTTTGGTTAGTATTATTTTGTAGTTAATTTTATGTCATATAAAATCCTACATAAATTAACCCATAAACTTTACACGAATATCAACGTTAGACCGTTTCAAACTCAATTGTCGCGTAATCAATTGACATAATACCATTATGGCTTTTTCTCATTTACATTTACCCAAAATTATTCCGTTTTCCGAACAATTCGCAAGAGCCCCCTGCTGACCTTGCTAATGAAATTATTATTTATTAAGGCTAGGGGCTTAGAGGACAAATAAATAAACATCGATGAGAAATAAGAATATCAGTATTGTTGTTGTTGTTGGTGACTGCTCGAATTTAATCCTCTTTAAAACCCAAAATATTTATGTATAAACAACTAAGAATTTGGTCCATTTTTATATGGCCCAATTCCATATTATATTAAAATAATGGCACATTGACCTTATGAATGAGCAAAAAAAAGGATTAACTTCCCGGGAAGTGGACTGACAATTTCCCAAATATGGAAATGATCCGTCAAACATAGCAAAATTTCTTTGTTCAAATTTTTTCGGCTACATGACATTTGGTCCAAAGACCATTTGGTCCAAAGGAATAAAAACTACCATTTGGTCCAAAGTAATAAAAACTACCTTTTGGTCCAAAACCATTTGGTTCAAAATTCATTTGGTCCAAAAGGCATAAAATAATCATTTGGTCCAAAATGGAAAATAAGAGCTATACTAGGCTAAATAAATTCCGATTTCAACTATACAGGGGTTTTCGACCATCCCGGATCCGAATCTGGCATCAGATTTTGGAAATTCGGTAATTTCAATAAACTATTGGCAGATAATTTAACGAAGGGAAAAATCAACATATATTTGGTGAATTGGAAAAATCTAGTTTAAAATTAATCGTACCATTGACACAAAAAATTTGTACCATTGAAGTAAAAAGTTGTGCCAAAGACTTTAAAATGTTTGCCATCGATTATTGAGGCTGTCGAATCCTCTAAAAATTTGTTTAAACAAATATGTAAAGATTTTATGCAAAAATAAAATAAATTGATCAAAATGGCAAAAATAAAAGATAATAGTTGAATAAATGGAAAATAATATAATTAATAATCGTGATCTGTGTAATCGGAAGAGATATTGGAAGTGCTGGCCAAATTAAATGTTGCATTTGGGGACAGAGCAATTGGCGCTTTAATATCACGGATCAATTCAGATGTAGCGCCAGTGTTTTCTTAATTCTCTCCAATAAATAATTCATCTTCGGCATAATTTTTTCTCTTTGAACTATTTTAATTTTTATATGCACCATTTTAATTTCATTATGTACCATTTTTTTTGGAAAAATGGTACATTGTGACGGACTTTGTACCAAAAAATGGTACATTTCAGGCAAAAATGGTACATTTTAGGCAAAATTTGCGAAAAAAATGGTACATTATTTCCATATTTGCCGACGGCTGTATTCGATGATTTTGTAGAAATTTTGCCGACTGCTGGATTCGATGAGTTTATTGAAATTTGCAGCACGAGAAATTCTATTTTGTAATCTATAAATGTTGAATAAGTGATTATAATATTGCAAATAAAATAATGATTTTGATTTTGGATGAACATGAGATAAGCATATATCTATGAGTGTGCAAATATTTAAATGCTTATTCAAAAATATTTTTGTTTTTCAAAAACAGATAAGGGATAATTAAATTAACTGCTTTACTAATAAATCAATACAATATTTTAAGTATTTTTATTTATATTGCCATATTGCCAATATTTAAAAATTTTGGACAAAATTACTATTTTTTGTCTTTTGGACTAAATGATTTTTGGACCAAATGGTTTTGGACCAAAAGGTAATTTTTACACCTTTGGACCAAATGACCGTTTTATGCAGGGATCTCAGATGGTTTTTCGGTTTGGGGGGCATTTGGTGAAAAAAAGGGGGCATCTGGGGGGCATTTTCATTAAAAAGGGGGCATTTTGGGAGGCAGTTTTAAAAAGTGCCAAAAATGCGAAAATTTTTGCCAATAATGGCCGCGCAGCGAAAAATTAGATCAAAAAATGGCCGCGCAGCGAAAAATTTGACCAAAAAATGGCCGCGCAGCGAAAAATTAGATCAAAAAATGGCCGCGTAGCGAAAAATTTGACCAAAAAATGGCCGCGCAGCGAAAAATTTTAAAGAAAAAGACCCATTTGGGGAAAATTTTAACAAAAAATGAAAAGGGGGCATTTGGGGGGCAACTCGGCTCGGGGGGCACAAAAGGGGGCAAAATCTCAAAAAGGGGGCAAATGCCCCCCGTAGGGGTACATTCTGAGATCCCTGGTTTTATGGTTTTGGACCAAATGGATTTTGGACCAAATGCTTTTGGACCAAATGGTCATTGGACCAAATGTCTGGACGCCATTTTTTCATCGAATTCCATAATCAGAAAGAAGACAAAGAACAATTTGAAGAAAAAAGAACTACTTTAGTAATTTCTGCAAACAAATAAATAATCTGCATTTTGCTAAAAAATATTAATGATCTCTGGTTTTGGTACTACTATGAAGATTTATAAATAAGGAAATTGATACGATTATGGAAAAATAAATTCCATATAGATCAACCATAAAATGGTCCCACACAAACGGATTAAATGAGGAAAGTAATTAAGAATACAAAACGCAGTGTTTTTCACGTGTTCCATCTGATTCTATTATTGTTCTATTGTAACATTTAGTTTTTGAACACACTTTATAAGAGTATCGATGGCCTAAAAAACGAATCTATCATCCATTTTGTCATATCTTACCATCTTGGTAAGATAATGCCGATTTTTACAAAAAATTTTTTATATAGACATATTATAGCTCAATCAACGCAACTCGAAGAACAGAATCGAATGGTACTATTTTATAAGGTACTATTGCATTTTACACAAGTTAGATGTCAAAAAATTTTACCAAGATAAATCATTCTTTTGGCTACAATTGCCCAAAACTCAATATTTTATAAAAATGGTATCATTCGATTCTGCTCGTCGAGCTGCGTTGATTAAGCTAAATATGGCTATAAGAATTTTTTAAAATTGGCCTTGTCCCTCCCCCCCCCTTTGCTTTTTGATAGTAAAAGTCGGCATTATCTTACCAAGATGGCAAGATATGACGAAAATCAGATTTGAACTCAAATCATCAATTTTTACCCTAGAAAATGTTTTTTAAAAAATTTTTATTTTGTGCACCGGATTCTTTAGGATTGCCCGAATTTGGATAAATAATGTTATTAAGGAGGACCTTATTGTGTTCGCGCAATTTTGCCTATTCCTAAGTTAAATTTTTCGGCCAAAAAGCCATCAATTGCTATATATTTTGAAGTGAAAGTGCACGGGACATTCGGGTATTTTATTTCAAAATTTTTAACAAAATTTGTATTGCATTACAAATAAAAGTATGACCGATGAATATGCAATTAATTAATATTAATTAATTTAATACCCTACTAAAAAATGATTTAAGTGCTTATCCTGTACTGTAATGACTCGAATTTGTCTCTAAAAACCAAATTTTCTTTTAAGTCAAAATAATTTTGCAATATCGGAACATAAAATAAATATTTTCAATAGGCTTCAACAATATTTTTTCTACAAATTAAAAATTGTTTTATTTAGAGAAGGAACCCCTAGATGCATTAGAATTGGATTTTGTACTCGGGAATTTCCATTGGATAACCAACGTCTTGGAAAAATGAATAATTCAATTGGAACTTGGGGAAGAGGAGGAATATTAATTGATAAATCTTTTGTCAAATTTGAAAATGTCAAAGGATTTTTCAAAGAAGGCGATGTGATTGGTCTTGGCCTAATACATTCTATGGCAAATCCACCGATGGAATGCTTCGCCACGTGTAATGGCGAATTGCTATGTAATTATTTTAAAATTCGATGGATGATGAAAACATTAAAAATTCAATAAACATTTATTCACATTTAGGGAAGACAAAATTGCCGGCAAAATTTGCTGCTCTCCAAATGTTCCCGGCTATGAATATGTACCATAATGGCGACTCATTTCGCGCCAATTTTGGGAACGACAAATGGTGCTTCAAGCAATTCAAAAGTGTCCTTGAATAATAATAATCTAATGAGAAAAAAGGATGGCGAAGATGAACAAATACAAATTTTTTTAAATCGCTTTTAATTACATTTATTTCATTTAAATATTTAATACATATTAATTATTAATTCATTTTTGTTTAATTTTATTGAACATTAAATTCATTTGTTTTCAATTTCCATATAGCTAATGGGCCTTTTGATATGTTACTTCCGGGAAAAATTCATATCAGAATTTGCAAATCAGAATTTATCTGGAGTAATTTGGAATAAATTGGGGATATTGACGAAAAGGATAACAGATTATTGTTTTTTGTCACCGAAAAATAAAGAAAATTTTTGAAAAATTAAACATTTTTTCGGGTGAGGTATCACCGAATGCTAGTAAATAATAAAATGAATTTGACATTGGCACTGGTTAAAAATCTAGCATTGAATTATTTAACAAATATTTTGAATTTGAAATTGACAAACGAGCAGAATTGTGGCTCACTGGGTTTTGATTTTAAAAATAAGGAAAACACATTTCTAGTGCTAATTTTATGCACTAAGCAAAATTCTGAGCTCGGTTTTTAGATTTTGCCATCTTCATAAGATAATGCCAATTTACCATGGAAAAGCAAAGGGTGGACCGAGGGCATTTTTGAAAATTTTTTTGGACATATAATAAGATCATTCAATGCAGCTCGCCGAGAGGAATCGAATGGTATCATTTTTAGGCGGAAATAATTCGAATTTTGTAAGTTATGACCGAAAATTTTCCCAACTTGGTAAGGTTTTTCACTTCTAAAACATAATATATAGAGCCAAATTTAAATAAAAATGATACCATTCGATTCCTCTCAGCGAGCTGCATTGAATGATCTTATAATATGGCGACAAAAAAAAATTCTCAAAAATTCCTTCGGTCCACCCTTTGCTTTTCCATGGTAAATTGGCATTATCTTATGAAGATGGTAAAATCTAAAAACCGAGCTCAGAATTGTGCTCAGTGCATAAAATTAGCACTAGAAATGTGTTTTCCTTATTTTTAAAATCAAAACCAAGTGAGCCACAATTCTGCTCGTTTGCCTGGAAATTAATAAATCTAAGACTTTGGGTCAATCCAGGGTGAACATTCGACCAAAAATGTTTCATGGGCTTTGAAAAAGTGGGGAAAATGTGGCAAAGTTTAAAACAATTAAACTCAGTCAAAATTATTGCAATTTTTTTAACCTTTTTAGAATATTATTTTCATCTTAACTAGCGAGAGTAGGCAATCAATAAAAATTTGATCTTTACAATAAATGTAAATTCTAGTAAAATTAAACTTCTCAGGAAGAGATAACGAAACTTGTGTATAAAATCAACTTTACACTTGGAATTTATCAAGTAAAAAACACACACATTAGTGAATAATTTATGCATATCAAAATTTGAAAAATTGCAACAGAAACAAATTGATTTGAAAAATGAATTGTGTGCCACATCAATTTTAAAAACCTGATCAATGTCTCATCCTCGATTCAATAAATAATAAAAACATTGCGTAATTTCATTTTCAACATCATTGCTTTTTCACATCCTTCCATTTAATAATCCTTAATTAATATATTTTAAATTTGCATTCAATTATAATTTTACCACAATGTCAATTTCGATTGTACAAATGTCGTCAAATGCCATTTGCTTCTCCCATTCTGCCTTCAAATGTTCTTGGTCTTTGGCATATCGGACAAGGAATTGGCGTCCATTGTTGAATTTGGAATTTTCATTTGTGTAAAGGGCAAGCACCTCTCCAGTCCGCTGATTTTCCATCGTAAAATTTTCCTCCTCTCGTCCCATTTTGAACATAACTAGGAAATTGGCAGCTTGAGTTGACTCATTGAATTTCTAAAAATATAATTAATAAAAATCACTCAAAAGTTCAATATTAACCTGCTTGATTAAATCGATATAAATTTCTTTCATTTCACGTTCCTCACCACGATAAAATTGGAGGAATTTTGGTTTGTGATCAGTGCGGGGTTTTTTGTTCAACCAATCAACCAACAATTCCATATTCTCTTCACTCATTTGCTCTTCGATTGACTGAACATTTTCGATAATTTCAGTGGCATGGGAACCCGGTGAATTTTGCAAGAAATCACAAAAACGTCCATTCTCGATGGCAAAAACCTTTTCTTCCAGCATTTTGAACAAACGTTGAATTTGTTGTTTCTGGTCCTCGGAATAAAATGTTGGAATTTTAAGGTCGCCGCATAACATAATTTTGGTGATTTTCGAATTGATATGTGCCATGAATTTCATGATTTGATCATCCAAAATACTGCAATCATTAAAAGTTTAATCGGGCAAATACAGTGTGTAATTCTTACTGAATGGAAATTCCATAGAATCCAGTGACGTATGATGGCGGTTGATCCTCAGCAATTGGAATTTGCATCATTGATTCATCGAATTGCAGAATAACTTTCAGGCGGTTTTCTTCATCACGTTCGCCCAAAAATTTCAGATATTTGACATTGTGTGGCTCCACGTTTGTGTGGAGTTTCGGCCAACAAAGATGCTGAAATGTCCAATTTGATTTGCTCAATGAAGAGCCAGCCATTTCCATTCTTTTGATCCATTCAAGAACTTCGACCAACCAATTTGGTATACTGGAATAATATTGCAAAAAATATAATTTTATCCATATATGTATTTTACCTCATCATTTTTGCCTTTTTTGCATCCTTCACATCCAAATTGGTGGACTCATCTTCAAGCTTTCTTTTCTTTTGCTGCGAACTTTGATTTGAAGATGCTGGTTGGGTTGGATTCTCCTGAATAATTATAAAATTAGCGAATAAATTTTAAATTAAAAAAACAAGAAAAGCATATTAGCAAACTAACTTGGAGTTCATCCACCTTCATCGCTTCAACTTCTTCCACCAATTCAATATTTTCTCCTTCAACGTTGTCCAATTTTTTCAAATTATTGCTGCCTTGTTCAGTCATTTTCCAATTAAAGATGATTGATTAAAATTAGATTAGGTATATTTAAATAGTCGAAATAACTTTTATCCTTAAGAATTATTATATTAATTCATTTTTAAAATGAAATGGATTTTTTATTTTGAATTTTGGGTTGGGGCAGGAATTTGTTTTTTACTGGAAATCGCATTAAACTTTATTTTGCTTTTCCATCAATAAATGAAAATATTGATTTATTGACATCTCAAAAATTGATATGAGGTATGAATATGGCAAAAGCAATGAAGGGAATTTATGGAGTGTGTGTGAACTATGAATGTGACCAATGAGCGCAAAAAAAGCCCATCTGACCCGCCGGATTTTGATGAGAAGTGCCAGTGAGAATGGAACCTCTTACTCTTATTCACTTTCATTTTTCATTTCATCGCAGCTGATGAGATGCTGAAAATGAGAGAGAGAATGAATAAATAACGTCTACCTATTTTTTCTTTAATTAGACAGCCTGCCAATGCCAAGTGAGAATGAAAATCATGATAATAGCGGATAGTGCTTATAAAAAATGTCTAATGATCAAAATAATCTAAGTTCAAAAAGCAAAAATCTTCAATAACAAAAAATGTCCAATATTACAAAATCCCAAATTTAAAAAATATAAATATTGCCAGTAGATCAGGGTTGCCAGATTTTTTTTCAAAATAAAGTACACTAGCCTTGAAAATAAAGATTTATTGATCAAAATAAAGATTTTCGCTTTGACAAAAAACAATAATTTTTATCCTTTTCATCAACATCCCCAATATATTCCAAATTACTCCAGCTCAGATAAATTCTAATTTGTAAATTCTGATATGAATTTTTCCCGGAAATATTATTAGTAACATATTTATATCATCAAAAACAGGGATGGGGTCGAAACTCAAAAACATCGAAATTTCGAAGATCGAAATCGAAACCGTATATCAAAGGTAGCTAGCTACCTTTGCTTTTTTCATAAAATCGAAACTAAAACATCGAAATCGAAATTTCGACCCCATCCCTGATCAAAAAGCCAATTTGATATATGAATATGAAAATAAATAAATTTAATCTTCAACAAAATTTTAAAAAAATCAAAAATGAATTAATAATTAATATGTATTAAATATTTAAATGAAATAAATGTAATTAAAAGCGATTTAAAAAATTTGTATTTGTTCATCTTCGCCATCCTTTTTTCTCATTAGATTATTATTATTATTATTCAAGGACACTTTTGAATTGCTTGAAGCACCATTTGTCGTTCCCAAAATTGGCGCGAAATGAGTCGCCATTATGGTACATATTCATAGCCGGGAACATTTGGAGAGCAGCAAATTTTGCCGGCAATTTTGTCTTCCCTAAATGTGAATAAATGTTTATTGAATTTTTAATGTTTTCATCATCCATCGAATTTTAAAATAATTACATAGCAATTCGCCATTACACGTGGCGAAGCATTCCATCGGTGGATTTGCCATAGAATGTATTAGGCCAAGACCAATCACATCGCCTTCTTTGAAAAATCCTTTGACATTTTCAAATTTGGTAACAGATTCATCAATCCATAAATCTCCTTTTCGCAAAGTTCCAATTGAATTATTCGTTTTTCCAAGATATTCTTTTTCCATTCGAAATTCTAGAGTACAAAATCCAATTCTAATGAGTCTACAGGTGCCTTCTCTAAATAAAGCAATTTTTAATTTATAGAAAAATATTGTTGAAGCCTTTTGAAAATATCAAATTGGTTATAAATGATGAGTTCAGAAATTTGCTTAATTCCCAAAAAAAAATTTATTGATCTATTTCTGTTTGACACCCATTGATTTGGTTTTTTGTTTTTTTTTCAGCTATTACAAAAATAATTTAACTAAAAAAAGAAAAAATGGTTTTAGAAGGAGATAAGTAAACTTATTTTGGCAAAAAAAAACACTGAATTTGGCAAAAATCTTTCGAAAAATTATATTTTTGTGGCCATATAACTTGGCCATAACTAGGTATTAAGGCTAAGGTTTGGTTTAGGGTCAAGGTGTTAAAAATTTTGAAATAAAATACCCGAATGTCCCGTGCACTTTCACTTCAAAATATATAGCAATTGATGGCTTTTTGGCCGAAAAATTTAACTTAGGAACAGGCAAAATTGCGCGAACGCAATAAGGTGCTAAATATTTAATAATATTATTGATCCAAATTCACATGGTTTTAAAAATTACGTATTATTGGGTCGCCATCGCCATAGCCATAATGATTGACAATAAGTCTTTCTTGTGAAACGATCAATTGTTGTCCGCAATCACTAGAATTCCATTTGTTGGCCTGCACTGCCTTCAAAGTGGAAATTAATTAAATTTGAAATAAAAATATAGTTAAAAATATTAATTCCACCATTTTAAAGCTTTTGAACATTTTTTGAATATTCCTAGCCAAAAGGCCATTTGGCATTTTTGCCAGAAGCTCAAAAGCATTTTCCAATGGCATTGCTGCGAACAATTCATTCACCAATTCGGTCGGCAATCCACGACGCTTAATTGATGATTTTGACCGTTAAAAATATATTATTTATAATATTTTTTTTTATTTTCAAAATTCATCATTTCCCATTTCCCTACCTTTTTCTTTGAAAATTGTTTATCGCCTATCAATTTCCTCTTTTGTCCAATTTTTTGACTTACCATTTTAAGAAGTTGCCCGTTTGATCCGTGAACCGTGATGAACAATTTTTTCCACTAAAATTTCTTCCCTATTCAATTTGCTTTTTATCTTTTTATTCTGTATTTATTAAATGTTGAGTCGAAAAAATTATTAATTAATAATTTATTGGAGATAGGGAATTAATTTAGAATGAAAGAATTTAGATATGATATAGAAGGATACAATTCGGCATTGTTCTCCCCTTTTAAAAAAAGAAAGAAATTTGAGATAAGATGAGATAGGGAAATTCACTATTTTTATATTGGTGATCTTTCTACATACGAGACAATGGCATTTATGGGCAATTATGGATTCAATGAGGTCATCCATCCATCGACAAAATTGGAAATTATAATTATGAAACTACTATTATATTTATAGAAAGAGTGGAAAGTGGAAGGCACAAATAATGGGAAAGACAAGCTTAAATGTAATATGTGATTATTACCTTTGGCAAAAATTTTACATAAAGGTGGATATTGGGGGATTAAGGTGGATATTGGGGGATTAAGGTGGATATTGGGGGATTAAGGTGGATATTGGGGGATTAAGGTGGATATGGGGGGAATAAGCCCTGGAATAGATGGGAAATGGTCCGGAGGCCACTGGAAGGTCGGGAAAGTGCAACAGAGGCCGGAAGAGTTCGAGGGATTAAGCCGGATAGGGGGATTTATGGTGGATATAGAGGGGTTAAGCCCAGAAATGGATGCTAAATGCCCCAGAAGGCCATTGGAAGATCGGGGAAGTGTAAGACCGGAGACAGAGTGGGATTAAGGAGGATTTAGGTAGAATAAGCCGGGTTAAGCCTAGCTAGGGGCTAGGGATTAGGGTTCCGTAGATTCCATCCAGCAGCAGCATAACATTCATTTTCAGTAATCAATCTCATCGAATATAAATCATTCAATAGAAAATATTTATTATAGTAATGAAAAATGGGAATAGTGGTGGTCCAAGATTTAATTCTGCCTGTTTAATTAAATTTTGTCCCAAAAAATGGCTTTGTATTTTATTGAAATTATAGTTCACTTTTGCATTTTCTTGCTAAAAGACGTCAATACCTTCCTAAATTGGCAAAGAATATCTAATACCTATTCGAATCTCGATTCCATAAAATAAATTTTGAAAATTTAAAAATATCATTTTTCGGACAGCAATTAAATGGAAATAAAATCGTATAAATTATTTGGCATGAATTTATGAAAATAAAAATAATGGAAGATGCTATATTGATTTTGTTATTGGAAAATCACAATTAAACGTGGAAATGTTTCATGGCAATTTGAATTTGGCAAATATTCACTAACAATCCGAAAATTTGACCAAAGACGAGACCGCAATAATTGCCGGTAATTGCAATAGTTGTATATTCCCTTATTGTCAATTCATTCAATATTGGCTTTGGATTGGTCATTGCCGATGTTTTGCTTTTGCTAATTGAATCCGCCACCATATTCATTTTTAAGTAATTTATTGAGTCTAAAAATTAAATCATTCAATGTTAAAATATTTGTACAAACAAATTATACAAAAAAATCCAAAAATTTAATACAATCCATAAAATGTTTAAACAATTGAAAGAATATGTGTAAATATAATTTATTTATTTGATCATTTGTCGGCACAATGCCAACATTTCCGTGTATCCATTTTCGACAATTTCTCTGTTTATTTCCATTCGATCATTTCTCTCTCTTTCTCCTTCCTCAATCATCAAATTGGCCATAATCAACAAAGATGTGAAATTCAGCAGTAATCTTTCCCCCGATTTTTTCAATTGATCATTTTGAGTAGCCAATTTGGATTTGACCAATGCCAATTCAACGAATTCAGAGAGCTGAAATTATTCAAATTTATTTCCAATTTAAATATATTTTTTACATCTAATTCTGGGAATTAGCTAATTCCTGGAAATTAATTGGGGGGTCGGTTCTAATTTTAGAAATCTCGACTTCTAGTTAACCTAGAAATTTCATTTTTTTCCTAACCTAGCCCAATTCCTACCTAACTCCAAAATCCATCACCCCATAGCTTTTAGCTCTATCCCTAATCCTAGTTAAACCGGTTTAAAAACCGGAAATTTCACTTGGCCATAGCTTTGGTTCAAACTTTTAAAATCATTTTGATAAAATTTCAACTAATAAATGGACCATGCTGAAAGAGTCGGATGAATCTATTTTCGAGACTTCTTCAGATGTCTAGAAGTAGAGATTCCCAAAATTATCTATTAAATATATAAAATAAAATGCCAACCTGCATATATTTGACAGTCCATTTGCCTGCCTCCTCAACATCGCCAGCAAATGCTTTTTCCATTTCCAAAAATAATTTCACTCCATTCCTTTCCCTTGGTGCCCGAATTTTCGCATATTCATTGAGGAATTTTTCCGGGAATTTTGCCAACACTTGAATGTGCTTTGGCATTCGCCGGAATCGGAGGCCCGTTTTTGGGTTTAAGAAAATGTGATTGTCGAAGAGTGGAATGGTCTATTGGAAAAAATATAGTCAAAAATGCCAAAATATTCCCTCACAATTTGTCCTTCAATTTGGCATTGTCTATGATTGAGCCAATCTTGGCCACATCGCCAACAAAATTGATGGCCACATCGACAAGTCATATGATCGCATCCTTGGTTTTTCTCCACCAAATTTCGGCATTTTGTGCATCGAACACCAGAGGCCATATTTGGTCCCTCTTCCGGCACCAATTGGTTAAGGGATTGGCCTGGATATTACAAAAAATATTCAAATTAATAACACCCCAACTTGACGACAGTCCAACATCCAATTTTAACTAACAAGAATTGAACCAATTTTAATGATTTTAGTATCAATTTAAAGAGCATACATTTGACTCTTTAATGAAATTAATTTTATTTAAATTTGATCCTGATCAGATATTATGCTCAAGACGATTTAAAATGATCTTTACTATTAATTAATAAATTGTTCAGTGTTTTTTGGGGCATAACACCATCATTTCTGGACCAATTTAAATTAATTAATATTATTTGATAGCCAAAAGACTGTTCTTTAATCTGATAATAAAATTTTCAAAAATTGGCTTATCCTTGATGCCGTAAATTTTCTCCCATTTTCTAATTCCCCGTACTTTCAGTAGATTGAAATAATTTCCCATGCGGTATTAAAAGATAATCATTAAGTTATTACTTATTATACTCCTTTATAATATTTTCATATTTTTTACCATTTGCCCTGAGGATATGTTCATAAAGGTCCCTTTCCATGCAATTCAATGGCAAATGTTGTCTTCGTCCACATTTTACGCAAATAGTTTCGGCACAATTCGAACAAATTGTCAATTGATTTGAAAATGCGCTGTCCAATTCCTTCACAAAATTCAGCTGGCCACATTTTGGACAGTGCAAAAAGTCGCTTTGCATTTTTCGTCGTTCGCTGAGCAATCGGCGATACATTTCGGCATGGGATTGGCCCACAACGAGAAGGGCACAATCCGGATGGAGGATTGAAGGGCAACGGGGCTCCATGCATCCAATTGGCACTTTTCCATCGGCCAAACTTTGTTTAATGTGTTTTCGCCAGCAACCATTGCAGAATAAATGTTCTTCGCCGAAAATTGTGCCTTCTTTGCATTCCGATAGGCCAAATCCTTCGGTTAAATCATTGCATTCCGCAAAACAAACTTCACAAAAATTTGGGCAATTTTCTGTGTCCGATGTGCTTTCCTCCTCTGATCCGAATGCCGAATCCAAAAGTGCATTCCCTCTTTTGTGCCATTTTCGAATTGACTTTTTGTGTTCATCAAAGAAAAGTGCCAATGCTTTTTGGGCGGCTTCCTCTTCGTTTAAGGCCATATTTTCCAACAATTTCATGTCCAATCGATGCGTTTTGTCCCGGGTGCGCAATAATTCGCGGAAAAATTCGACACTGTTTTCATTTGCATTTATTGATTTATTTTGATGACGGATTGATGAAGTATCCAATTGTCTCAAATATTTTCTGATTTTTTGATTCGTTTTTCGATCCATTTTAGATTGAATGGTCAAATCCAGGATGTGCCTTTTCTTTGAAGAATTTTCCGATGATGTTCCTTCTTCCATATCATTTTCTTCACTTTGTGGCAAATTTAGGAACCATCTTAAAATTTAATTTAATTTATTTTATTTCAAAATTAATTTTTGATTAATTTATTTTTAATTTTATTTTTATTTTTTTATTCCAATTTTTAAAATTTTTTTAAATTACCTAATCCTTTGTTGGCCATTTCGACGAATTATCAATGATCCATCGGGAATTTGTCCTTCAATTCCATTTTTGAATATTCCTTTCAATTTTTTCCATTCATAAATTGCCATTCCTTTTGGCAAATTCACTGTGTCCATTTCCAATCCATTAAATTGTCCAATTTGTTTTTCATCCAATTTCCAATTCATTTCCTTCAATTCTTCCTCTTCTTGCTCATTTTTTCCTTCATTTTGTCCAATTTGATTTAGCCACCAATTTTTTGGTCTTTTTTGCGCAAATTCCACATTTTCGGAAATGATTTCTTGGCTAATTCTTTTGTTTCCTTTTTGCACAATTTTTGGCCGATAAACTTCAAATTCTTTTTCATCATTTTCATCGTCGAAAGAATTTTCAAATTCTTCATCAAAATATTCTTGGTCCATTTTCAGTTGGCATTTCCTTCCCAAAATGTTTCTTTTCATATATTTCCTACAAAATTATCATTTGAATTGGCCACATCCACCCTTTACTTACTTCTCCTGCATTGTCATTTGTTCTTCTCTTTTTTGCCATCCCGAATTGAATTGATGTTTTGTGGCCATTTGACATTTTATTGTATAATAAAAATGCATTTTTTGTTCAAATTCTTCCTCCTTCTCCTCTGCTCTATTTCGGCCAGATTTTTTCATCTTCTTTTTCTGCCCTTCTTCATTCTCATTGTATCCAAAAAGATCAATCCAAATTGGTTTTTCCTCATCCATTATTTCCATCTGGCTTTCATCCAATCCGCGCCCTCTCCTCTGATTTCTTCGCTTTTTTGGCTGATCATTTTCCCTTCAAATCAAATCATATTTTTTGTGGTAAATATTGGAAATTGGTAAATACGGAATTTACTAGATACTGAATGCTGATCTAGCTAATTTTAGAAATCATGGCTTCTTGATTTTGTATTGAATAGAGAATTGGCTCATTCGACTCAGAATGGTCGATTTTTCAGTCAGAAATTAGTTTTAGGCCAAAGTTAGTAAACCAAAACCGGTCAAATTTGATAGACTATATCGACTAAAGCCGAATCGAATACTATTCTCGAGGCTCTACAAATTTTAGAAGCAGAAATTTACAAAAATTAGTTACCATGGCATCTAGTTAATTCTGAAATTATCTAATTTCAAATATTAACTGTAACAAATATATTCACCCCCCTAATAATCCCAAACTCACTGGAATAATTGGGCCAATTTGTTCACTCCTCGTCCCGATCCACTCTTTTTCTCAATCAAATTCCCATTTCCTCCTTTGCTGCAAATTTCCATCACATTTTTCTCCTCAAAAATGTCTCTTCCGGCCATTTGGCATTTGCCAATTGGATTGATCCTTTGAATTACTTTGGTCACTCGAATTCCTCTTTCTGGCTTCTGAAAATTGGAAAATATGTCCAAAATTTTCAGAAATATTTTACCTGTGGCATTTCTTCCGCCTCCAACAATTCCCATCGCTTTTTTCGATTCATTGAAAGTGGTGCCATTATTTCCTCTCTTCCATCAATAAATTTGTCCACTTTCATTGCCAAAATGTCCGGCCCAATATTTGCCTTTCTATTTCGATGGATTCGGCCATTTTCTGCTGGATGAGGGCGGCGTCGAAGGCAAAGACGATCATCGGCCCAAAAATGATTATTTATTTTTTGTTGTTGATTTTTTGTTGACATTTTTCTATTTTAGTCGCCTATTAAAATTATTAATTTATGAATGAAATATTATCTCAAATTCAGCCTCTTTTATAGTCAAATTTTTGGAGGAGGATTACTAATATTTTGATTGTGAAATAATTTTATTATTCGGCTGAATTCGTAATCAAAAAAAGCATCCAAAAATGATGTGATTTTCTCAATTGAGAAAGGTGGGAGAAAAATAGGGCGGGGGAATGGACAAATTTCGCAAGAGAGAGTCAACATCGCTGGGAGGGTTGAATGGGGGAGGAGGGAGGATTGGGAAAGAACGAAGAATGAAAAAAAATGATGAGGGGAAACAAATGGAAGGTGTAATAGGGAATTACGAAAGTGGCTGTTCGCTTTTGGGAATGATTGCAAGGTGGTTTTTACTTTTTACAAATGTTTTTAAATAAAAGTACAAAACTTGATTGATTTATAATTAAATTTAGGCTAAAATTAAATTAAAATCTCTATACTTCTTTCAATTTGTTTAAAATAATTTTATATTTCCAAAATTTTAGGACTTAACTGTTACAATTATAGCTTTTTAAGAGTTCAAATAATTATGGTAAGAGATATAGTACCTCAAAATTTAGAGTGGACTTCTTAATAGAGACAAGATTTCTAATAGAAGAAATACATATTTATGTAGTTTTTGGACCAAATTTATTCAATAAAAAATTTAAAAAAAAAGGTTAAATTGTGGGAATTATTGCATCATTCTCTTCAATTCCATCCACACTTTTATGCTTTTGGTGCTGATGCTTTCGCCATTTTTGCCTTCACAACTTCCGCCATATTTTCCATATAATCCTCCACTTTTTGGCACCAATTTGTCGGTGATCCTCCATCCGATCCGGCCGCCCCAGCTTCATTTCCTGCTGGTTTCATTAATGCCGTAAATTGATCTTCGATAAATTCATTTGAAATTATGAACAAATTTTTTTTTAATACCCGATTCAGGCATGCTTGAAAAGAATTTTTTTTTGTCTTCATCACTTAATGAATTGATATAATTCATAAATGCATTGCACATTTCGCTGATTTTGGTGTTGTCATTGGTCATCATATTCTGAAGGAATATTCAAGAACATTTAAATTATTATCACTTTAAATTATCAATTTCGCATTTGAAATTTCAAAAATAAAATAAAATTAATTTAATTAAACTTTATGTCGAAAGTTTTAATTTTTGCTGAAAGATCGCCTTCTTTAGCAGAAATCTTAATTTTTTGATGCATAATCATAGTCACTATAAACCTTATACCATTAAATAAAGTCTCATAAAAACCCATCGATTTTTCTATAGATTTTCATGGATTAAGTCAAAAAGTTGTAAACCAAAATATGATTTAAACGGTTTAATACATTGAATTTTGGAATTGAAAATCAATACATCAATCAACGCAACATGATGAGCTCTATATCGAATGGTATAAGGTTTCAAGCATTCTTAAAACAAATCTTTCGACAAAAGAAAATAATTTTTCGGCAAAAATTTTTCGACAACAAAATTGGCTCCCTAATGCCTAAAAAATTATAATAATTAATTTATTCTTATGTTAACCAGCAAATTTTGGGCAGTGGTCTTTAGCGTTTCATTTGTAATTGAATCAACGTAAGTTTGAAATTTTGCAGTGTTTTGTTCCTTCGCTTGGGTCATCATATTGTTCAAAAGGCTCTAAAATAATTGTAAATATGAATTTAAATTAGTTCGCAACCTGTGGACCCGGATATGGGGCCAACAATGAGGACATTTTCTCATTCAATTCCGCTGGGGTTTTGTCAAATGATTGGAGGAAATTCACGGCCAAATCGCCTTGCACCTTCACAGGTAATCCTTTCATTGCAGCTACCAATTCTTTGGTTTGTTCATTATTCGTTCCGAATCCTGCTGGCACATTTCCATCAGCTGGACGGGCATTGATAAGGTGGAAAATGGAAAGAAACACAAAGGAAATTGAAAACAATTTAATCGGCATTTTTGGCGAGGACGACGATTTGAATGTTTTGGGACTAATTCAATTCCAATTTTATAGCCGAATTCAATCTAATTGGAAATGGCCAAAAACTTTTGTTTTTGTCAAAATTTCACTCACTAATTTGTAAAATTGGATGGTAAATTTGTAAAGAGGATTTGGTAGGTATATGGGATTTGATGGTGTATATGATGAGCAATGATCGGACGAACATAAAAATAATAAGTGGATGTGGCCCATTCATTCATCAGCAGATTTATTCAAAAGGGATAATCCTCTTCATATTCAACACATTCACTAATTGTTAAATAAAAATAATAATTTAATTGAATTGTAAAATGGAATTGGATGAATAATATGATCACATTGGGGAATAATGCACCTTTTGGCATCGAAGATCGAAAATATCTACAATTTTTTCATCCAAATCCAAATTCGAATTTAATTGAATTTGATGACGATTAAATGAGATAAAACCGAAAAACATTTTTAAATATACTTATTTTTGATGACAAGGAACAAAGTTATTTCTATGCACTCAAAAATTTATAGGTATATTAATATATAATTGGAAATATTTAATTTTCACAGGCGAAAAGATTATAATAGTTCAGAGGTTTATCCTAGACAACCAAACCTAAACCCAATCGATAGATCTCTTAAAGCAGCGAAACTTATAAATGTTTGGCGATTAAATTAATTTTAAACCAGAAGATAAATGTGGTTTAAATCTTTTAATACTCTTTTTTTTTATTAACATATGCCAAATTATGCCAATCGATGCTTCTTGCCGATATTGAGTAGAATGAAATCAACAAAAAATTGTCATTCCATGTTGATATTTGTCCTAATTTACAAATATTTTTATTAAAAATTGCAAAATTTATTTATTCAATTAGTGTGAATTTAAGAGGCATTTTATTCGAATGTTTTTGTTAAATTTCCAGAATATCATGCGCAGCATTTGTAATGATTCTGAAGGATTCCGCAATTTTGGAAATGACTGTACGTTTTCTCCTTGCATCCCAGGGATTCGGCACTGGCGAACATATTCCCGCAACTGGACCAATATGTCTCATTGGTTGGACATGCCGACACCCAACATGGCCCATTCAAACCGCTGGGGCATTCATATTGGAAAGAATAGGCAATGAAAATTGCAAAAATGGCCAACAGTGGAAGGAATAATCGAGTCATTTTTGGCTAAAATTAAAAGGAAAATATTTAAAATTAAAATGGTTAAAAAACGTAGAAAATGACGAAAATAGCGAATTTACATAGACCCTTGACCCTCAAACTATACCAATCGATACTTCTCATCAAGACTCATTGTTTGATAATTACTTGGCTTATATTTAACCAATTTTAACTTAATTTTGAACGAAAAACCATTAGATGGTTTAATTGGTTTAATACCCTTTAATTTTTAACCAAACCATGACAAATTACCATTCAATGCGTCTCAAAAAGATCTATCGATTGAATTTAGAGTTTGTGGGTCTAGGAATTAAACCGATATAATCTTTAAGCCAATTTCAATTTTAATCATATTAAATACTATCTTAATCAAAATTATGAAAATATAATTCGAGAAGAAATTGGTGAACAAAAATACTGCGCGGAACTTCTTTGTCTTTGTTTGCTACCTCCATCACCCAACCTTTTTTTCAATATTCGAATCGATGATGTTTTTAGTTTGGTTTGGGGCGGGAAATTGGCGAATAGAAGAAACCGGTTCATCAGTAAATTTGAAGGAAAACTAATCAAACAAATGAATCATAATCAAAGGGGGAAAATAATTTAATAAATCTTGAGAAAGAAATAAATATTTCTACATAAAAAATAGTCAAAATGTAAAAATTTAATATATAAATTTTCATCAAAAATGCATTTTATTCATTCATATTCCTTTGGCAATTGAGGCAGAAAGAAGCGCGGTCGATCTTTACACTAGGTAGTAATTAATTTGAAATTATTTTTCCCTAAATTGGATCACCTTGTGCAAATGCGTGAAGTCAATTGAATTAATAAATCTTTGCTAAGCAAATTCAATGCTGCCTGATTTTCTTCATAAAAGTCGCGAAGTCCAGAGCCGGTCAAACTTTTTAGGATGTAATTCTTATTTTTTTGAATTTTTATTTTGTCCAAATTTCCATCAAATACCTTCAATTTTTCAAGTCGATAAATTTCGGCACAAAGTAACCTCTCGATAAGTGGGAATTCCACTCCATTCACCAAATGTTCTTCACATTTATCACGTAATAAATCGCATTGGAATCGATCGGCCAATTTAAGTAATTCATGAACATTATATGCTAGAATTGAGTACCAAATTATATTAGATATTGATATGATTTTCAAACGATTTGGATGAATTTGTTTTGGCGAAATTGCTTCAAGGAATGCTTTGAATTCTACTGGGCCAATTTCCTCCAAAATGACTTCATTTTGTCGTTTTTCGCGCATTTCAACGGTAAACATTTTGTGGAATACCGGTGAAATTGACATCAAATAATGCTTGGAAAGGGCAAAACATTCTTTCCCAACCAAAATGTTCACATTATCCGATTCGCCAAATGAGGGCAATGGAATACTATTATAAAAATAATAATAAAGGGAAAATAGGCAAAATTAATTAGGTGAGACACAAAACAGGTAGAATTAGTGCAAAAACACAAACAGGCGGAATTAGAAAAAAAATAAAACAGGCGGAATTAGTGCAAAAACACAAAACAGGCTGAATTAGTGCAAAAACACAAAACAGGCGGAATTAGTGCAAAAACACAAAACAGGCGGAATTAGTGCAAAAACACAAAACAGGCGGAATTAGTGCAAAAACACAAAACAGGCGGAAATAGTAACACAAAACACAAAACAGGCGGAATTAGTGCAAAAACACAAAACAGGCGGAATTAGTGCAAAAACGCAAATTGGCGGAAATAGTGCAAAAACACAAAACAGGCGGAATTAGTGCAAAAACACAAAACAGGCGGAATTAGTAACACAAAACAGGCGGAATTAGTGCAAAACACAAAACAGGCGGAATTAGTACAAAAACCCAAACAGGCGGAATTAGTGCAAAAAACACAAAAAACAAGCTGAATTATTTTGAAGCAGAGCAGATGGAATTTTTGGGGAAAAATAATCTGAATTAACAAAATAATAACCTTTGTTGTCTCTTTTCCAATGTTCGAATGAGAACATTAAAATATCCATCCGATGGTAGAATATTCCCAATTGGCCCATTCAATTGGAATTGAATATTGCTCCCAGGATGTTGAAAACATTTTTGGAATTTCTTAAAATAAAATTCGCTAATTAGATTTAATTCTTTAAAAAACCTGTAAAATGCAAATTTGTTTTCCCCGATGCCATTGCCAGAAAAGGATTTCGGCTGCCACACTGCTGAATTGCAAATCCAAATCGACAAGGGCCAATTTTAATGTATGCTGGGAATTTGCATTCCTCAATACCGTAAATTCCCTAAATTACACATTAATTAAAAATTAAATTCAAAAAAAATTAATAATAAAAAAAATAATTTTAATCAAATTTAATTAATTAAAATATTTCTTGATTCGATTTTCATTCCAGCCCTAAAATGTCAAAAAAACATGCCATTTTCTGCCTTCGATCCATGCCCTCGTTGAATTGAATATTCCCCCATTATTTGTATAATATTGTTGTGGCGGCACATTCACCGACAAACATTGTTCCCCAACAATGCAATATTCCTCATAAATATTATTTGCTCCATTCAATTCTATTTCCGATTTGCTTTGACGACTTTGAGAGGAAGTTCGAACTGAAATAGGAATTTAAGGGAGAAAAGGTGTGCCAAATACGTTTTGGTTTATTCCTTGAAGTCAATGAAAGTAAAAGTTGGAAAACTCCACCGATTAGGGCAAAAAACAATTTGAAAGGTTCAACGGCGAAAAAATGAAGCAAAGCAGGGACGGACATAATTTTGGGCAGGAAATTGGCAAAAACAGATTGAAAAGGTGGTTTTGGAAGGAAATGGGGCAAAAACATTCGAATGGGAAGGGCTCTAAAGGGATGACCCGATTTGGAGCTGCGGAATGAAATTATGGAGGGATGAGAGTGGATTGATAATAATTGATAACATTTATTGGGGAAAATTGATAATTTTGCTATTATGAATGAATGGATTTTTACATTTTTGGGAATGATTTTTGAAGGATGGAATGAGGACGAAAAAACAATTGATTGCAATTAAGATTATATTATTAAAATAATTTATTGTCCTATTATTTCATTTTAGGTACTTTCGGTTATGCAACCCCATGATTAAGACTCAATTTCTGGGGTACTTTTCATATTAAACATGAATTTCTGTTATTTTTCGATATCACATAATTTGTGTGTGTGTTCAATGTGGAAATTGAAATACTAAAGGATCCCCCTTTAAAGTCGAAATTAATTCAAGTAGGGGGGGGGGGGGGGTCATAACCGAAAAGAACCCAATTTTTTATAATTATTTGTTCAAAATCTAAATCCATATAGGTTTGGCCAGATATTGGCATAAAATATTCATCCATCATTTTACATATTTTTTTCCAATTTTAGGCATTTCATTATAATCGTCATTTTAAACTTATTAGTCATAAAAACCACATTGCATTGGAATAATTGATTATTTTTTTGTTAGCCGCTTTTCATTTGCCTTTTAATTCATTCCCTTTTCCCTCCCATTCCATTCTGCCATTCATTCCCCTTTCCATTTCCCTCAATTTCTCAACCCTCCCAGCGATGTTGACTCTCTTGCGAAATTTGTCCATTCCCCCGCCCTATTTTTCTCCCACCTTTCCCAATTGAGAAAATCACATCATTTTTGGATGCTTTTTTGATTACGAATTCCGCCGAATAATAAAATTATTTCACAATCAAAATATTAGTAATCCTCCACCCTCAAAATTGGACTATAAAAGTGGCAATTTTGTTACGAAAATTCATTCAAATAATTTAATATTAATAGGCTGAATAAAATAGTAAAATGTCAACAAAAAATCAACAACAAAAAATAAATAATAATTTTTGGGCCGATGATCGTCTTTGCCTTCGACGCCGCCCTCATCCAGCAGAAAATGGCCGAATCCATCGAAATAGAAAGGCAAATATTGGGCCGGACATTTTGGCAATGAAAGTGGACAAATTTATTGATGGAGGAGAGGAAATAATGGCGCCACTTTCAATGAATCGAAAAAAGCGATGGGAATTGTTGGAGGCCGAAGAAATGCCACAGGTAAAATATTTCTGAAAATTTTGGACATATTTTCCAATTTTCAGAAGCCAGAAAGAGGAATTCGAGTGACCAAAGTAATTCAAAGGATCAATCCAATTGGCAAATGCCAAATGGCCGGAAGGGACATTTTTGATGAGGAAAATGTGATGGAAATTTGCAGCAAAGGAGGAAATGGAAATTTGATTGAGAAAAGCTATGGATCGGGACGAGGCATCAACAAATTGGCCCAATTATTCCAGTGAGTTTGGGATTATTAGGGGGGTGAATATATTTGTTACAGTTAATATTTGAAATTAGATAATTTCAGAATTAACTAGATGCCATGGTAACTAATTTTTGTAAATTTCTGCTTCTAAAATTTGTAGCGAGCCTGGAGAATAGTATTCGATTCGGCTTTAGTCGATATAGTCTTTCAAATTTCACCGGTTTTGGTTTACTAACTTTGACCTAAAACTAATTTCTGGACTGAAATTTGAAATTTCATGGATTAAATCGACCATTCTGAGTCGAATGAGCCAATTCTCTAGTCAATACAAAATCAAGAAGCCATGATTTCTAAAATTAGCTAGATCAGCACCTATTAAATTCCGTATTTATCAATTTCCAATATTTATCGCAATAATATGATTTAAATTTAAGAGAAAATGATCAGCCAAAAAAGCGAAGGAATCTGAGGAAAGGGCGCGGATTGGATGAAAGCCAAATGGAAATAATGGATGAGGAAAAACCAATTTGGATTGATCTTTTTGGGAACAATGAGAATGAAGGAGGGCAGAAAAAGAAGGCGAAAAAATCAGGCCGAAATAGAGCAGAAGAGAAGGAAGAAGAATTTGAACAAAAAATGCATTTTTATTACACAATAAAATGCCAAATGGCCACAAAACATCAATTGGATACAGGATGGCAACAACGAGGTCAAAATAATGTTGAAAATGATTCCATGAAGAAGAAGAAGTGAGTAAAAGAAATTGAATGGACATTAATTTTAATATTAATAGGAAATTCATGCAAAGAACCAATTTGGGAAGAAAAAGCAAAAATCATTTGAGAGTGGAAATGGATCCAGAAAATTATCAATTTGAAGACAATTTGGCCTATCCACCATTTCACATTCATTCTTCCCAATTTCGGCATTCCACTCAATCGGACCCATCAGAACATTTTTTACCCCCTAAATTTCGGCGTTCTATTCAACAAAAACCAATTGGCCAAATTCCTGATTCGATCCCAAATGGCATTCAAATAATGGATTATGCCCAAAAATGTCGACAACAATGGATGGAAAATGAAGTAAAAAGATTGGGAGGAAAAAGAAGGCAATTTAACAAAGAAAAACGAGATGAACTAATTTTATTGTCCATCAATCAAATTACACAATAAATATATGATTTTTTTTATAAAAATTTCAAAATGGGCCAATTCCAATGTTTTCTTTTCTATTTCCTCGAACTTTCGTATTCCAGTTTTCTTTTGTATTTTCATTATTATTTGCAAAATTATTAGACAAATCTCCGCCCAATTCAACAATGCCTGGAGCAACTTCACTATGCGGGGCATCCTAAAAAATTTTTAACAAATATATTTTGGAAAAAATTATATTATTAATTCGATGCATTTTTGCTACCGAATTTAAATTTATAATTTATATTGGGATTGGGATTTGGGAATGAAATTTTATATCATTTGATCAATTTGTTTTGAGCATTTTAATATTAAAATTATTGATTCAAAAATAATTGGATTGGATATTATTGTCCTAATATTTTCAAAAGATTAATTGTTGTAGAGCATTTTAAAATATTAAAAATGATCCAACATAATTGACCAGAATATTATTGCGCTAATATTTTCAAAAAATTGCAATTAAAGTTTATTTATTTTATTATGTTCATTTTATTCATTAATCTACTTATTAATTAATATAATCCAACATATAATTGGCCAGAATGCTAATGTTTCTAATTATTTTTTTTATAAAAAATTGGTATTGAATAAACTATTTTTCTATCTTATTTATTTATTAGGCTATTATTTATTTATCTTAATAATATTCTTTATTTTACCTTATTTCCCCCATGTTGCCCTTCATGCACTTCATGACCCGCTTTTTTATCCTCTTCTTCATTCAAAATTTCCTCATCCGATGTTTCATGTTCGCCGCCCAAAATATGAGGCGATAATATTCTAAAAATATTTTAAATTAATAAATTTGCCATTTTCATTAACTCAATCATAAATTTTTCACTGCTATTAAATCGAGGGGAAAGAATATTTGGCGAAAGTATATTCAGGCCAATTTCATCGACTGCCGCAATTCGAGGCTGCATTACATCTGATGAGAATTAATGATGATTAATAATTAATTGATTGTTTTTTTCACTTGGGGAAAGCAAACTAATTGACAAATATTCGGGGCTGGCAATTCGTGGGATCATAATGTTGGGCGCAAGCAATTCAACAAAAAGTGCCTCGGGCGTCAAACTGGCAAACATAATTTTATTTATATACCATAGACAGTAGATGCTCTTTTAATTCCACATTCTCTAATAATTCCTCTCACTCGATTTTCAGAACCCGTAGCCCCTCTCAAAGTGAACTTAAAAATTTTTAATTGCTTTTATTTTGTTCCCTAAAGCTCTACAAAATACGTCTATAATTCGTTCAAACAAAAATGTCAACAAAATTTAAATTTAGGAGTTAGACCCAAATTTTCCCAAATTTTGAAGGGTTTAAAAATAATTCCTCATGAGTAATTAAAAGAGCATTTACGGTATATATTGACCCGAAAATTATTATTAATTACATATAAATTGCTAGAATTTCAGGCGAAAGCATTTGTAGACCAAACGCCGTTGGAGAAAGAAGACGGGCAGTCAGAATCTGTGTTGAAAAAATTAATTTTCAAATTTGAAAAATATTTGGGAAATTCATTTAAAAAAAGTGAAAATTATAATATTTAAATTAAAAATATTTATATCACATTTGCCGAAAGAATTGAAGCGCCAAAAGCATTTGGTGCCAATATTTCAGTCTAAAAAAATTTTTTTATGAATTTCCTAAAAAAACAAACTGTCAAAATGTCAGGGGAGAGGATTTCGGTTGTCCAAAAATATGGGGACAAAATTAATCCTTGTACAACGACACCCTGGCTGAATTGATTGGAAAATGCAAATGGTTGGAGAATGTTGAATCGAAATGATTCCATCCTATTTTCATTCCCTTCATTCACATTTGGTTGAGCAATTTGACGCTTTTGACGCAGAAAATGGAATTGATGAATGGCTGAAATATTTTTAAAAATAAAAAAAAAAACAATAATTTTTGCTTGGCAAAATTGGAATTTTTATGGCCATAAAACTTGGCCATAATAAAATATTTAAATTAATTTTTTCATGCCATTTTCATCAATTTCGGCCAATTGATGAATTTGTTCTTCCAATTCCTGCTCATTTTTGGCCATTTCAATTTGTTGGCCAATTCCATTTTGGCCATATGCCAATCGTTGTTGTCTTTTCCCCCGCAGGAATGTGTATCCCTTCTCGGTCATTTCCCTTTGTTGTCGTCCATTCATTGATTTCTTTTTTATTAAAAAAATTAAAAAGTATTCTCATTATTCAATTTTACATGTAATTTTTCCCAATTCTTTTCAGCCTCCTCAAATGCTCTAATTGATGGCAAAATTCGATTCTCTAAATCTGCAATTTTTGGTTCCAATTTTTCCATCAATTTGTCCAATTTTTTGCCGGCATCCGTCAATGAAAGCATCAAATCCAGCCATTCCAATTCTTCGCTTTTTCCAATGGAAAGTTTCTTAAAAAATTAAAAATTAATTAATTTAGTATTTTAAAATAGCCTCAAAAATGTCCGGCAATGAAAGGAATCCATCGCGTGAAAATGAAAATAGTGAGGGAGAAAGGGAGAGCAATGAGGTCATTTTATTATTATTATTTTCCACAATATTATCCGGTGCCAAATTTTTCCCAAAAAGTGGAAATATTTTTGGCGAAAGAATTGAAAATTTTTGGAAATGAATTTGATCGAGTAAATGTTCAATTTCGGCCAAAATCTTTGAAAATAATTATTTAAAATTTATTTTATTAATTTTTGGCCAACAAACCCCATTTAATTGGCCAATTGGCTCCGTTTTGAATTCGATCGCATTTTGTTGCAAATTTTTGAAATATCTAAATAAAAATAAATAAATTTATTTATTAATATTATTTTTATTATTTTACTCTGAATTAATTTGATTCAATCGACTCAATTGCGCAGATGCATATTTGGCCATTTCAAAATATTTTTGAATTCTTTTGAATTTCCAAATTTGTCTCAATTCTTTTTTGCCATTATCTAAAAAATGAATTTAAATAATTTTAATTTATTTCTATATGCCTTCATTTTTAATTGGTATCCAATTTTTGGTTGGCGCATTTCTTTTCCATCTTTTTCTCATTTTCTTCCATTTTTTCAATTTCAATTTTAATTTATTTTCTTCTTCATTCATTTTGTTATTCAATTTTGTCCCAAACACAGTTTCATATGCCGAAAACATAATTTCCATCATTTTGGAGAATAAATCCATTCGATTTCGCCGATTGTCTTCATCCACCGATTTTCTCATTTTTTCATCGGAATCGCGGGCTTTCAACAATTTTGAAAGGCATTTGGCCAATTGGATTGGCGATTTTGCCATTCCAGAACATTGTCTAAATAAAATACGTTCAGTGAATGAAACAAAACGAAGACAATGCTCAGATTTTGCCTAAAAAATTTTAATAAATTGGCATAAAATTAGAATTACTGACCTTTAGCAAACCGATGATGGCCGCTTGATGTAAAAACATATTGAATTTGTCAAGATAAAGACGAAATTCCAACTTTGATTTATCGAATTGGCCTTCAGACTCGGTAAATTTATTCAAAAATGCAATGAAAAATTGGATGGATAAAAATATTTGAATTATTTTCATAAGCCCTATGTAAATTTTTGAGATTGAGCGAATGAAATTTCCGGCAAACAGGAATATACAAGCAAGTCCATTTTGGGACAAATCCCTCTTTCATTTATTCCAGTTTTACCTGGGTGGGCTGAAAATGGAAATGAACTATTAGGATTTGGATTTTTGGAACAACAGAAAAGGAAATAGGGTAAAAATAATATTTAAAAAATGTAGGATAATCTAAATATTTTTATTGATAAAATTTTATTGATATAAAATTAAATCAGAAATGTATATAAAAATATTTAATAGAGTATATCCTTAATGCATTTTCAAGATTATTTAGAAATTGTTTGCAATGGATTATTGTTTTGTTGAACAATTTGAACATTTGGGAGGCAATTTTGAACCTTAAAAATTAATATTATAATATTCATTGGATGAGAAATAAGAAATAACCAAATTGGAAAGAAGACACAAAGGAATCGTTCAATGCTAATACCAAGTATTAAAATGAATTGAATTTCCAATCCAAAAATAAGTGGGCATTGAAGAAAGAAACAATTTGGATCGGCTCGAATATAATTGATGCCGGACAAAGGAATTGGAATTCGAATTAGGAATGAAAATTCGAATAAAATAGCTCCAAATGATTCGAAGGCGATCAACAAATTGAATGGACCTTAAAAGAAGGACCTTTTTTAAAATGGAATATAAAACGAATATGAATTCATTGAGGCAATCCATACAAAATGATGACCCAAAAAAAAATAATTTTACATAAATTAAATTTGAGTTTTTCACTTCTACTGACTATTAACACTAATCTGATATATATTTTATCATATCTAATTATCTGGAATCTGGATTAGATAGTTCCTATTTTTACCAATTAAATATCAAGAATGGAACAAAAACTTTGATTCAAATTTTTAGGAAAACAGCTGGAATTAAAACTTAAGTAAATAGATGGAAATGAATTTAATTAAATAAGCGAAATTAAAATTAATTATACAGACATAATTAAAATATTTCCGGAAAAAAATCGATTACAATAGATGGTAATATATGATATAATAGATACCATTTTTCGTATTTCTTACTCAACACCCCTGAAATGTTAGAAGCACATATCAGAAATAAAAAATTTTGGGACCTACATCCTTAAGAATTAGTTCTATGAATAAACAACCTGAATTTAATGGCCAAATAAATAAGAGATGAATTCAAAAGAATTCCAATGAGAGTGAGAGCGAAGATGTATGTTGGCAAGAAATAAAGGATCAAGGATGAAGAAAAGCCGGCCCCATGATATTTTAAATAAATCTTCAGATTAAGTATTAATATTATTAAATAAATTAAATAAACTTACAGGATCCAGTGTTGATGAATTTGACGCATTCATTTTTAATTCACAATAAAGTTATTTTATTTCATAAATGAAATATACAGGTAAAAATGATTTTATAAATGTGAAATTATAAATTATAGGCCGGTGATTTCCATAGATCCAGTCAAATTAATACCCTTTAAAATTAGTAACTAGATCATTTTTTGTCCCAAATTATGTCATTCTTTGAATTGTCAACATTTAACCAGACAACATTTTACATGGCAATTTTTAATAGTTTAATGTGGCGAATTTGCTCTTTCGTGGAGGTAAATTTTAAAAATAACCATTGATAATTATTAGAATTGTGTGAATGGAACTCCGTCAGACAAGAATATTACAAGCAAGTTTATTTTGGGTTAATCACCCTTTCATTTATTCCAGTTTTACCTGACTGACTGAGTTAAAAATGGTATGGAAAGGAAATTGGAATTTGGAACAACTAAAATGAAAAAGCGAACTTAGCTAATAGAAATGGTGAATAAAATAATCTAAAATATTTTTGTTGTTAGCATTTTATAGATACGAAATTAATCTAAAATTAATATTAAAATATTTAATTCAAAATAAAATGTATTTTCAAGGTTCTTTGGAAACTGTTGCAAGTGGATTATTGTTTTGTTGAACAATTTGAACATTTGGAGTAGCTGGATTAACTTTGCAAATCCAACGAAGAAATGGGAAAATTTTGATGAAATATTTTCTATGTTGCTTGCTAATGAGAAAAAAAATTATAAAATGAATATAAATAAAATTAACCTGAAAATAAACAAAATTGGGGTATTCATTGCTCCGGCAATAATATAGGAATCAATCATTCTTGCTGCATAAATGAACATTGCTTCAGGGGAAAGGACAATGTAGGATGTATAATATGGACCAAAATCCTGGAGAGTCCAACCAAAAATTATAATCAACATTATGGCCGAAATTGACTTGAGAATATGCAAATTATATTTGCTCAAAACTGAATGATGAATAAAAATTGTTAGTGGAAAAATTAATAAAATTTTTAAGGCCAAATAATTTTTGGATAAATTAAATAATTTTTAAATATTATGAAATTATATTTTAAAAGGTATTAGAGCAATTCTTAAACGGTGCAAATGATAACAAAATTTGAAATAATTCGAAAAATTAAATAAATATTAATTGGAATAAAAATTAAAATAGTTATTCATCCACACGATTTGTATCCAACCTTTTTTGTTCCCAATAATTGTGGTTTTTGTTCTTCCAAACATTTTAATGTTTTTGTTTATCCAAACATTTTAATGTTTTTGTTTTTCCAAACATTTTAATGTTTTTGTTGTTCCAAACATTTTTATGTTTTTGTTTTTCCAAACATTTTTATGTTTTTGTTTTTCCAAACATTTTAATGTTTTTGTTTTTCCAAACATTTTAATGTTTTTGTTTTTCCAAACATTTTTATGTTTTTGTTTTTCCAAACATTTTTATGTTTTTGTTTTTCCAAACATTTTAATGTTTTTGTTTTTCCAAACATTTTTATGTTTTTGTTTTTCCAAACATTTTAATGTTTTTGTTGGTCCAAACATTTTAATGTTTTTGTTTTTCCAAACATTTTTATGTTTTTGTTTTTCCAAACATTTTAATGTTTTTGTTTTTCCAAACATTTTTATGTTTTTGTTTGTCCAAACATTTTAATATTTTTATTTGTCCAAACATTTTTATGTTTTTGTTTTTCCAAACATTTTAATGTTTTTGTTTTTCCAAACATTTTAATGTTTTTGTTTTTCCAAACATTTTTATGTTTTTGTTTTTCCAAATATTTTAATGTTTTTGTTTTTCCAAACATTTTAATGTTTTTGTTTTTCCAAACATTTTTATGTTTTTGTTTTTCCAAACATTTTTATGTTTTTGTTTTTCCAAACATTTTTATGTTTTTGTTTTTCCAAACATTTTTATGTTTTTGTTTTTCCAAACATTTTAATGTTTTTGTTTATCCAAACATTTTATGTTTTTGTTTTCCCAAACATTTTAATGTTTTTGTTTTTCCAAACATTTTAATGTTTTTGTTTGTCCAAACATTTTAATGTTTTTGTTTTTCCAAACATTTTAATGTTTTTGTTCTTCCAAACATTTTTATGTTTTTGTTTGTCCAAACATTTTAATTTTTTTTGTTGGTCCAAACATTCTAATGTTTTTGTTCTTCCAAACATTTTAATGTTTTTGTTTATCCAAACATTTTTATGTTTTTGTTTGTCCAAACATTTTAATTTTTTTTGTTGGTCCAAACATTTTAATGTTTTTGTTCTTCCAAACATTTTAATATTTTTGTTTTTCCAAACATTTTTCTTTTTTGGGTTTTTTTCTTTTGTTTTTCCCAAACTTTTTGTTTTTTTTCAATTTTTTCAAATAATTTTAATTTATTCAAAACTTTATTTCATGAAAAAATATACATATACATTTGCACTGCAGTTTATGAATCGCCCTCATTTAAACTCTGCTGCATCTCATTTTATCATCCCTTTTATTAGATTTTAATATTTTATTTTTTACCGTTTCTTTTCTGTATGATTGCTTTGAGCATAATCAGCCAAATGCAAATATAAATGAACACAGTGGGTATTTGGAAATGTTTATTCAATGGCATATATGTTTTATAATTGGATCCAACTCCGTCCCCCAATGCGCACATTATTTCCCTTAAATAAAATTGTTTTAATTTATTTTAAATATTTGCTTACTTTCCTTTCAGTTCACCAAAAAATATATCCTCAAAAAGGAGAAAACATGCGAAAATCCCAAAAATAATTCCAATGAAAATCACAAAATAGACAAAATATTTGAGGGAATTTTTGGAGAACCTGAAAAATTTAATATTAAAATATTAATTGGGAATGGAAATAACCAAATTGGGAAGAGGACACAAATTAATCGTTCAATGCCAATTCCAAGCATTGAAACGAATTGAATTTTCATTCCAATAAAGCCTGGGATATTAAGAATGAAACAAATTGGATCGGCCCGAATATAATTGATGCCGGACAGAGGGATTGGGAATCGAATTAGGGCGCCGAATTCGAATAAAGTAGCCCCAAATGATTCGAATGCAATCAAAGAATTGAATGGGCCATGGAGAGAGGATCTTTGAATTGATAAAATGTAAATTAAATATAAAATTCAATGGACCTGAATTTAATGGCCAAATAAATGAGAGATGAATTAAGAAGAATGGCAATGATAGCCAAGATGTATGTTGGCATGAAAGTGAGGACCAAGGATGGAGAAAAGCCGACCCCATGATATTTTAAATAAATCTTCATTAATATTAAAATATTAATTCACTAAATTAAAATAAACTCACAAGATTAATTGTTGATGAATTGGGTACATTCATTTTTATCAAAATAGAATTTATTTCCTTATTATGATGGAAAAATATTTTTATTAAAGTGAAATATAAAAATTATAGGTTTGCATATTTCATAGATCCATTCAAATTAATAATACCCTTTTGCCTTGTGTGAAGGCATTTTTTTTTGTCAACATTCAGACATTCATTCCATCATAAATGCCAATTTTTTCAGTAATCGCAAATTAGCACTTTTTGTGGAAATAAAATTTCAAAAACTGTCAGCAAAAGGAAGCAGATGTAATCAAACATTTATTAATAATTTATATCCAAAAGGGAAGGTATTCAACTGACCGTGAGCTTTTCAAACGAGACCTAGCTATTTTTATAGATTATATATGGGTTTCTCCCAGAAGTGATGTCCTTTTTTCCTGAATGGACCTCCCTTCTGAGATATGGCCATAAAACCTGCCTTATCCGCATATTTGGCCCTAATTCATATCTCCTTATGGAATGAAGCTAGAAATTTGAACTAAACGTCATTTTGTAGAGAATTTAATGCCCTTTCATTTTTATAAATACATCATGGGTCTAAAAATTTTTTGAAATTTTTTATCGATTTTTTTTCGAAAATACCGAATTTGGTCAATTTTCAATGGGCCATAACTCGGTTATATGGAATCTTTGGACTTTTGTCTAATTATCTCTTTTGATCAACATATCATAAAGTATCTTTATGCAAATTTTCAGATTTTTCTGTTAACCTGAAAATTTAAGGTATTTTGCCCATCATAGATAGGCCTAGCATAGCGAAATCGCGAAAATTTTCAGGTTAACAGAAAAATCTGAAAATTTGCATAAAGATACTTTATGATATGTTGATCAAAAGAGATAACTAGACAAAAGTCCAAAGATTCCATATAACCGAGTTATGGCCCATTGAAAATTGACCAAATTCGGTATTTTCGGAAAAAAAATCGATAAAAAATTTCAAAAAATTTTTAGACCCATGATGTATTTATAAAAATGAAAGGGCATTAAATTCTCTACAAAATGACGTTTAGTTCAAATTTCTAGCTTCATTCCATAAGGAGATATGAATTAGGGCCAAATATGCGGATAAGGCAGGTTTTATGGCCATATCACAGAGGGGAGGTCCATTCAGGAAAAAAGGACATCACTTCTGGGAGAAACCCAAATATAATCTATAAAAATAGCTAGGTCTCGTTTGAAAAGCTCACGGTCAGTTGAATACCTTCCCTTGCAATTGCAAGTAAGATATATTTCCCAATTTTTAAAGAATGTGAATTGATTACATCATTAATACATGCAAATTTTTCATGAATTTTCCCCTTTATGTGGAATTAAAAATTTAAAAAAAATTGTTGAAAGAAGCAGGTGTAATTATTAAATATTAATTAACAATTTTTATCCATGTTGTGATATTTTTCTACAATTAATCCTCTAATTTTTAAAAAAAAGTAGATTGATGAGTATATCATTAATTTACAAATAATAAAAAAAATGATTTCCATCATTCATCGGTTTCCTTGACCAAAGTCCACCATAATCCACCATCGCCAATATTTCGAGCATGCGGCTTCATCGGTGCATATGTCATTCCTAAAAATCGAATAAATTTCTCTTTAAATTAAACAATTTCCATACCAACAACTCGATAGCCAATTTTTGCCAAATAATCCAACATTTCAAGTGCGGGAAGATCAATTTTGTATTTTCTTTAATTAAAAATTAAATTAATTAATTTAATTGAAGGGAAATGTTAACTCGACGCCATTAATTGTTGTCCGAATATATTTCAGCCCCAAAATGTCCCATTCCTTCGGGGACAATGGACGCGATAAATATAATTCGTCACTGTCAATGCCGGACGATGCCAACAAATTGTGCGAAACTTTAAATGTCAATTTTATTTATTATTTTCTATATTACCTCCTTCCAAGGGAAAATTGCCGATGAATGAAAAAATAATTAAAATGAATAGAATCAGTGAATTTGTTGAAATTTGAGTTTTGGACATTTTTGAATGTGAATAAATCTATAAATTTGACCTGTTGAATTTTATTGGAGAAAAATTAATATTTTATGAAAAAAATAAAAATAATATTTAATTTATTAAAAATTCAGTTTAAAAATATTCAGTAGAAATTTGTTTTCTGGAAAGGAATAAAAAAGGCGGAGAAAACAAAAAGCAAAAAGGAATAATTGCGCAAAATTTGGGGGAAATGTGATCGCAAATGGGAAAACTGGAACTTATATTTTTATGTTTTTGTGCTCCGTTGATTGCCCTTTATTCGCTGCATTGTTCTCCAAAAACAACCAAAAGCAACCACGCAATTTTATGTCTCCGTCTCCGCCCGTGTGTGTGTCCAATCCAGCAAAGCATCTGCTGGTGGAATGGAAAATTGGGGAAAATATAATTGCTAAAATTGCAGGAAATTTTCCTTAAATTGATTAATGAATTGGACTACTTTTAAAAAGTATAAAAATGCAGAATGATAGAAGAGCTAATTTTGAATCATTTTCAACTAAAAATTTGTTATTCGAAAAAGAGGTTAGAAAAGGATTGATTGGATTTATTGAATTCTGTAAAATAAAAATGGAATGAATTAAATTTTACAAATTTGTCAGTCACTTTCCCCAATTTCATTCAACATCATTTTAGAAATTGCCATCAATGAAAATTTTCATCATTGCCTTTTTCACAATATACGGCAATTCCCCTTCAAAAGGGGATATTAAACAATTTGAAAAAAATGTGCAAAGAAGAATATTTAATTTATTGGATGAATTTATTGTTAAATTAAATAAATATTAAATGTTCAGATTCAGTGTGAATAAAATAATTTAATTTTCAACTTCCAGACGGCATTCATAATTTCTGAAAATTCCATCAAATTAAACTTCGATGAAAAAATATTAAACAATTACTAGATTAAAGTGCAAAAGGAATTATTTAAAATTAATTATGAATTAATCTAATTTAGGAGGAATACATGGAATTGGTTGGAAAAAGCGCTCTTACTCTTTAAAAGTATTCTAGTTAACCCTTAAAAAATTTTCATAGATTTTGACGTCGCAAAAAGAAATCTTTTAAGTACATTTGAGGAAACTGTAATGGCACTTTTGTAATAAATTACAATAATATTTTTGCCTAAATTTTGTCCACAAAAATGTCAATGGAATCAATTTTGTTGCTGATTACCTCTCTCCGTAATCAATTCATCATTTTCTCCATTGCCATCAGTTTGCCCTCAATTTTGTTGTATTTAGCCGAAATATGCATCATTTTGAGGCATAAACAATTCCGCAATAAATCTTTTTATTTGCTTATCCTGATCAGAGCAATTCCAGTAAATATAAAATAAATTATTTTATATTAATATTAATTCCTCTCCAGAATTTACTCAACACCCTGAATTCCTATTTTTTCTATCGACTGACAATTTTATTTGGCCATTTTCTGTTTCCAATTTATCAAAATCTCCCAAATTGGCTGTTACGAATGTCATTTTTTTGGGTGCGTTACACAATGATGGCTGATAATTTAGCCACAATTCTGATTCTCCTAAATCGATGGACCGCAATCAAAATGCCTCTAAACCATAAAACAGTTACTGCAATTTCAATAACGTCCGGGGTCGATTCCACAAAAGACAAAGGACTATGCAAATATGGGCGATTTCACAATTATGCAATTATAAATTTCTGTTTTACATAAATTTGTTAATTCAAATAAGAAATAAATTATTAAAAAATGGAAAACATTAAAAAATTTTTTGTTTTCCAAATTTTTTATTTTTAATCAAATTTTTGTTTTTTATTTGTACTTAAAATATTTTTGTTTTTCTAAATTTGTTAGTTTTTCCGATATAATTTTTCGACCTTATTTAATGTTTCTCTTCAAATAATTTTGTTCAAAATAAATTATATCAAATCTAAAAAGAAATTTATAATTGTAGAATTGTGAAATCGCCCATTTTGCAGAATTGTGGAATCTACCTGTAACCATTATTTAATTAATAATTAATTTTTATTTAATAGATTTGGCGAAAATATCTAATCCATGCGACAATCACAGTCTATGGACTCCCATTAATTTTATCTTTTCAACATTTTTTTGTAAATGCTTTCAATCAAATTGATATGGCAAATGGCGACAATTCGAATAATAGTTTTTTTATTGTGCAAGAATATCAGCCCATTCTTCCAATAAATGCTATATTTTCATCTGTTTGCATGATAATTTGTATTTTCATTAATATCGGCATTTTACTTGAATATCGAAAAAATCAACAAAAAATCACAACAAAAAATATGGCACAAATTAATCAGGAAAAAATGGACACAAAATTGCTGGCCTATGCATTAATTACATTTGTGGGACATATTATTATGGCAATATATTATGTGAATTTTTCATATAAATATAAAAAAAAAATATAATTGACAATATTTGGTTTGAAAATATAAAATATTTGATAGGCTATTTTGTGAATTAAATTTTTTAAAGTTTAAATTTTGATCCAGATTCTAATTTATGTGGTTGGAACGATGAAAAATTCGGCCTTGATTGGTAGCATTTATACCCATTATCCGTGGACAATGGACCTTGGCACTGTGGTTTTGCCAAGTTGGCTCCTTTTCTGGGCCAGTGCATCATTTCGACGTCAAATGATCGCCGATATTCTGCCAAAATGTTTTGGAAGAATATTAAAGATAAATTTGACAGAAATTACTCCAGTCATCAATTTGAATTTGAATGGGACTCAATGAAAGATGAGTAACAAAAATGTAGATGTGAGAGAACAATTTTCGTCCATTTGCGTTTGATAATATATAAAAAATTATTTAAAAAACATTTTTTTACCAAAAAATAGTTTTTGACTTCTAATAAATCAGAAATCGGTTTTAAACCTTAAAAACCTTATACCTGTAGATTTCATCGATACGCCTGCATTGACATATAAATTTCTTAGTTTAAATCGAAATTGAGCGAGTTAAACCGTTTAAGCCATATTTCCAGTTTTAAAAACACTTTAATTTTGGGGGGAAAAACCAATATTTTATATATGTACAATTCGATGCGTCTTGATGAGATCTACAAATAGGTATAAGGCTTTTAAGATCTAAAACCGGCTTCTGATTTATTAGAAGACAAAAATTACTTTTGATGCAATTTCACATTTTAAATCTTGATCTGACTCAAAAAAATCTCGCAAATTGCAATTCTAGAATTTTTAAACTCGAATTGGATTAACGATAAACTAATTTTTAAATATTATATAAATTTATTGAATAAATGATGCAATGAATGCCAATCCTCAATATTAATTTGGAATAATTTGATGATAACAATTTTTGCGATTTATTTCATTCTTTTCTTTTTTTAATTGGCTTTTCTTTCCCTTTTTAATTGGATTTTTATGGTTTGCCAATTTTTATTGCATTTTTTAGTTCTCTCCATTTTGGGAACATTTTTGTGGCCAAATTCACTTTAATCAAATTTTTATGATGAATAATTTTCAAATTATTTTCCTAATTTCTGCTACATTTTTCCATCATTTTTTGACTGTAAATTCCAATTTGGATGCCAAAAGAAAGGATAAAATAAAACATTTGCCCGGATTGGAATTCTCACCAAATTTTGAACATTATTCTGGTCAAATTGCCAAAAATTCATTTGAATTCTAAATTAATTTAGGCTATTTGCATGTTTCTGCCGAGCATGAATTATTCTATTGGCTGACTACCTCCCAAAATAATTCCCTCACTGATCCACTCATTTTTTGGTTCAATGGTGGTCCCGGCTGTTCCTCACTTTTCGGCCTGCTCGGCGAATTGGGACCCTATTTGGTGGATAGAGAGGGCCAAAAATTGGTGCGCAACCCGAATGCATGGAATCGGCATGCCTCCGTAGTTTACATTGAAAGTCCATCATTTGTGGGCTATTCAATTCCCGGAAATAGTCCAAATGCAACGGATGTCACTGTACGCCATTTAAAGAAGATATTCCCATTTGAAAAATATCTTTTTATCCCATTTTTTATTTTTTTACCAACTTTTTTTTATTTTTTTTTATATCAAAAATTAGTTTTTGATTTTTAAAAATTAGAAACCGGTTTTAGACACTACAGACCTTATACCAATTTGTAGATCTCATCGAGGCGCATCGAATGCTATATAAAAATGGCAGGTTTTGGCCCGAAAAATTAAAGTGTTTAAACCAAAAATATGGAAATATAACGGTTTGTCAAAAATTAAGGGTTTTAAACCGCTTGAAATGTTCAAAAGTCAAAGCTAATTTTAAAAATGATGAAATACAAATCAATTAGGGTTCGGAATTGAAGTTAAATAACTTTTTCATGCGGTGCTTTAAATATGCTTATAAACCAAATAAAAAACATTTCTAACTTGATTTGAGCTCAAAATATTGTACTTTTTGATCACTTTTTTAACTTTTGATCACTTTTTTGCGATTTATATAACTTTTTAACTTTTATATCACTTTTTCAGCCTTTTTAAGTAATTTTTTAAAAATTTTTATCACTTTTTCAGCCTTTTGGGAACTTTTCTGAAAATTCTACGAAGATCATCAAAATTTTCCTTCTTGAGAACCTTTTTCGAAAAAATTTTTTTCCATTAAACAAATTTTGTCTAAAATTTTTCTCATTGGACAATTTTTCGTCGAAAATTTTCAATTTTAGTTCATTTTGGTCAAAATTTGTGAAGCTTTTTTTTCTTCAAAAAATTTTTTCTGAAAAAAAATTTGTCACTTTTTTAAAATTTATATAACTTTTTTGGAAATTTTCCAGTTTTTATATCACTTTTTTGCGTTTTTATATCACTTTTTTAACTAACTTTTTTGCGATTTTATATAACTTTTTTTCCTATCCCTACAAATCATTATCAAATGATGCATTCTTGATGATATCTCTTAATTGGTATAGGACAAACCATTGAACCGCTACTCTTTTAGTTATTTTCATTGCGTTTTTAGTCATTTTCATTGCTTTTTCGCCATTTTAATTATTTTCCACAAAATCATTTATTGTTGCTTTTTTATAGATGATTGTGATCTCTCCAAAAAGGTAATTACTTATTCTATGCTCAATTGGTGAATTAACATTTTTAGTATTTTGGCATCCACCAGCATCAGTATCATTACAATCCATGCGACATTTATGAAATTTGTGGTAATTTTTTATTTACAAATTAATTATTATTAATAAATGGGAATTGTATTAATCTACTCGGAAAATAGTTGTATTCAAAATTTCTCATACCGAAAAAATAATAATTTTGGGCCATATTTTTTTGCCAAATCACAGGCTTCTTTAAGATTCCTACCCTATCTAGTCCCAACCCTAAATTCATGCCTAACCCTAAATCTGACCCTAAGCCTTAAAATCTAGTTTTGGCTAAGTTATAAGGCCTTAAAAAATATTATTTTTCCTCACAAAAGAATTTGGGTAAATTCAATCATTTTTAGGGTAAATTAATATTAATTCCATTATTAAATATTATTAAAGTTGGAGGAAATGATCAATCGGAAGGCCATCAACTTCAATCATTTGTCTCCTCCCAGCAACAATCAAATGTTGAAATGCCTTTGAATTTTGTGAATTTGCCCGCACCCGACAATGAACTTATTTGTGAAAATGGTGATAATAAATAAAAAAAATATTATTTCTAATTATTTTTATTTTATTAGAACATGACACGGAAACATATTTGAATCGAAAAGACGGCAAGAATTTTGAGTGGTATTATTAATAATTTAAATTAAGTGCGCAAAGCATTGCATGTTTCATCGAAGGTCAAATATTGGCAGGAATGTGCTGGTCATGCAAATTATAAACAAATTTATTGTCAGTTTTTGAGATTAAATGACAAAATTATTAAAATTTATGGAATATTTTTTATTTTTATTTTTTAAATTTAATAAAATAATTTTAATTCCCCAAAAAAAGATGGCGTCGAGGCGCAAGTGAAGAAAACATTGAAAGCTGGAATATCCGTCCTTTTGTTCTATGGGGACACGGACACAGTTTGCAACTTTTTGTTGGGCGCTAAATTTGCTGCCAGCCTTGGGCATCCCGTTTGTCCCTATTTATAATAAAATAATGTCTAATTTTCCTGCAAATCAAGTTGAAAGAACAAGCCAAACCGTGGATTTTCAATGCACAATTGGGGGGCTTCAAAACTACTTATGAAGGGGGATTGACATTCATTACAGGCTAGTTTTATATTAAAATTAGAAAAATAAATTTTAATTTTAGTCCGCGGTTCCGGTCATATGGTAAAAATGTTGATGAAAATTTGAATGAAAATTAAAATTTAGGTACCCCAAAAGAAAGGACCGGAAATTTTGCATGTGATTGAGGCATTCATTCAAGGAAAAGAATTTTGATGAGGAAATTAAACGAATTTTAATAAATTAATATATTAGATAGTTTATTAATATTTCCATTTTATATTTTGACTGTTAAAAAATTAGAAACTTTTTTGAATAAAGTAAAATGGCAAATATATAATTAAATTTCCTATTTTCCTATTGAAATTATTTCATTATAATTTTAATGTAAACTGAATGCAAATTTTTATGAATTCATTCTTTTAACATTGCCCATAAAATAATTCTAATTTATTAAATGAAAGAAACACAAACAGGCGGAATTAGTGCAAAAACACAAAACAGGCGGAATTAGTGCAAAAACACAAAAACCGACGGAATTAGTGCAAAAACACAAAAACAGACGGAAATAGTGCAAAAACACAAAACAGGCGGAATTAGTGCAAAAACACAAACAGGCGGAATTAGTGCAAAAACACAAAACAGGCGGAATTAGTGCAAAAACACAAAACAGGCGGAAATAGTGCAAAAACACAAAACAGGCGGAATTAGTGCAAAAACACAAAATAGGCGGAATTAGTGCAAAAACACAAAACAGGCGGAATTAGTGCAAAAACACAAAACAGGCGGAATTAGTGCAAAAACACAAAACAGGCGGAATTAGTGCAAAAACACAAAACAGGCGGAATTAGTGTAAAAACACAAAAACCGACGGAATTAGTGCAAAAACACAAAAACAGACGGAAATAGTGCAAAAACACAAAACAGGCGGAATTAGTGCAAAAACACAAAATAGGCGGAATTAGTGCAAAAACACAAAACAGGCGGAATTAGTGCAAAAACACAAAACAGGCGGAATTAGTGCAAAAACACAAAACAGGCGGAATTAGTGCAAAAACACAAAACAGGCGGAATTAGTGTAAAAACACAAAAACCGACGGAATTAGTGCAAAAACACAAAAACAGACGGAAATAGTGCAAAAACACAAAACAGGCGGAATTAGTGCAAAAACACAAAACAGGCGGAATAAGTGCAAAAACACAAAACAGGCGGAATTAGTGCAAAAACACAAAACAGGCGGAATTAGTGCAAAAACACAAAACAGGCGGAATAAGTGCAAAAACACAAAACAGGCGGAATTAGTGCAAATATTCGATGTTGATAGCAAATTTATTTCAATTGAATTAAATAAAAAATTCACCTAATTTTCCCTAAATTGCCCATTCCGCGAAAATTTATACAGCTCTATCTACTCTCTCTACTAAACATCAATTAACATTTTAAATTTGATTATTTTCAAAAAACCACTTTTCTTCATAGTTTTGTTTGATATTTTAATTGAATCAAACATTTCTTTTTCATTTTCTTTATTCAATACCTACCTTGCCGAGTTATTTTATTTTCACCTGCTGGAAAATTAATAAAATATTCGAATGGGTTGCCCAATTTTATTCAATAATTGAATCTGAATTCATTTAGCGAGCATTTTTCACCATTAAAAATGGGCAGCAAAGACATTGACCAAGCCTATTGTGACATGGCCGAATCAATATTCCTGAAAAATGCCATCTTCAATCATATTCATCTGCTCCTTTTGGCCATCACCCTTTCTTGCATTTTCATTCTCATTTATCGATATTGGCGGCATCCAATTATGGTTCATGGAAATTTGTTGGTAATATCAATTTTACAAATTTATTTTCCTAATTTTAACAGATACTTTTTGCCAACATCATTGCCTTCTCTTTCATCAATTATTTGGGTTATTTCATAAAATATGCACGCGATTCAGTGAGTATAGTATAATATAATTCAGTATTCCATTTTTATAATTTCAGTTCCTTTTCTTCACCTATAAAAATTCTTGCCAACTTTTGACCCCACTTTGGTTTATTTCCTTAACAATTGGTCCACCATATTTTTATTCAATTGGATATCCTTTGCTTCATTTTTGCATAATTTTCGAAAGGATTCGAGCCACCTTGATGGCACATAAATACGAGGAAAGTGGCCAAAAATTGGGCATTTGGATGGCAATTTGCATTGTAATTAAAATAATTATTTTACTAATTTTAAGTAAATATTTTAGTGGTTTGTGGCATTGGCCTATATGGCATTTGTGGTTATTTTGGCCTATATGGATCCGGAGATGACTGGCCATCCATTGGCCACAGTCAGTATGACATCCAAATACAATGGGCCTCCGGTCCTTTATTTGAATATTGGCCTCACTTTTTTGATTATTTTCACTGCAATTTGTGCTTGGCGAATTACAATAATCAGCAGACGATTTAGGCGAATTAGGTTTTTCTGTTCAGGCAATTCAAATTTCTCCAAAAAATTATTGGTTAGCAGGAAAATGTACCAAAACTACAGTCTCAGTCGCAATTTTCAACTTAATGAAATTGCGCTGACAATGCGCCTATTTTTGCCCCTGGATATTTTCTACGCTTTTCTCTACACCATTTATCAAGGAATTGTAATTTGGATTCGCTCTTCCAAACCCTATATTAGCACAGAAAAATACATTCTATACTATTCCGCCGTGAATATAGTGAGAACTATTTTAATTATTTTTAAATTTATTTCAATGTTTTTAGCTGCTTTTCATTTATTCGGCCATCACAATCATTGTTTATATCCAATTCCTTGGCTATGTTAATCGATGCCAAAAGAGGAGTGTTGTGGAAAATAGGCCAGCGCCCGAATATGGACAAATTTATTTCCGTCAATTGGAATCCCAATGGGGCTAATAATTAATTAATTACTATGAAAATTTTGAATAATTCCACCAAATAATAAACAATTTTTGTAATATAATATTATGCCGTATAACGTAATATGCCTATTTCTTCTTTACGATTACGACGTAAACACAAAAGAAGTAGGAGGAATTCCGCATCCAAAGGCAAAATCAATCGCATTGACAGTAAATTCTCCTTCAACTGATAATTTTGACTCAATGAATATGTGGCATTTTTCTTGCAAAAAAATTCTAATAAATGTCCGGGATTCCCTAGAAATTAAAATTTTCCACCTGCTTTTAATTTTCCAATTCATTCGAATGACGCAATAATCGCTAAAAGAAATCAAAATTGAGAAAAGTAGAAAAAAATATAGTAGGAAATCATTTGTGGCACTTTATTTATTATATTTGGAAGTCATTACTCATTACCACCAAACCACGGGGCCGACCGAATTTGTAGACTTGCAGACATCGGTAAGGGCAGATCAAATTATATTTACTATGTAGTCAATGGACAAATGCCACTGTGGTGGATGGCGAAATTGGGATTTAATAGATATGACTAATTGACAATTTGAGTGAATATGGAAATATATTATTATATTCATAAAGAACTTATTTGTGAATTGTGAAAATGGTGAATAAAAAAAGATATTTAAATATAAATTAATTTTATTTATTAGAACATGACACAAAAATATATTTGAATCGAAAAGATTGTAAGAATAATTAGGAAAATGCATCAAAGGTCAAAAGCGGAGCGGGATGTTTTGTAGCGCAGCCGTTTTGTGGCAAAACTAATAGTTTAGCGCCTATTGAATTAGAAAGAATGTTTTTTATATCATTGAATAGAACAAAAAATTCTCTCTATCAGTCTAATATAAAGAACAAATTTTAAAAATCAAAAACCATCAAAATTGACACAATTTTGCCCACTTTTATTTAACAGCTCATCATAACTTTCTCTATTTAGAAGAATAATATAAAATTATTTAGACATTGTATTGCTTTTGCTCTATCAATTCAGATTAGATGAGTTATAAAACCGGATCAAAAGTTGGCAGAATTTTATTTAAAATAATAAAATAATCTATTAAATAATTATTAAATAATTATTATTTCCATTTTTTTATTTTTAAAAAAATATTTTTAAAAGGTTTAACAAAAATGAAATTAAATTTCCTATTTTCCATTTGCAATTCCATCATATTATTTGTTAATTTATTGTGTAACCGGAACACTATTTTTGTTGATAAAATGAATAATAGAAAATCAAACATTCATTTTATTAAAAATGTCATTCGTAAAGACCTTTTAATTTTTGAATGATTTTTATCAATTTTCAAGGAGTGTCCCTCATAAAAGCGGAAATTCTTAACATTTTTTTTATCTATTAAATAAATGGCAAAAAATAATCACATCACATTTCATCTCAATTCTCGGAATTAATGACCCTTAAAAAGGGTGTTAAAATTCTAAGAAAATTAATATTATTTTAGAAATTATTATTATTAAAATGAACAATTCATCAATTATTCTTCTTTTTGTGACCTTCACATCAATCTATTGTATTTTGAATGCCCAAATGGTGACTGTAACCTGTCCCGATCCTCGATATCAATGTCCGGATAAGATGACATGCTGCGCAATGGGCGGAGGACAATATGGGTTTCTAAAAAAGATTTGGGTACTTATCGGTTATCCGGGACAATATGTATAAGAAATGTAGGGTTCCCATTCCCATTTACGGGTGGTTAGGATTAGGATTATGGATATACCGCTAACTTTCCCCAGAGTTGATCTAAAAAAATCTGGAACGGATAACCGATAAATATCGAGATTGGGCCAATCAATTTCCCTAATACTTTTCTCAAGTTGTTGCCCTCTCCAAAATGCAGTTTGTTGTGCCGATCGTCAGCATTGTTGCCCTCATGGCACAGTTTGCCATGTTTCCACTGGACAATGCCTTCAGGTAATTTTCACATTTCTTAAATTTAATAATTTTCATTTCTTTCTAATAGGCCAATGGAAAAGCCTTCTTCCATTCTTCTCGTCAAATTCATCCAATGTTGCAATTGATGAAATTGGATTAAAATGAAAAAAAAAGAAAATATCGAAATTAATAAAAATAAGATTTTTCAATTTGAAATGATTTTTCAAATTTTAATTAATATTTTTACCCAATGTTGATAAATAAATTGCAAATTAAATCAAAAATACAGTGTTGGTAATTTCATTGTCAGCCGTTTCATTTCCAGCTATTTTAATAGTCAACAAAAAAGAAACCATTTATATAGTGTTGGTATCGTTTGATAAAACTTAAATAGTGAATAAAGCTTTTCTGATTTGTTGACAAAAAGAATGTGATTTTTCAACAAAATAATTTTATCGAAAAGAAAATTGAAAAAAATTCCAATTAAATTAAATTTATAATCAAATTACACTTCATATTCACTTTTTTTTATTTTCCAAGAAGCATATGCGATCAAATAATTTTCTTTTTTTAATATAGAAATATAAAATTTAATTATTTTTAAATAAATTAACATCATCACATTTTTACATTAACATAATTTTACTTACACAATTAATTGAATCAAATAATTCTTTACACATTCTTTGCTGAATATTTATTTTTTTGGGAATGAATAACCGGAAAAATTATATAAAAATTAGCATCGAATTAGCATCGATGACAGCAGCACACATTTTGCTCAAATTCAATAATGTCATTCGCTTAAGTTATTCATTTCCAACCCCAAATTTGCCAATGCCAATGCCAATTGTCATCCCACTCATTATAAATCATTGTTGTCCAACTTTAGTACCAAATTGCCACTTTATATGTAAAATTTAGTAGGCAAATGTGAAGAATAATAAATAATAATATTTTAGGCATAATTCTAATTTTGGTTACAATTTTTTCTGTCTTTAATTTGATTTTTAATTTTTACCTATAAAAATCACCATTATTAATTGGTATTGCCATAAATAAATTCAGAATAAAATTGTTTTAATTCATAAAATATGGATGAGGATTATTCAAATCATAAATTGAGTGCCACCATTGCATTTGCTTTGGGTTGGCCCGCAAATTTGTTGCTAATTTGGCTGATTTTCAAGCGAACTACGGAATCTTTACGCATTTGGAGGTATTTTTGATGGAAATATTGGGAAGAATTTTAATCAAAATTTAACCCTATCATATAATAAATTTTTACAATTATTGGGAATCAAATTAATTAAAAAAAATGAAATTGAAATATTTTCAAGTCGTGTGCTACTCCAAAGTGCCATCATTGATTTCATTTTGTTGGCAGTGGCATTCATCGTTCAACCAGTTAGAATTTTACACAGTAAAATGAATAAATAATTCCAAATAAAAAAAGGTGATAATCTCGGATGACAAAAATATTTTCTATTTTTCGAATGGTCTTTTTGCCGAATTTTTCGCCAAATATTTGAGACAATTCGCCTATTATATTTTTGTATTTTGTTTGGAATTCGCCAAACATGCTGTTGCGGTTCAATGTTTCTTTCGATGGTTGCTGATTTGTCGGTAAATTAAATAACAAATATAAGAATTAATTTAATATATTTTAAGTGAACGAGAATTATCGAATATCCATTATGCCCAACTTTTGTGCATTCCAGCCATCATTACCTCCTCCCAAGTTGGCATTATTTTTTGGGAATGTTTGGCTACTTATTGGCAATCAAAACAGAAAAACGGAAAAGAATTATTCTTTATAATGCATGAAGTATGCCAATTCAATGATATTTATCAATTATCTATGTCCATATTTTCAACACCAAAATCATATAATGTTTTTCCAAAATTATACAAAAATTCTAATCGCAAAAATGTGATATTTTTATAACTTCGACAAAGAAATTTGGAAAATAAAATTTCGAAAAAATCGAAATAAAAAAAACAAAATTTCAAAAAATCGAAATTTTAAAAAATTGAAATTTCAAAAAAAATCAGAAAAAAAATAATCAAAACTTTAAAAAAAATTCAAAAAATTAAAATTTCAAAAAAATCTAAATTTCAAAAAATCTACATCGAAAAATTTAATTTTTCAAAAATCTAAATTTCAAAAAATTTTTCAAAAATCTAAATTTTTAAAAATCAATCAAAAAATTCGAATCTGGACATAGATGGTCGATAAGTTTTCTCTTAATTCACGAATATATTATTCTATCGTCTATCCATTCAGGAAAATCAATATTCCAGAATTGTGGATGCATTTTGGCTTGCATGCAATTTGGTCACATTTTCAGTGATTTTGGTCACAAATTTGTTGATTTGGATCAAGACCCGGCGAACTTTAGTACCCGAATCCCCACATCGCCAGGAAATTAATCGTCAAGTTGGGCTGGTTCTCCTCATTCAGGCCATCCTTCCATTGGCCCTTTCAATGTTTCCCACACTGATCATTGCCACTTACAATGCAATTGGACTCCAAATTCCCGGATGGCTTTCCATTCTTTTCACCCAAGCTTGGACTTCATTTGCCTATCCAATTTTGGCAATTCTCCTCATTGGCCAATATCGACGAGCATTGGGCAATTTAATTTGTAGAAAGAAAAAGCAAACTTCAACGAATCAACAGCAGCAAATTAGCCAAATGCAAATTCAACCTAGAAATTTGACAATAAATTTTGTACTGATGAGCGATTTGAGAAGAAATGATACATATCTTCCCGTATAATTTGAGAAAATGCAAATTTGAATTTAATTGGATAATTTTTATTCAATTTCTATATAAAGTTTTCATATTGATAATTTTTAATTAAATAAAAAAGGTGCGTCAAATTCAAATTTAATTTAATAATTAAAAAAATTCTAAATATGATAGCTAATGATAATCAATTCATTTTTAAATTAAAAATTCATTTCATTTTAATCGAAAAGTGTCCCCCCACTTTGGAAAAAATGAATGTTATTTTTTCTTTAAAGTTTGTTGGGTTTTCAAGATCGGGTCGGGATTCCGATTTTAAAGTCTATTTGTCATATCTTTATATCTTGGTACGGAAATACTGACTTTTACCAGGATTTGATTTTAATAATTCCGCCTGTTCTGATTTTAATAATTCCGCCTGTTCTGATTTTAATAATTCCGCCTGTTCTGATTTTAATAATTCCGCCTGTTCTGATTTTAATAATTCCGCCTGTTCTGATTTTAATAATTCCGCCTGTTCTGATTTTAATAATTCCGCCTGTTCTGATTTTAATAATTCCGCCTGTTCTGATTTTAATAATTCCGCCTGTTCTGATTTTAATAATTCCGCCTGTTCTGATTTTAATAATTCCGCCTGTTCTGATTTTAATAATTCCGCCTGTTCTGATTTTAATAATTCCGCCTATTCTGATTTTAATAATTCCGCCTATTCTGATTTTAATAATTCCGCCTGTTCTGATTTTAATAATTCCGCCTGTTCTGATTTTAATAATTCCGCCTATTCTGATTTTAATAATTCCGCCTGTTCTGATTTTAATAATTCCGCCTGTTCTAATTTTATTAATTCCGCCGGTTCTGATTTTAATAATTCCGCCTATTCTGATTTTAATAATTCCGCCTGTTCTGATTTTAATAATTCCGTCTGTTCTGATTTTTTAAATTCCGATTATTCTGATTTTATTAATTCCGTCTGATTTTTTTAATTCCACCTGTTCCGACTAATTCCACCTGTTCTGATTTTTGAAAAATTTAAAGTGCATTAAATTAATAAAATTCCACTTCATATTCACATTTTTATTTTTCAACAAGTACATATATGAATTTTCGTATTTTCACACTCCTTTAAGAATATTTATTTTTCTCTTTGAAATGAATAACTCGAAAAAATTATATAAAAATTATCATCGATGTCAGCAGGATTTTTTTACTTAAATTTAATATAATGCATTTCTTTTATATTATTCATTTAAAACCCTAAATTTTCCAACCCATTCATTATAAATCATTGTTTTCCAACTTTATTCGAATTCACAAATTATTATATTTTGATGATATTTAAAATAAAAGAAGGGTGAATCGTGATTTATGAAAAAAGATAAGATTTACAATTTAGTAATTAAAAAAGATCGGAGATTTGACTTCATAAATTAGAAATGCATTTTTCATTTCACAATGCTCTCGCATATGTCCAAAACGGATTTTTGATTATATTTGGTAGTGATCCGGTTCTTGGATTTGTTGTTGAACACCGGCATTTGCAGTTGTCTGTTGTTGTGGATGATCAGTTGAAAGTGCACTGGTTGGCATCATTGATTTTGGGTCGACCACGGTGATGCCATGAATGCGACTGACACGATTCGGATTGAAAACCCTGAATTAATTTAATAAATAAATAAATCAAATAATAATAATTAATTCACTTATGGAAGAGAATAATACAATCATTGCGAATTGTGCGATTCACGACCAAATAAATGACCGGGGGCAATGCTTGAATAAAAAATATAAATTCATGTAGGAATAATTAAAGGGAAATATTTAATTTGCAGAAAAAAACATTGAAATTGCAGAAAAGTTTAAACCGGTTTAGTAGTTTACCCTAGCCCTTCAATCCCTATACCATTGGATAGAGCACGTCAAGATGCGTCGATTGGTATATAATTTGTCATGGTTTAATTGGTTTTGAACCAAACCCCATATGATGGTTAAGTGGTTTAATACCTTTTATTGAACCAAACCATGACAAAATATATACTAATCGACCTGATTGATGAGATCTATCGATTGGGTATAAGGCTTGGGGATCCAGGACAAACCATTAAACCGGTATAAACTTTTCTGCATTTTCAATACTCTTTTATGCAATTTCAATGTTTTTTTTCTGCAAATTAAATACTATCCATAATTAAAAAGGGAATGTGGACTACCATGAATGTGGAACCTGGAATGAAATAAAAATAATAAATTTTAAATACAATTATAATTAATGTGAACCATGTGAATTGACTAAGCGTAATTAATCCTTGACCAACCGGCACAATTTGCATATAAACGTACATAAAACTGCCGAAAATGTGCAAAAGACTGATCACAAAGACTTGCATAAAACTCTGAATTTAAATATTAAATTAATTATTATTAATTTTATAGACCATCAATTGAAGTTTGGTTAAGCCCAGACCACGGACAGCGCCGCGCATTTTCCATTTAATGCCAATCAAGAAAATCAAATAAACCATTGGCACACAAATTGCGCATAAAATCCAATCATGGAGAGTGTGGGTGAGCGGATGATACTGTGAAAATAGGAGGGAAAAAATATTTTTAAGATAATTTTGACAAGGAACAATATTTTCGGGATCGTCAATATAGCCGGCATAAGGATTGAAAATGTAGGCAAAATAAATGCTATTGAAGAGAGCCGGATTCTGAAAATAATTCACTTTATGAAAAACGATGGAATTGGACAAACCACATAAAAAACCCAATATAGACCATATAGGGTAATGCCGACCAACCAAATCCAAAGTCGTTTTCCTTAAAATTTATATAGTTAAAAATCAAAAAAAAACATTAGAGAGCTGATTTTTCAAATTGCCTTTCCGTTTTTTTTAATTTTACCGACCGTTTTACCGTACCTATTTTTCTCAAAAAACGAGAACAACAGCAAAAACGCCCTATACCGGAAATGGGCCGTATTTTGATTTTTTCAAAAAAAAATAAAAAATTAAATGAAAATCGATATTTTAATTATTATGCAAATATACATAAAATTTATTCATTTCATTGAATAAGTCATATTGAATAATTAATTTTGATCCGAAAACTTTTCCCCACATTTATTCAAAAAAAATTGCCCCTAACTTCAATCTTATTCCCTATTTTTCTCCATACAACACAGTCCTCTTCGCAATTCGACTAATGAGTTTCCTGTAGTACAATTAGAAGAGAAAAACGGCGAAAATTGCCGACGGTCTACGGTACGCGAAAAATGGAGAGAATTTGCCGAAAAACGAAATGCCGTTTTTTGCTACCATATACCGAAAATACGGTCCGTATCCGTACATGTTAAGGCGCAGCGCTCTAAAAAAACAAGTGAATTTTTGCTACCTTCGAATAAACGATGATTGGTGGATGGACTCAATATTTCCAAGCATCGATTGATGGCCAAAGCAAGGTTGGCCGTTGTTTCGGTGGCCCAGCAAACTAAAAAATTATACAAAAAATAAAATTGGAGTGCATTTTTGTACAATCGTTTGTGACTCCGGCGGCAAAAATCAACGCCGGATGGGAACAATAGACGGCGCCCTCCAACGACAAATATCCGTGCAAAAAACCAAGACTCCAAATGATCAAAAAGTCCATAATTCCACTGTAGAAGAGGAGTCGATAGCAGGCATTCCCGTCACGCTGCTGTTTCCACAGGGAAAACATGCAGGGAATGTAAAGTGCCTAAAAGGTGATTTAGTCATACCATATTTCCTCTATTATTAGTCCTCCCTCTAGTAGAAACCCCCTAATAGTACCCCCATTGGCAGGTTTGAAAAATAATAACCCCCTCCACCATAACTCTATTAATACATACCCCATATTTCTAATAATAATAACCCCTTTTGAAGATTTTTAAGGTCAAAAAATAAAAATTTGAATTTTTTTTACCCAGTTTTTCTGAAAAATAAGGCATACTCTCTAATAGAAGTCCCCCTCTTCTAATAAAGGCCCCGTCTATAGAATCTCTGAAAAATAATAAATAGTAACCCTTTGGCGGGTTTGAATAATAATAATCCCCTCCGCCATACTTCTAATAATAGAATCCCCTTCTAATAATTGCCCATTTTTGAGGATTTTTAAGGTGAACAAAAGTAAAAAATATGAATTTTTGCCCCCTTTAATATTCTCTGAAAAATAGCAATAGTATCGGGGCAACCAAAACTAATAGAGGAAATACGGTATGTGGAATCAAATAAATGAATTTACATAATAAATTGCGCAAAGCACAATGGTGAAATATGCCTCCACTTTGTGACTTTGACGAATTTCCAATGGCACCGAATCGATGTTGATTTTGGAACAATTGTAGAGACGTTCCCATTCGGCATGATGGAAAATGAACTTTTCCATTTGATTACACTGAAAAATGAGAAAAAAATAATGTGTGTGAAATTATTGTGAATTTGAGTTTGCTATTTAAAATGGAGGAAGGAATGTATTAAATTTTGTTGTTGGAAAATTACTAATTGCGATAATTTACTTTTACCGGAAAATGGTCATTTCGAACATTCACAATTTCGAGAAAAATAAGTTTAATGGCAATTAAATGGCAATTTTAAACGGCATTTATAAAAAAGTGGAACAGAGGGAAATGTGGTGGGGGAAATGCGTGATAAAATCAAGTAAAAATTCAAATAAATATTTTTGGGCAATTTTTCGAGAATCATACACAATGGAGGATAAAAAAATTAATATTATTGTTCAAACATTTTTTTATTATTTGATTATCCAGAAAGGAATCTCCAATTTATAAATTTATTTATTAAAATAATAATAAAATTAAAATTTTAAGCCATTCATTTTGTAATTGAAATATTCCAATCAATTGGATAAAGGAAAATGACAAATAGAATGATTTTGGCCAATTTGGCCATCCATTTTATACGGGAAAATCTTCCATTTAGAACAATTAATTAAAAAAAAATAAACGAGAAATATTTTCCATTTTTGGGAAAGTGGAATTAAATTAATTATTTTTGCTAATTTAATTGCAAAATTGGACCCTCATTTTATGCATTTTTCACTTCCCCTTAATGATGATAAAATAAAATTTGTGAATAAAATATATTTAAAAGGAATTCTTTTTATATTGTTTTTTTAGTAATTCAGCAGCTGAATTTAAGAATAAAATATATTTAAAAGGAATTCTTTTTATATTATCATTGTCATGCTTAAATAAAATACAAAGGCAGCTGAATTTGAAAATGTCCTTTATTAAGCTAAGTTCACAATGGAGGGTGAGAGTGCAGACTGAGAGTCAATGCTGCGAGTGCGATTCAATGCTCAGTGCTGCGATTGCGCTACAATTTCAGGCTCCATTGTGAAATATAAAATAGGCAATTTTTTGAGACTGAGAGTGCGTGTTCATAGTCAATGCTGAGAGTGCGAGTGCGATTCAGACTAAAAGTGCAAAAAGGTAAAAAAAACCTGTTCACAATGGAGCGCCAGAGTCAATGGCTCGTGGAAAAATATCTAGAGTCAATGACTCGTGGAAAAATATCTAATTTTCTAGATATTTTGGTTTTCCCTTGTTTTTGAGTCAATGACTCGAGTCACTGACGGTTTCGTTTGAATTTTGTCGCACACTCATTGTGAACACTCAAAATGTCGTGCACTATGAATTTGCACTATGAAATTGCACTATTTTTTAGTCGCACACTCTCATTGTGAACACCTTCTTAAAAATAGTGCAATTTCATAGTCAATGACTTTTTTTGATTTTTTGGTTTCCCTTCTTTTGGAGTCAATGATTCGAGTCAGTGACACTCGGGGTTGAGGTGTTCACAACAAAAACATTCACTTGCGTCGCAGCATTGACTCTCAGTCTGCACTCTCACCCTCCATTGTGAACTTAGCTTTAAGGAATTTTTTGTTAGATTCTTCCATTGCACTTTTATTTTTTAAAGTCTTTTTCCCATAATTTTACAATTTTTTGAATATTCCCATTGGAAATTAACAAAGACATCTGCTGATTTATAGTTTGAATAAATTATTAAAAAAAAATGTGAAAATTTATAAGTAAATTTATTCCTTTATGGGAATAAAAAAATGAATTAAATGCGTCATTAGACCAATTTGCCCTCAATGTATAATACATAATGGATGTTGAGTGGATGGAATGAATGGAATGCCATTTTGCGAATAAATTGGCCAAAGGCAATTTTGGTAAGCAAATTGCCAGCAGCTGAAAATTGGTCTTTTCCTCTCTTCCTTCTTCCCAAAAATATAATTGTGCAATGTGCATCTGCGTTTTCGTTCCTCCTTTGGCCACCCAAATTGCCGGAACAAAATATCATATTCCACTTATTCCACAAGGATTTGACGTAAATATATAGCACTAAAGTAGTAAACGCTACCAGAATTTTTTTTAATCCCCCACTTCACTTGAAGCGATTATCTATCCGGCCACTTTGAAGTGGGTGGCACTTGATTATGCGGGAATTGGTTGGCCGGCATTTATGCCGGCCAATACCCAATCGGCCATTCCAATTCTTTTGGGGCGGCTTTTTCAAATAAGCCAAATCCCATTCGCCGTTCCCAACCTCCACTTGAACAATCCATTCTTTCCCCATCCTCCTCCGTTCTCTCTCAAGTGGATTAAGAGGCATGCGAGGCATAGAAGCGGGCAGACATCCTTTGGCTGTGAGATGAAGGGGAGGATGCTTTTGTTATTGACCCGAATGGCATGCGGCCAAAAGGATGTTGAAATAGATACAAAGGGGCAAAAGGTCGAATGTAGTATAGGTGGACGGTGGACGCCCAATATTTGAATTAGAGTGGGTGGTTGGGGGCCACATGCGTCGCTCTCCATTCTTACCTTACCTTACGCTTTTATTCTTGTCCCCGCCCCTTCCCCCAATTCATAAGGACTTTTCTTTCCACATACTTGTCCTCATTTATTCTTTAAATCCTCCCGACACTTCATTTTAGAATAATCCAAATTTCCATCAACAAAAATAAAGAAAAATAATGGCTGTCAATCCTGCTGATAAAAAAGCAATTGCCGATGTCGTTCTACCCGAAGTTCATTTTAATGTGACATCCACCGGCGTTACAATCTCATCAAAACGACTAAGCACTGCACGATTTGTCCCGTTCAATCAGCCTGGTAAATGCCACAATTGCAAATCATCCGACCTTGAGCTGGATCATGTCATCACCAAGGAGGGCATCACACTCTATTGTAACCGTATAAAGGTGGATAAATGGGAGAGGATTTAAAAAGTTAATACGCATGCTTAATTCTTTTTTTCTTTAAGGGCTCCAAGTTCATCGCCTTTGATCACACATATGAGTATCCGGAGCATTGTTTCTTCCGTCTGAAATCCCGAGGTCATGTCTACAATATTCCTCATGGTCAACAAGTGGTTTCATCGGTAGAACAAGTGAAAGTGGTTCAGGAGGAATCCCAAAAACGTCCATCCGATCAGCAAGCAATCGACGATCAACAATTCATCAAGTCAAAACAAATCAAGCAGGCGGTAAATTAATACTTAATCCACTTAAATAATAACATTATTAATTCTTCCTTCGTTTTCAGGAATCAATCTCTTTTAATGATGCTGATCCTCTTGTGCCACTTAATTCCTTGCCGAACGATCCGGAAATTGAATTCCTCTATGAAGTACCGCCACCAAGTACTGATGCTGCCGACAAAGAGAACACCAAGCCAAGCAGCGGCGGTGAAGATGAAAGTGATGCAAATGGCCAGGAAGGGGACAGCGGGGTAGAGAATGCTGAAATGATGTCATCAATCCACGAATGATCGATTGACCACCATCACCACCACCATATAATTCATTTCATAATTAATTGTCCATTTATAAGTGTCCAAATTTATTCGTTCAAATGCTTCTCCCTCATTCATTTGTCATCATTTTATTTCTAATCCATCCATTCATCCATCAAAATGAACAACACTCGAACATTTACAAATAAAGATTTAAAATTAAATCTTCCATTTGGGTGTGTTGTGGCTGGGCCGAGTACTAGTGGCAAATCAACCTTCATTAGGAAATTGATTGCCCACTCGACTGAAATGATTTCCCCGCCTCCTCGTTCCATTGCATATTTCTATGGGGAATATAGTGATATGGTGCGGGAATTGCAACAACTACAACAACATTTAACCACTCCCGAAGTTCAAGTCATGTCTGGCCTCCCCACCGATGAGCAATTGAAGCAGTTGCAGAAACCGGCACTTGTCATCCTGGATGATCTACTCTACTCATTGGACCAGCCTAAATATCTGGCCGATTTGTTCTCCAAAAAGGCCCACCATATGAATATGGGTGTGGTCTTTGTTGCGCAAGATGTGTTTGAGAGAAAAATCCGGGTGGCTCGCCAAAATTCCCAATATCTTGTGCTCACTCGTGCCCCAAGCAGTGCCCTCTCGGTTCGTAATCTCGGCATTCAATTGTTTCCCGGACCAGGACAACTCAAATTCTTTCTGGACGCCTACCGGCAAGCAACAGCCGAAAAATATTCATATTTATTTGTCGACCTACATCCAGCCTCAGACCCATCACTTCGTCTTCGCACAAACATTTTCCCGGACGATCCAGAACCGCTGAGCATATTCACCCCCAAAAATGCCTCCACATAAAGGCCTGAATGCCGGCATCCAATTTTCACCAACAATTGCCGCTAATCATCAATTTCTCCGCTCATTGGCCAAAACCAAATCGACCGGAAGGCGTAAACGCCTTCTAAAATCCGCCACAAGTCAACAACTGTTGAGTCTCGTCGAAATTGCCCTCAACATATTGCGAAATCGATTCCGACTAACACATCGCCAGAAAAATCGAATGCTTCCATTCGCGCAATTCATTCGTCGTCTGGGACGGATCCGATCGGAGCGAGGTGCCCGAAAGCTGGTGGTACAAAAAGGCAGTGGATTGCCAATTGCCGCATTCGCATCACTCCTCACACCAGTCATTATTGAATTAGCCCGATCCTTAACCACCACCACTTCCAACACTCAAATACAATAATTTAAAAACAAAATGGCCAATCGACATGTTATGATTCCGGAGGATATTTGGCGCGGTCTACTCCATAGCAAAAGTGGAGGCAGCAGCAGCAACAGTCCGCACACTGGCGATATCAATTTGGACTATTCTCGCCGCTCTTTGGACGCTGCCCGAAAAAATATCCTCTATAATCAACAACTTCGCCGTTATCTCCACTTGCGCAAAGATCATGAAAATCGGCCTTTGAAAGTGGAAGTGGTCGCCGGTCCAAACGGGGCTATCCCAATCCGAAATAATGCAATGCCATCTGCCTCAATGCTATCCGGTCTGGACAATGATGGCGATGATGATGATGGGGATGATCCATGGATTGACGATAATATGTCATTCCGTTCGTTCGATTCTTTGCCCTCTCAAGTTGCCGCACCACCACCACCACCTCCAAGACAAAGGTCTCCCTCAAGACCAGTGCCGAGGCAATTAACAAAAAGGCGTGGCAACGATGATGATGATGACAATCAATCGACGGGACCCTCTGGCCCCAAAAAACCAAAAATTCAAACAGCACGTTCTTCGCAGAGAATGAGAAGACGACAAAGACAACGGCGAGAAAAACGCCAAAAGAAGCAGCATCAGCAGCGGCAAAATATTGTCCAAAGCCAAAATTTGCAAGAGGCGCTGAGAGCCGATTTGCCCGATGAAGATGCCGACCCAGGGCCAAGCACAAGTGCTGCCGCCTATAGACCACCACAGCCAATTGTGCTTACTCCTCCTCCACCTCCCACAAGAAAAGGCATAAAGCGAAGGCCGCTTCTCTCAATGCGCCCTCCACCATTCCTCCATCCGCACAAACGTCAAAAACCAAACCCACCAAAGCCGCAGAAACGTGCTGACCCCCTGGGAACACCCCCGCCTCGAAAGCAATTTCGTCCATCACTTTGGTGAAAAATTTTTTATAATGGCCGATTATACCAACCTTCTTGACCGTCTCTACAATGATCCTGAATCGCCGGCCGGCTTTGCTGGTGTTGATCAATTGTGGTTGGAGGCACGAAAAAAGCTAAAACATATACCACGTGAGGCTATTGTCAAATATTTGGAAGGCCATCGCACTTATGGTATTCATCGTCCACGCCGACTACACTTTCTACGCTCGCGAACTGTGCCAGCCGGCTATTTGACTGATTTTCAAGCCGATCTGGCTGACATGCAATGGATCTCGCGTTTTAATCATGGTTATCGCTATATCCTGGTAGGCATTGATGTGTTGAGCAAACGGGTGTTCGCCGCTCCATTGAAATCCAAAAATGCCAAGGAGATGGTCGCCGGCTTTGAACAGCTCTTCAAAAACATCGAAATGCTGCCTCACCGTGTTTATACCGACAAGGGCACGGAATTCACGAACAAAGAGCTGCGGGCATGGTTCGAGCAGAACGATATCCAAAAGCATCAGCCCAATTCATCAACAGTGAAAGCTGCACTGGCAGAAAATTGCATTAAGCGCTTGAAGTCCCGTCTGTTCCGCTATATGAGCGAAAAGCACACACGTAAATGGGTGGATGTGTTGGACAAAATTGTGAGCGGTATAAATCATGCCAAAAGTCGAGTACTCGGTGGACTTCGCCCCGTGGATGTCTCCTTTCATAATGCCCGACGTGTCCGCCTGCAACAATATGGGCCAATCGGGAGAATATTGATGGCATCGGGTAAACCGCCTCCCAGCCGTACACCCAAATTCAAAGTGGGTGACCATGTGCGTATGAGCCGGAACAAAGGCACATTCACAAAAGGCTATTTGCCCACATTCCATGACGAAATACTGGAGGTGACCGAAGTGGAAAGGGGTGGTCCGAAAAGTGCCTACGGAGTCACGCGCTATGCCGTACGCGATCATCGAGGCGAACCATTCAAAGGCTATTTCTACGAGCAGGATTTGGCCAAGACGACCAAAGATGACAAAACCAGCTACCGGATAGAGAAGCAAATTCGGAAGGCGAAAGACAAAGATGGCAGAGAACGATTCCTCGTTAAATTTTTTGATGATCCCGCCCACTATTGGATATACCGTGAAGATTTAGTTTAACAATCCGCACCCCTATCCCAATTACATTCATTTGTATTTCATTTCCACATTCCCACATTTTCAATGGAAGATCCATATCCACTAAAATATTCACGCCAGTATAAAAGCAGTTCCATTCTTGCAATTATTTTATTCGCCCTTTTCCTTCTCATATTTGGCTATTCACTTGTACGTGTTCAATTGAATAAAGTTGCTGAAGAAAAAAATATTGCTCAAAATATGTCCAACGTATTCTATGTGGTTCTGCCCAGCAACATTACCGATTATCCCGACAATCGCCCCAATCGCTATCGAGTGCATTTGCCTAGACCAGTCCAGCTGGTAGGCAACTATGTTGTTGCACTCTACAGCATCCAATATCCTCTCTCCTGGCCGAGTACAATTGGTACGCTCGATTCCCAATGGATTGACATCAAAATTCGTGATGATAACCCCATTGGTGAATACAAATGGGTCCGAATTCCGGTGCCGAGTGCTTCGCTGAAAAAACCCAGTGAATTGATCGATCATCTCAATGAAGCGTTAAAATATGCTCAAAACCAAGTCAACACAACTCGAATGAAAAGGCATGCAACCGATTCAGATGATGATGATGATTCTCAAACATCAACAACCACAAAGCCGATACCATTTGAATCAATCAATGGTGCGGTTTGCATCCGACGCCGTCATCGAATAATCTGTCGCAGGAGGCGGCCAATTTCACCAGCCACTACGTCGACTACAACCGAAAAGCCTCAATCAAAATTTCCCCAAGAATGGCTGCTACCTCCTCCAGTTTCCACCCCTGCACCGGACGATGAGCAGCAGGAGAAGGAACAGCAAACAACAACCAAAAAAGTCAAGCGGGAGACTACCACTCCTCCGCCTGCGGATGAAGCGGCTCCAGCATACACACTTCCCGTTACACCTCCATCTATTACAGCAGCAGAAGCAGCAGCTGATGATGATGATGCAGAACCAGCATATAAACTTCCCGCTTCAACTCCACCCCCTGCAGCTGCTGCTGATGAGGAAGCCGATCCTGCACACAAACAACCAATCGATTCTGACAAATCACTGAATGTACAAAATTTCGTGACAGTAAATGTCAGCCTTGAGCAGTCGACGAATAAAGCGGCCTCAGCTCAAAAACAACAACCAAAGCAACCATCTTCCTCATCAAAGCAGCAGCAGCAGCAGCAAAATATTCCGGTGGGAACAATCAATGTCCGTGTTGATCCTTTCGAATCTGCTTCAACCAAGCCAGCATTATCCTCGTCATCATCATCAACTCTAAAGCCAACAACAATAACGACGACAAGCAAATCATCATCCACAGCAGCAGATGATTTTCAAGAAGCGGCACTCACTCAACTTGCTGAACTCATTGCGGCCATTCAAATTGACTATCTCAAGGATGGCGGAGAGGATGATTACAGCAGTGATGAGGAGATGGATCCAACAACACTTCGTAAGGGCATCGAGACCAATCGGTTCCGGATTCGTGCCAAACACGCAGCGATCAGCCATCTGGAGATGAGCGAGCAACTCGCTTATGTAAGTGGAAACAATGATCAAATGCATAAATTAATTCCATATTTTTAATCGCACAGGTTCTCGGCTTTCCAAACGCCCGTCGTATATTGGATGGGGAAGTGGCTCGATATGCGGCCGATTTGCATGGTGGCTTCTCCAGCTTTGGCGTCTATGCCAGGGGGCTGACCGAGGAAGTGATTTTGGGCAATTCACTGAGTTCACTTCTTCGAATTGTGGCTGTGGATGGTAATCCAGCTACCCAAAAGTATGGTGCCCTAGTCGAGAAGACATATGATTCACCAATGTACGTGAAAGTGCTCCCACGCGAGATCAACGAAATCGAGATTGAAATAAGAACGATGACAGGACAATTTGTACCATTCCAATTTGGCAATGTCACCGTTACACTTGTTTTCCGAAAAGTTATCAATCTCTAATTTGTTTTTCCTTGCCTCCGCACCCCACTATATAAGCATTTCATTTGTGAATAAATCTTTTGCACACACAAGCTTACATTCTCATTCGAAAATAAAAAAAAATAATACTATGCATATTCCTTTCGACACACGTTCTGTTGGCTACGACGACCACTTTGTTGTTACCGCTGCTCAAACTGGTGGAGGGAATGGTCCCCTCAACGAACCCTACCACTATTTTCGCGGTTCCCCACCATGGACCCAACGTGGTTTTGGCGCAAGGCAAAGTGGTGCCGGTGTTGGCGATGTGCTCCGTCATTTGTGGCGCATAATTTTACCGGTTGTGAAACGGGCGGGCGCAGCTGTCGGCAAAGAAACACTTGAAACTGGCGGCCGAGTACTCGATCGAGTGGTCAAGGGGGATCCGGTGAAAGAAGCAGTTGTTAGCGAGGGAAAAAAGGGCATTGATACATTGCTGGAGAAAGGTGGTATGCAAAAGCAGTTTGGAGGCGGCCGCCGCCGACAGGGTATAAAAGGCAAACGACGACGTCCATCCCATCAAATTCTTATCGGCAAACGAGCACTTAAACCAACCACATCATCAGCATCATTTCCTTCCACCGCCATCATTAATAAAAATAAACACAAACGATCGGACACATTTGGCCTCTATTAATTTTTTGCCAGCCTCTTAAAAAAAAATAAAATATGACCACCTTCCATAAAATTGACCGAGACTCAACAAATGCAATCACAAATGCCCTATCATTTTTCGATGTGCCTAGCACAAATGTCAGTGTTAGCAGTTCGGCTGTTGTGGAGCTGTTGACACTCAACCCGGTGAACATCCCACCCTACCACTTCAAAATACATGCCAGCCAATCCTATTTTGACCTGTCCAAATGCTATATTCTCCTCGAATTGCGAATCCGTAAAGAGGATGCCGCCGGTAATTTGGTCAATTTGGACCCTGCACTCGACCATGTGGCTCCATGTCAAATGATCGGTCATACGATTTGGAAGAATTGCCGAATGCATATCAATGGCAATCAAGTGTTTGAAGGCAATTCGCTTATGGCCTACAAATCGTGGTTCGACTATATGCTCACTTATCCGCTGCACGTCAAGAATGCCTATTTGAATGCCGCCGGCTATTATGACGATGAAGAGCTGTCACAAACTACAGGACGTGGTCTCAACGCAAGGTACCAGCTCTTTGCTGGAAGCCGGACCGCACAATTCATGGCCAAACTCGACCTGGACATTTGCAATCAGCCTCGCTATATTGTCAATCAATGCGAGATTGACGTTGAACTCGAGTTAAATAACTCAAACTTTTTGCTGATTGCTGAGCAAGTGGCCGGTGCTCCACCCCTTCCACATTATCATCTCGAAGTATTGGCATGTAAAATGTACGTAAAGAAGGTGGAGCTGATGGATTCGTTGGCCTATGACATCAACAAAAAGTTGGAGATTAGCCCTGCCAAATACCCGATGCGAAAATCATCTATGCGTGCCATCTTCATCAGCGAGAATCGCACTGAATTCAATGGGAGCCTATGGGCCGATCAAGTCCCAAAGCGAATTGTTCTGGGCATGGTGGCTAATTCTCACTATGTTGGCACTCAAACAAGCAGTCCATTCGATTTCCGCCATTTCAATGTACGCGACATTACCATCTCCGCTTCCGGCGTGCTTACCCCAGCTGCCCCATACAATTTCGATTTCCCAAATTGGAAATTTGCTCGCGCCTATCATGACATGCAAGATGCATGCGGATTTGCCGGTACACTCGAAAGCAATGGGATCAGCATGAATCGATATGCGAATGGTGGCTGCTGCGTATTCGTATTCAATCTGACCAACAGTGGCGAAGACAATGGTCCTGAGACTTTTGATCTGATCAGGAATGGTGCAACCACAATCAAAATCACATTCAATCAACCCGTGCCAGCTGGAGGGATTGTCCTCATTGCAATGGGAGAGCATGAATCACTTCTCTACCTTGACCGGAATCGAACTGTGGCATCGGATATTCAAGTCTGATCAATCAGTCAATCAATCAATCGATCCCCCACATTATGTATTATTTCTATTTTCCATTTCATTTGTACATATTTGATCACTGATTTCACTGAATATAAAGATAAAAAATTTTAAAAATGCATTCATTTGAAAACATTTCAGGGGGTTAATCGCCCTATTCATTCACTTGATTAATCATTTAAATAAATAATTTTACCCTCCACATAAATATGGACAACCTCAATCCGGCACTTAATGCAGAGAAGCTGCCTTCACCTTGCAAGGAATCGCCCAAATCCGAAACGGATTTCTACACCAAACTTTATTGCTATGGTGTACTCTCTCTTTGGCTGATGCTAATGCTGAGTGCATTGATCTATCAAATTCGTGCCATCCTACCGCTCATTGAACGAATCCCTAACGTAACGGCCACATTCCGCAATCTACTCCAATCATTTGGCTCACAATTTGGCTGGATATCCTATTTATTTGGCGGCAGCAGCAGCAGCAGCAACAACAGGCGTAGGCGAGAACAAGAGGCCCCCAACAGTCAAGTATGAATGCCACTCAAATTGAAGCAATTTTATGGCGATGTCATCCGAAAATGCAAAAACACTTTCTTGGATGTTTTCCAGCTGATCAATTGCCACACAAATCCGAATTAAATAACTTTCCCAGCTGTATGGTAATCAATTTGGACCCGGCAAGGAAGGAAGGCTCACATTGGGTGGCCGCAATTGTCACTAATCCCAATACCGTACTCTACTGGGACAGTTTGGCGATGCCGCCAAAAGGAAAAATTGCCGATTTTTTGGATGAGTTTGGCCGGAAGGAATGGAACAAACATCCTTATCAGAACCCTTTGACCAACACATGTGGACACTTTTGCATTACATTTTTGTACTATATTTCCATTCTCAATTATACCTATAGACAATTTTTGTCCATTTTGAATGCAAATTCCAATCCCTTCGCCGATGGCTTTGTCCAAAAATTTTTGAATAAATTAATTCATTATTTATTGTTGGCTTCTATTTTTTGAAAATGGGGATAAGATTAAGTGGAACGAAAAGGGAAGAATGCCTCCCTCAATTTTAATCTAGAATTGGGTGTACCAAAGAAAAATGTGCCGATTTCAATAGGATTTTTAGAATTGCCGACCAAGCGATAAATGCCGGCACTTGTCCAATATGTACCATTTACATAAGCTCCTTATTTTTTTGAATGGTGCTAGCAGGTCTGACCGGCCATAGCTTCCACTTGGACTCTCGGCGCACTTGACCCGTCCTCCTTTGTTATGCGAATGCATGCCGCCGCCCATACATCTTGGCACCATCTGCGAGTGCCCATTGGCTCTCTGTCTCACCCTTTGTGCCCTCCATTGGAATGGGGGATTGGACCGCCCCGTCTTCACCGTATATAAAGCCTCTTCCCACTGCCTGGCCATTCGTTCATTCAATCCTCGGACCGACCGACCGACCGTCCACCGGATCGCACCCATCTCGACGGTACCGACGATTATGGGGCAACGGCTAGGGGCTAGGGCTATGGCTCAGGGCAAGGATGGGACCCCCTTTCATAAATTTTATGCAACTTTTTTTTTCATATTTGAATGAATTTACACATAATTTCATAATTTGTTTGCATTTTATTTTGAAATCAAAAATTAGCATATCCATCCACTTATAAATCCCGCCCCCCTTTTCACGTCTATATAAAGTGGTTCAAAATCTTTAATTTCCCTCATAATCATTTAAATATCCAATATTGAACACAAATTATTTTAAAGCTAAAAAAACGCAAGCATAAAAATAACAAAAATGCCTTCCAATTCATCATCTTCCTCCTCCTCCTCCTCTTCCTCATCATGCCCACCACCGGTCAAGCGCTCCCGCTTTATGGTGGAAAACATGCTCGCCCCGCCCGCACCCAATCGTTCTCGTTCTCGCCATATGGTTGAGGACTTGATCGCCCCAGACCGATTTGTGCCCCGCCATCAACAATATGTCCGTAATTTGGACGCTGTTCTCCAATTCACTAAAAAATTCCAAAACGGCAAACTAATGAGCAAATTTATCATCGAAAATTTGCCGAAGAACCCCGAATACCTTCTTCGTGTACTCATCAGACAATGCATTGATCAAGCCAAGCATCAAATTTCTCAATTGCCTGGCGCCCACACTCCAGATCTCTACGGGGTCACCATATCCTCCCCTCACCTCAATGACGACATTTTTGAACCGATGCGTCCCCTGCATGACGACACAGTCGAAAATGTGCTCAACCGTTTTTTGTTGGTGGTTCAATCTCGCAAAGGCAAAGACAAGGGCAACGTATTGGGGGCACCATTCTATATTACGGTGAACACAACATGTTTGGAGGCCTTGCCTCGACTACCCCAAATTCAAGGCCGTGGCGGACCATACTACCGCCGAAATCGTTGCAATATGATCCATCATCACGTATGTGGATAAGAAAAATTTGGGGTTTAATGACTGAAAAATGGAGGGAAGATTCTATGGGGATTATAAAAACAAGAAAGTTAAACAATGATATTGTTTAATTGATTTATTCATTGCAGGTTCGCCCCGAGGGCCTAATTATTGTGGGCAACCCTCAATCGAAGCCGTATTGCCTCTTCTATGCACTTGAATTGACCCGGCAACACACTGTGCTCAATTGCCATGAATTCGGCCGCTATTACAATCATCCACAGTGGCAAGATTGCGACGTTTCCCAGCTGATGGAGGAAGCCGGTATCCCAACTGGCCTCCACAGATATGATGCTTGCATCCATGGCAAACAAGTGATCGACTATTGGAACAACAAATACGCTGCCGCTGGACTACGATTCAAAATGTTTGTGTTCCGCGAGAAGGGATACGACTATACGCCCAGCTATTCCTATGGCAGCGACGACTTCAATGTGGCCATCCCAATTTATCATGAGAATGATCACTTCAATGGCGTCCGCCGAGCTGGAGCCATGTTCCGCTACGGTTACAAATACTGCTTCTCATGTCTGACAACATACCGCAAAGACATGGACCACACACATTCATGCAAAGCCCGGTAAATAAGGGGGTGGGATTTTGGAATAATCAATAATTAATTTTAAATTCGAATAAAAAACTCCTCTCTATTAATCAAAATTGAATTTAGATGCATCAATTGTGGGCGGGTCGGAATGGGAAGGCCTTGCCAGCCCCAAATTGGCTTCACACCAATCAATTGCCAAAAATGTGATCGAATCTTTGTCAGCAACGAATGCTACCGAGCACATTTGGCTGAAGAATGCCGCCGCAACAAGCGCTGCAAAGACTGCGGTGTGATTTGGAGTGTGAAGCACAACACACGTGATCAACGGGGCGGACATGTCTGTGGCGAAGCGCGGTGCCAAAAGTGCAATAAATGGCATTCAACCAAGGTCGGCTGCTACATACAACCATACGTCATCAAACACCGTGATCACTATCGACTGGTCACCTATGACTTTGAGTGCACACAGCACGAGCAGCTGATCGAAGAGAATGCCCCCATCCGGCAACTCCATCAAGTCAACTTCATCTCGGCCAAGGTGACGTGCACACGCTGTCTTGAAAATGGCAAATGGCGCCAGCCGCTTCGCGCCAAAGGCCATCGCTGCCATATTTGTGGTCCAGACAGGGATGTGTGCTTCTCTGTCCGGCCATTCACCAAAACCAAGGTGGATTGGCAGCAGCAGTCGGAAGAGCCGCTTCGCGATTTCCTCGACTGGATGCTCTACAAGCTGAAACCCGATCACAAAACAATGGCCTACAGTCATTTTGGAGGCAAATATGGTCAGTAATTTTTGGAAGGGTGGGGGGGGAAGAAAAATGATTATTGTTGATCTGATCACCATCCATCCATCCATTCCAGATATGGTCATTGCCTTTGAAGAAATATACAAGCGAGGACTGGTGCCAAGAATGATCCGCCGCGGCAATAAAATGTACGAGATGCATGTGCCGAAAGTGGCGATGCCTGCCAACACTCAGCGCACCAGAGGCGATCGTCGTCCACCGGCTCTCCTCAGTGGGGAGATCAACTTTCACGACAGCTACAATCTTTTGAATGTGGCACTTGGCAAACTTCCCGACGCATATGGCCTCTCATGCTCGGACAAGCCCTTTTTCCCGCACATGGCAAATAGGCCCGAAAATTATGGCCGGATAATCCCTCTTCCGTCGAAGAAGGACTTCCTCTTTGGCGGCATGCCCCGGGAAAAGCAGGCCGTTTTCGAGCCATGGTATGAGGGAGAACAGGCTCGTGGCGCTACGTTCAATTTGGACGAGGCGTTGGCCGAATACTGTTGCAATGATGGTAAGCGATAGATGGGAGAGGGAGAGCTATGGTAGGGAAATGAACAACGTAAATTTTCAGTGCAAATCTTGACTGAAGCTTTGGTGGCCTTCCGCGAGGAATTCATGGAGCTGTCCCGCCCCAAAAACGGCAGCGACTCCCTTCCAATCGACATTCTCCATGACGCCATTACGGTAATAGCCAAAAAGGGGAGGGAGGGGAATTTGTGTCTAATCCGCCTGTTTACAGATCGCATCCGCTTGCATGAAGCATTTCCGGATGAACCATCTGATCGCAAATCGACTTGCAATTGTCCCGCATGAAGGCTATGATCGATGCGACAACCAAAGCAGATTCGCACTCCAATATTTGTCCTTTTACGGCCACCATCATCAGGTCCACGTCCAAACGGCCATGTCCCCAGGCGGTGAGAAGCGAATCGGCAAGTACAAGCTGGATGGCTACATCGCCGAATGGGACTACGGGATTGAAGTACACGGCTGCCATTATCATGCCCACGAATGCCAATACTCCGATCCTGGCAAACTTCTGCACATCGGGAATAGGCCAATGACCGTGGCCCAAATCCGGCTGCGTGATCAGGAACGGCTCAAATACCTTGAAGAACAGCTTGATGGTCGGCTCGATGTGGTCTGGGAGTGTGAGATCCATGAAATGATGCGAAACGATCCCTATATGGATCGATTCATGAAGCGATGTGATGTGCCACGCCGTCTTAACATCCGGGATTGCTTTTTCGGCGGCCGCACCGGTCCTCATCGAATGCACTACAAATGCCCATCAGGCTACAAAATGGGCTATTTCGATTTTTGCAGGTAAACAATAGAAATGGAATGGGCAATTATGATTTATGCTCTAATGTTGTTTTGTTTGTTTTAGCCTCTACCCATACATTACGGCCACGACCCCCTATCCAATTGGCCATCCGAAGGTGCACATCATGGAAGGGGATGCACAGATGGTTCGATGGACCCGCCCAGAGGATGTGCCAGTCAAAGGCGTTCTTTCTGTTCACATTGTCCCGCCAGAACAATGTGCCATCCCAGTGGTGCCGGTCAAATTCCGAAATGATGACCGACTCCTTTTCCCGCTATGCCGAACTTGTGCCATGCGCTACAAAAAGGGCGCTGTCATCCCCCGGTACAGCTGCCCCCATCGCGATCCACAACAACGCGGATGGGAAAGTACGATAACATCGATTGAGCTGGAGGAGGCGCTGGCGGTTGGCTACACCGTCGACAAATACTTCCGCTCCTACGAATGGGAGGAGTGGGACGACACTGTGTTTCGGGGATACGTGGCCGAAATGATGGAAATGAAGGTGCATGCCTCCGGCTTTCCAACCGGCATCGAAGGCAAGGAGCAGGAGGACCAGTTCATCAATGAATGCATGCAACGATTTGGCATGAAAATCAGCCGCAGCAAAATGAAGGCAAACAAGGCTCGACGTGCCATTGCCAAACTGATGGCGAACAATCTGTGGTGAGTTTTTGGGGGCATGGGGATCAATCTGATCTATCGATCGGCCAATGTTAAATGATGCGTTTTTAGGGGACGATTTGCTCTGCGGAACAATCTGAGCCAAACACGCATCATCAATTGTCCGGCCGAATATCGCAGCTATCATGAAAACCAAAAGCTCCAATGTAACCGGGCCGACCAGCTGACCCCCGAGACCATTATGCTCACATACGAAGTGCTGGACGAGTTCGTCGAGGAGAATGAGGCCAGCAACGTGATGATCTCGGCCTGGACCACCGCTGCTGCCCGTATCAAGTTGCTGAGAGAGATGCGGAAAGTGGTCGATTCCGGTGCCATCCTTCTCTACACTGACACCGGTACTTCACATTTATTCAATCCGATCATTAATTTCTCTTTCAAGACTCTCTCATCTTTGCCTACAAAGAGGCAGATGGATGCCCATTGAAGACCGGCTGGCATCTGGGCGACCTGACCGACGAATATCCAGGTGATACATTGATTGGGAGTGGAAATGAATCAATTTATCATTTATCCATTCAGATTACGATTTGCTGGAATTCGTGTCCAGTGGATGCAAAGCCTACGGCATCCAAATGCAGCACAAAGTGACCGGCGTGATAAAAATCGTCATGCGCCTCCGTGGGATTACACTCACAGGCGATGTTCAAAAGCGGCTTCACTTTGACAGCTTCAAACGCTGTGTGCTCAAATTTGGGGAGCGGGCTTTGCGGATGGAAGAGGAGGGCATCGATGAGCAAGAAATTCTGCTGCTGGACGACCTCAGCCAGCTGGAAGCGGAGCAGCCGAACGAGGAGGACTGGACCATCGAGGTGGAGTACCCCAACTTTGTGCAGGCCAGCATTGCCCATGGACGGGTCACATCCAGGCGGCTGGTCAAACGATACCGGCCCATCGTCACCAAGGGCATTGTCACCAACGGGTTGATCATCAAAGATTTTGGCGGCAGATGATCGATCGATCAATTGTGATAATTATGTGTTCATTTTGTACATTTCAATTGCACATTTCAATTTCATTTCACACATTTCATTTATTAAATAAAGTTTGAATGCAAATTTTTTTGTCCATTCATCAATTTTATTTTGTAATGGGTTAATAAGCCCTGAAATATCTATTTCCCTTTCCCCTCCGCCCTTGATAATTCCTCGCATTTTAGTCGACAGCCAATCAGCCACCTTCACACTTCATCATCATCAACAACAAAATGGTCGTCGGCCTTGAATTTGACCTCAGCACGTTCATTATCTTCTACATGTGCCGTCGAATCGCCAATGATCAGCCTTACAGCAATTGGTCCTTGCAATGGGAGGAGGCCCCCTATTGTCTTCAGGACAATCCGCCCGCCCGCTGGCTCACCATTGAGAAGGCACTTCGAATTGTGGAGAGCGAGAACCGGCAGCTTTTCGATGAGCTTCTGCTCAGGGTCAACAACACCCCCATCGGCTACAAACTGTTCCTTGACGAACTCGACAAGCATTTCGAAGAGGTAACACACTGATGGGATAAACAATTCTCAAACATTTCGATTAGGTAACACAAGATTGGGGCAAAAATCTGTCAACAATGTTGGCCATTTCAATGATTGGACGATATGGGCGAATGTTGGCCGAGGCCGATGCAACTCTTGATGATGGCCGAAGATACCGCCTTGAAATGCACCAAGTCAGTCTGTTCGGTTATCTCACCGTCAATCGCAAATGGGCAGACAAGACAATGGGCAATTGGCTGAGCATTGAGAACGAATGCCTTCGACTGGTGACTCATTGGGATCAGAAGAAGAAGAACGGGAAGGGCATCCTCGGCCATTGGGCTTTGAATGAATCATTGAAGATTGCCGCATTGACTGGCGGAATTTTCTCCATTGCCTATTTCATTTATCGTCGATTTGTTAATCACTAATAGCCCTTCTTATTCACTTATACACATATCTTCGGATTATTTATTTATAATGGAATAAATCATTCAACCAGATTGTATTGGAAATAGAATGGGTGTGGAGTGGAAGGAATGGGTCGGTTTCAATTAAATTTGATTGGGTTAGGGGATAACTTGTTGGATGCCCATCGTCGACGTCGTCATCATTCGATGTGGGATAGGGGCTAGGGAGTTAGGGGATAGGGCTCAGGGCCGGATGTGTCTTAGGGGTTTAGGATTAGGGGCTATGGTAGAGGGGATGGCCTCTCCGTCGATCCGCCTAACCCATATATCCCTAGACCATAAGCCCCTAAATCACATGCTGGCCCCTAATACCTATCCCTAGCTCCGACCCACTCCATCAAATCCCCGCTTTTCGGGCCGCCGAAATTGAAATCCCCCCTACTTCCATCCATCCAACTCGGCCCAGATCAAAAACTCCGGCCGGATTTGATAGGGAATAAATCGAGAATAGAACAATTACCATATCAACAAAAGAATGAACAACCCACTCTTGATTCATTTTTTATCATGAATTTATTCATCAAAATAATTATTATTGATAATCATGACAAATAAATAATTGTGTGTTTGATAATTAGTGGGAAGAAGATGAAATTGGGGAAAAATTAAGGATTAGGAGTTATCGATTTAAGGGGAAAATTGACATAATTAGTGGGAAGAAGATGAAATTTGGGAAAAATTAGTGGTCTAAAGTGAGTGGATTGGCATATTCTCGGATGCACACTCGCTTTGCCTTCCAAGTCCCATCATCCAGTCGGGCCCAACGCACAAAGTAACGTGCACATGGAGGTGGCACACTTGGGGGTGGTGGTTGACGGGCGAAACATGTATTCACTTCGTCCGCATCTTCCCCATCTGCCACAACCGCACTGATCAGAGGGATTTCACGTCTGGCCCTCTCCATCTTGGCAAATTCTGCACACCTGGCCATTGACTCCTCTCGTTCGGCACGGGCAATACTTCGGGCCAATGATTCGGCATATGATGAGGAGGAGGAAGTGGACAGGGAGGATGCAGGACGAGCATAGTTGTCCCCATCTCCCTGTTGTCGTTGTCGATTGGCATCCTCTTCAAAAGGGGTGGCATAGACATGTTCATCATCCGGCTTTTGATGTTGCCGATGCTGATCATCCACCACTTGTGGAGGCGGAATCGGTGGCAATTGTGGTGGAATTGGCGGCAAATTAGGGATCAGACGAACCAGCTCGAGTGGATAAAATTCTTGTTGTCGGCCATAATTGGTGTAAACGACAGCCGGATGGAATGGATATTTGAGACGGATGTTGTGCCGATTAAAATAGTATTGAGGTAGTTTGGAATTGAAGGGGTAGCGTAGTTTGCCAAGAGCAGGCAACCTGTCCGCCCCACGCCAAGTCAAGCCTTCAAAAATCAGTGAACGGTAGGAACCATTGCGATCACGGAAGTTGGTTAGGAGAAGGCGTTGTAGGAAATGAGCAGCCACATGTTCATGTGTCTGAAGGTCTAGTAGGCGATGGCGTACTTGCTCATTTGTGCAATCGAGAAAATTGGCAATTTCATCCAACAGAGTTATGGAATTATTTGCCATTTTTTGCTTGGCTGATTTGGACGAATGAATGTGAAAAATGTGAAAGCTAAGCAAATTCCATGACTTATAAAGCCTAGAAATTGGATCAGAGCCAACAAATCACAACTCCTCCCACCATATTCCGGTGCCAAATCACGCCCATTTAGGAGCGTATAAATTCCCGAAAAAATCAGGTTATTCCTCATTTCATTCATCATCAATTCGCCATTAAATTCTTCTAAATCATCTTCCTGAACTTTATTCCACTCAAAAATGTCCACCGAACAAGCCAGTGAAGAAATTGTACGCGAAGAAAAGCCCAACAAAAACAACGACAATAAAAAACATAGCTCTTGGGCTGCTGAAAGTGATGATCAGGAGGAAAATCAATCGGGCAGCGATGATGAATCCGACAATGGTGGCTGGGCAGCAAAGTCCAGCAGCAACAACAACAAAAAGCGCAAATCATCATCTGGATGGGGCAAGAAAAAGCCGAAAAACCGTGAGCTGTGGAAGCTGGTGATGATGCGAAAAGTTACGGCCATCACATTTCGTTTCGGGTAAAATCCCACCGATCGATCGATTGATTCAATCAAATTCCTTCAATTTTAGTGATCGCTGTTCATGTGCTCAGCTGCTTTTCGATGACAAGGAGAAGCAGAAGGAGCATCGGGACGGCTCTGTTTCGACTCGAATTCGGCTGTGTGAAGAATGCGTGCAGTTGAACATTGAAGCGAATGAGGCAGTCGGAAAATTCTACGAGCCGAAGAAGGGCAACGGGAGTTGGAAGAAGAAGTAGCAGCAGCCGGACTGCCGATGAAGATGATGCCAATCCAAGCGATTTATTCAAATCATTTCATTCATTTATCCATTCAATTATTCAAATTTTTTCCAAGCCGAATAAATAAATTTCAACATAAAGCAAAGGGATTTGTACAATGCATTCAAATGCTAGGTCAATCCAATCGTCGAGAGTCGGCAAAATGCCTTTGCTGTTTTTGTCCCCGACATTTGTCCTCCTCATACCACTTAACCTGCCATTCCCTTCCTCTTTTCAACTGCTCCTCCTCCTCCTCCCTTCACCCATATTCGCATATTTAATTCGAGAGGCGGGATTTGGGTCGGCGAACATGCTTGTGGTGGTGAAGAAATTCATTTCACCATCCCCATCCGGCATAATTTTAAAGCCCCTCCTTCCAGCCAGCATCCATTCATTCATCCGCACATTTAAGCCTCCATTTGAACTCAGCTACCAAATTTGTACGCCAAAAAAAAAATCAAACAAAATGGCTCAGCATCAACAACAAACCACCATTCCATCCACACCCGTTATCACCAATGCATCGCAAATTCTGCTGATCAATGGTGCTGGTGGACAATCGCCCGTGCGGCGTTGCATGTTTCCAGGCTGCACACGTCCATGTTTGTTTTTAAACTTAACTGCTGTAAACAAACCCTCCGTCATTATAGATTCGGAACATTTGTGGCATATACGACTTCAAAATGGATCTCCGGTTAGCCGATTATTGGATACGCCACGTTCCACCACCACCACCAGGACCCGAATCTATGGGCAATTTGGAACATTGCTGAATGAGCAGGATGTTCCAGAGGAATATGCGAATGTGGCTGCCAATATGGAAGAAGGTGAGAATAAATTATTAAATAATAGACTGATTGGAAATTCCATATTTAGGTACCAATCAATTATTTTCAACTGTGCGATGAAGTGGAAAGTGAGCTAAATGCGCGAAAATGGAAGCCAAAAGATGGTAGGTGGTTGGGAAATGGGACAGAATTATGAAATTATTGACATAAACAAGTAGGTCTGATCGTTCAAGACCGTTGCATGATTTGCCTCAACGAAACCGGCATTCATTGGCGCTTCAACGAGTGCGGATGTGTTTGCATCTGTGATGAGTGTGCCGGTGATCAGGAAACTTTGTGGTCATTGGGAGATCTGGCTGCGGAGCGCTCAAGCAAAAGGCTGGTCCAATGGAAACGCAAGTGGGACTGGCACTGCCCTTGTTGGTGGGATGACTGCAACTGCCAGAAGGAGCTTGATTCGGTGCTGGACCCGCGCCCGGTATGCTTGAATTGCCATACGGCTCGGGCGGACCTAGTCGTTCGGGCTTTGCGCAAATCAACTCGCATCCGAAGACCACCCATTCGATATTCCCCCATGATGAAATAATTGAATGAATGATTCCCCCACCCTCTCATCATTCAATTCCCTTTCCCCAATTGCACTCAATTAATATTATATTTTCAATTATGTCTACCCATTTCAATAAACACATTATTCATAAATTTACATTTTTGAATAAAAGAAGCCTCTTATTCTATTTTATATTTTCGATTGAATGGCTTGGGATTTAAGTGGGGGTGGGACAGAATGGCATGGTATGGGAAGGGATTGGAGGGTTGGGATGGGACGGGAAGGGAGCGAAGATTGAGTTGAGAGCGGAATTGCGTAACATTTCTTGGGCTTGGGCCCGTTTTTTTTTTGAATTGGCTTGTTTTTTTCAGTTGGTCATTTTTGCTTCTTTCATATCGTCCATTGCCAATTTGCATACCTACATGCATTCCCTCTTTCGTTCTTTAATGTTGAGGAACGATGCCACATTTTGTTTGGCAATCTCCCTCCCCCGTTTCCACCTTTTCTACTAATTTATTATTTATTTTATTAAGATTAGCCTTTTACAAAATGATTGCGCCTGAAACGACTCTAGAGATCTTCTACTTTATACCATTGTTGAAGATTATGGAATTTCTTACCTGCCAACATTTAATTTTTTTACGCCCGTATGCCCAATTGGTAAACTTTTTTTTTCTAAGTAATACATTTTTTTTTATTTTTAAAGATAATCCGGAAAAGCTCTAAATTGACCCCTAAAGGGACCAAATTCATTGTGAACGGAATGGAAATTATTCACGGGACTACTGATGGTAAGCAAGTTGCCGCTTATTTTCCACTAATCAGTTGGGCAGAAGCAATTATGGGGCAACAATCAGAGCCAGGTAAATAAGCTTTGTTTTCTTACTATTTTAACATTAAAATGTTTAAGAATGGAGTTGGGCCTTGTGCAATTTGCCGGTACCAGAATTGCCGCCGACCATCAGCTATCCAATGATAGCTTTCTACTTTGAAATGAAAATTACCGTCAAGGGATGGTAAATATTTTGATAATTTTTTCTTAAACTACTAATGTTCAGGCTTGACGGAATTGGAATTGGATATGTCATATCCAAGGAAGAATATGACAAACATCAGCATGGTCTACGAATTTATGGTCTTGATGGGCTCCGAGTTCCCATTGGTAGATGGGGCGAATGGAGGATCGGATCAGTGCGAAATTGCATCGGATACGATTGGAAATATGGAATTGATATCAACGGCTGCTATGGAAACCAATTCCCAAATAATGGAAAGGCCCAGTATTTTTCGGAGGAAGGTGTGGCTGGAATTGGCATTGCATATTCCCCTGGGGACTCGGTCGTCAAAAAATGTTTTACCACATACAATGGAGATCTAATGGGTAAGGAATGGTTCTTTGTTGGAAAATTAATTGTAATAATGAATGATTAAATATTTGATTTAATCCAATTAAAATAAAATAATTTAAATTCAGGGAAAACAATATTGCCGAACAATTTTGCCGACATCCAACTTTTTCCGGCAATCAGCTTCGAATATCCCGGCGATGGGGGGCGAGTCAACTTTGGACAGGATGAATTCATCTTTGAAAATTTTGAGTCAGTCCTTCAGGACTGAACCCATTCATATGCATGTCCCCAACCCTACTCCATTGCATCAATATTATATGTAATTCAGTCCTTCCTCTTATCTCTTAAAACCCCCTTCCCTCCTTCTTACCTTTGAAAAACCCCCTTCCCTCCTTCTAACCTTTGAAACCCCTTTATTCTTTAATAAACTAATTATTTTTTAACAATTTTTTATCTCATTATTAATCAATTATCCATTATTTAATAAATTAATAAATTCATTCAATTAAATAAAAAAATTTCGAATCAATTTAATTTTTTTCTTCTTCTTCTTGTTCAATTTCCATTTGCCATCACATTGTCCGTCGCCCATTTCTCCATTTGCTGCTGCTGCCAGTGCCAAATCGTTTGACGTCGATTTCTCCATTTGCTGCTGGTGATGCCGCCACATTGGCCAGCATCCTGCTGCTGCCTGCCACAAAATTGTAGCCGCTCGTTTTTTCCTCGGCAAATAAAAAGAGAAAAATAAATTATAAAGGAAAAATACAGTAACCCAACCCTGTTTGTCCCTGTTAACCATTATCTCAGTCTATAGAACCAATAACAAGAACCGAAAAACATCTTCTATTATTCCACCATATGTCAATCTAGGCTTGGGACCTCTTCATCCAACCCTTTGGCCCACATAGCGGTCCTAAGACCGGTCCGGAGCGGTCCGGTGCCTCGGCTCCAGCCCACTCTGGCCCACCTAGCGGTCCTAGGGCCGGTCCTAAGCGGTCCGGTGCCTCGGCTCCAGCCCACTCTGGCCCAACCCTTTGGCCCACCTAACGGTCCTAGGGCCGGTCCGGTGCCTCGGCTCCAGCCCACTCTGGCCCAACCCTTTGGCACACCTAGCGGTCCTAGGGCCGGTCCTAAGCGGTCCGGTGCCTCGGCTCCAGCCCACTCTGGCCCAACCCTTTGGCCCACCTAGCGGTCCTAGGGCCGGTCCGGAGCGGTCCGGTGCCTCGGCTCCAGCCCACTCTGACCCAACCCTTTGGCCCACCTAGCGGTCCTAGGGCCGGTCCGGAGCGGTCCGGTGCCTCGGCTCCAGCCCACTCTGGCCCAACCCTTTGGCCCACCTAGCGGTCCTAGGGCCGGTCTGGAGCGGTCCGGTGCCTCGGCTTCAGCCCACTCTGGCCCAACCCTTTGGCCCACCTAGCGGTCCTAGGGCCGGTCCGGAGCGGTCCGGTGCCTCGGCTCCAGCCCACTCTGGCCCAACCCTTTGGCCCACCTAGCGGTCCTAGGGCCGGTCCTAAGCGGTCCGGTGCCTCGGCTCCAGCCCACTCTGGCCCAACCCTTTGGCCCACCTAGCGGTCCTAGGGCCGGTCCGGAGCGGTCCGGTGCCTCGGCTCCAGTCCACTCTGGCCCAACCCTTTGGCCCACCTAGCGGTCCTAGGGCCGGTCCGGAGTGGTCCGGTGCCTCGGCTCCAGCCCACTCTGGCCCAACCCTTTGGCCCACCTAGCGGTCCTAAGGCCGGTCCGGAGCGGTCCGGTGCCTCGGCTCCAGCCCACTCTGGCCCAACCCTTTGGCCCACCTAGCGGTCCTAGGGCCGGTCCGGAGCGGTCCGGTGCCTCGGCTTCAGCCCACTCTGGCCCAGCCCTTTGGCCCACCTAGCGGTCCTAGGGCCACTCCGACCAACCACTAGGTCCACAACGCCCTTTGTGCCTACTCTGGCTCAGTCATATTCCTACACCTTACCAGTAACTAGGCATTCCGGCCTAGCACTCTACCCACCGGTCAATCCTCATTTTATCGAATGGGTCCAGACCTAAGTCTTTGTTTCTTGACCTACCACCCATATAACCCTATGCTAACAAACATCAAATACTTTATCCCACTCTCTGGAGTTTATAGGACTACTTCAAAATATTCAAACCAACTAAACTTTTATTTCACTAATTAACTTATCAATGGATTTATAAACAACCCCAACTTATCTCTTTTAATTGTGCCGCTGCTGCTCCGCTCCTCCCCCCATCAATGAGATCCATTGTTGGCCCGAGTGCACATTGTTTGATGTTGGTGCTGCCAGATTCGACTGCCTAAAATAGGATCAATCATCAATATACATAATAATTTGAATGAATTAATCTTATTAACTCTGAACTTAATTAATGTTTTTTGACTCTATAATTTATTTTGAATTGAATTAATTTTTAACTCACTTTTCGCAATATTTCCAAATCCTCTGTGATTAATCCCCGTTTGGCCCTGCATTCGTCGTCGTCGGTGTCCTTGAAAATTATAATATTTATATTTACTCATTGTTAAAAATCTACCATTATCCTTGCTGCCAATGAAATTCGATGTGCCTCCGTCGTTCGGTGAAAAGTCAGAGATGAGACCGCAGTCCGAGCTGAAATTTGAAAATAAAATTAATAAATTTTAGTCTATAAATATTTCTTACTTTATTCGGTGACCAAAGATGAGTTTGTCGGCGGCAATGTTTTGGATAAATATTTAATAAGAGATTATCTGTAAATGATAAATGGAATACTTAAAGTTAATTTTGAATATTTAAAAAGTTAATTTTGGCCAAAATTAATTGAAAATTAATTAGCCACAATACTCTAAAATAATAAAGAAGTAAAAATTGGGGGGAGGAAATGAGGACGTAAATCGATGGTTGAGTTGAGTGTGTGCCCAACCATCCAACCCCCAAGCCAATATGCTGCGCTTTGCTGTGTCCATTCTCATCAGTCAGACAAAAATTGGCTCGGGGCCACTTTATTGTCTGTCTGTCTAGTCTGAGAAAATTGCAGAAATGCAAATTCAGATTGGCTTGGGGGAAGGTAGGTCATTCATTCATATTTTTTCCCTTTTTTTTTTTTAATTCCTTCATTTCCCCAATCCTCAATTGCTTTGGGCCACTTGGTGGTGAATGGAAAGAAAAGGAAGGAAAAGGGTTTGGACTTGGGTGAAGAATTGATTGTTGTTGAAGTGGAGATTGGGAACGGCGGTTGGGCTTTAGCTTTTTTGAATAAAGCCGCCTAAAAGAATTGGAATGGCCAACGGGATTTGGCTTTTTTTGAAAAAGCCGCCCCCAAAGAATTGGAATTGCCGATTGGGTATTGGCCGGCATAAATGCCGGCCAACCAATTCCCGCATAATCAAGTGCCACCCACTTCAAAGTGGCCGGATAGATAATCGCTTCAATTTGAAGTGGGGGATTAAAAAAAATTCTGGTAGCGTTTACTACTCATTAAATTGAAATTTACAGACAATTTCGCCGAATAGGCAGAGCACAAAAGCCTAAATCCTAGACTAGCTCTATATTTAGTAAAATTTCCGCTTCTTCTGATTATAATTGGGTTTAAATTTCATTTGTTGGCCAACATCATTATATATAAAATATAATTAAATAATAATTTTATTAATTAAAATAAAAGTTATTTATGGTATCATTTCGAGTTTTTTTCTTCTTTGTACGAATGATCGAGCTAGACTTTCTTTATCTGAGTGAATAAAGGTGGGGCTTTAAAATTTAACAAAAAAAAAAGTAAAGAATTGGATGAGAAATTTGTAAGGATAGGCAAAAATTAGATAGGTTAAACATAGGACAATGAAAATTTAGGGGTTTGCCATTATTGTATTTGTAGGTTGATTGATAAAATTGAAAAATGAAAAGGGAAAAAATGGAGGAGACGAAAGGGTAATGATCATCGGGACAATGGTTTAAAATGATTAATTTCAATTTTTGCCATTTACGTCATAAAATGGGCCAAAAGTTGGGCTTTAAAAAGCCATCAAAAAATGACAAAAAATATTCATTCTTTTAATAGCATAAAAAATGATTAAAATTTCCACTCTCTTTTTAATATTCTTCGGTGCCATTCTTTCTTATTCATTTTTATTAGTGGAATCTGCCAAATCATTGAATAATCCAAGTTGGGCAGAATATAAACAAACATTTGGTTGGTTACATTTTTAATTGAACCGAAATTAATAAAATATATTTTAAGGCAAAAATTACAAAAATTCGCAAATTGAAAAGGAACACGAGGAATCATTTTTGAGGCAAATTTGAATCAATTTAATTTATTTAAAATTAATTTTTACAGAAATAGTCAAAAAATTCGATTGCATAATGAGGCATTTGCGAGGGGCGAAACAACGTTCCAATTGGGTTATTCACCTTTAACTGATTTGGTTGGACACTTTTGGGTATAAAATAAATAAAATTTTAATATTTGAAGACTGAATCTGAATGGAAAATGCGAAATGGCTTCAAGTCGGGTGGAAATGGAAAAAGACGATTATTATTTGGAGGAAACAGTAAACGATTCGCGAAATTCTTGATGACCGGCATTGATTTGGATAAATTGCCGAATTCCGTGGATTGGCGAAAACCGAGTATGTCTTTTGGCAGAAATTTATGGAAATACGATATTATAATTTTCAGATGGAAGTGTCCAATTGGTAACACCCGTCAAAGATCAGGTATTAATTTAAAGGAAGACAATTTTTAATAACCAAAACCCATTTTTGAAATTTTTTACCCCAAAAATATTTTTGACTTCTAATAAATTGTAACCGGTTTTAGACCCTTTAAATCTTATACCATTTTATCTCATCGAGATGTTTGACATATAATAAATTTCTAAGTTTAAATCATAACTGAGCGAGTTAAACCATCTAAACCATATATCCATTTTTGGTTTTAAACACTTTAATTTTGTGTTAAAACCTTTGCATTTTATATACCATTTGATGCGTCTCGATGAGATCTACAAATTGGTATAAGGTTTTTATGGTCTAAAACTGGTTACTGATTTATTAGAAGTCAAAAACTACTTTCTGGATTAAAAAATACAAAAATGGATTTAAAAAATAGGAAAAGGGATAAAATGTTTTTTATTTTAATTTTTGACTAAAATATTAAATGAATTATTTTGAACAAATGAACATTTTTATACTTATTTTTACTTACTAAATTTCTTGTTTAAAGGGAGGTTGTGGTTCTTGTTGGGCATTCAGCACCACTGGCGTTTTGGAGGCGGCAAATGCCAAATCCACTGGCAAATTGCTTTCACTTTCCGAACAAAATTTGGTCGATTGTGACAAATATATGAACAATGGATGCGAAGGGGGCGATGAATTAATTGTAAAACAATTAAATAAAAAATTGAATATTTTAATTTTAAGGCAACTTTCTTCGTTATGGAACAAGGTGGGCTGAATATTGAGAAGGAATATCCGTATTTGGCCGATGATGGAGAATGCAAATTCAATGAAAATGGTACGAAAGGTGCATCGATGGTCAAACAAATTATCACAATACCCTACGGGGATGAATTGGCCCTGAAGGCGGCCGTGGCAAAAGAAGGACCAATTTCGGTGGCCATCCAAGTGACCCCAAATTTTCGATTCTATCAAGGAGGAGTTTTGAACGATTTGAAATGTTCCAACAAATTCACTCAATTAAATCATGGTTAAAAATGACTAATTTTGAATTAATTGTTATTCCCAATTTTAAGCTGTTCTCGTTGTTGGCTATGGAACCGATCCAAAATTTGGTGATTATTGGATTGTGAAGAATAGTTGGAGCGAACATTGGGGCGAGGATGGATACATTCGAATGGCCAGAAATAAAAAGAATCAATGCGGAATTGCAACAGAGGCATTCTATGTGCTTTAATTGAATAAATAATAAATAATATATTTATTTAAAATTTGTTTATTTTGTTACTTTTTGGAGAAAATAAATTAAAATATCAAGTAACTATTTCTTCTATTTGAAGCAAATGCTCTATTAGAAAAGCTCACCCTCGACTTTGAGGCATTGTACCTCTTATCAAGATGAATTTTTTTTGATAAAATTTTATTGCATTTCTTATTGCCAATGGGCTCTATATAAAAGCTATAATTTGTTCAAAAATGTCGAGATTACAGCGTTTGACCTCAAATTCTGTCCATTTTTGCTGCTTCGTCGAAATATAAGCCCATTGGCTTCTAATATGAATTTGCGGGTAATTTAATTTATTTTTAGGTTGGGATCATTTTTGGTGATACTTTCTCCTGCAGATGAAGAATTCATAAGTTTAATTTTGGAAAATAAAATCTGTTGTCAATTTTTCTTATGGACAACCCTCGAAATCAATACACATGGCTGTTTTTAAGAAAATTTTCACGTCCAAGAAAATTAATTCAACAAAAATTGGTTCGAAATTGTTTTTATGCAAAAATAATAAATAAAACGAATATTTAAATGGATAAATTGTTTTCAAAAATAAAAAGAGTGAGTTGGATGGATGTGAATTATTTTATGAGTAAATTTTAGGATTGTTTAAATTAAATGTCAGAAATAGGTATAGTAAATGAATGAATTACGTATAAAATACTGTTGGATGAAATATGTTAATTTTATTGTGTAAATTCCAAAATTGGTTAAATTAAATGGCATTCAATTCATCCTTCAATTATGCAAGATGCCCCTCTTTTTGTTGATGCTTGTTCAACCCTGATTGGGTGGTATATCCCTTGCCACACTCAAAGCAAAGTAATTTTGGTTTATGCATCCGCGAAATATGCCGTTTCAATAATTCTGGTGTGCTCAATCTTGAATCGCATTGGGTGCATTGAATCTGATTATCTTCTCCATTCATTTCCGCCACTAAATTTAAAAATGTTGTAAATAAATTAGTATAATTCTTTTTCACCTCGTCTTCCATGAGCCTTTCCACTTTTGTGGATTTTCAGACCTCTTGGCGTGCCGAATCCCCTTTCGCAAAATCGACAATATAAATCGGGATTTGGGTTCACCGGTTCCATATTCTCTTCTTCTTCTTCATTCACTTCTTCTTCATTTTCATTCATTTCTTCCTGTTCTTCTTCGTCTTCTTCATTTCCTTCACCTTCATCCACATTTACATAATGCTCCTCTTCTTCTTTTCGATTTTCTTCTTCTTCTCCTCCATCATTGTTCGTCGTATCGCTTTCATCCGTTTTCCAAGTTTGACCCTCCAAACTGTGAATATTTATTATATTATTGTAAATTCTTTATTATAATTTATAATATAAGCCTTCCCTCTTTTTTCCATTTGGATCTTTATAAATTTTTTTATACTTCTTTTGAATTATAAAAACATTTGTAAAACATTTTTCTGATTTGTAAAAACATTTGTAAAACATGTTTCTGATTTGCTAAAACATTTGTGAAACATTTTTCTGATTTGTAAAACATTTGTAAAACATGTTTCCGATTTGCAAAAACATTTGTAAAACATTTTTCTGATTTGTAAAAACATTTGTAAAACATTTTTCTGATTTGTAAAAACATTTGTAAAACATGTTTCCGATTTGCAAAAACATTTGTAAAACATGTTTCTGATTTGCTAAAACATTTGTAAAACATGTTTCCAATTTGCAAAAACATTTGTAAAACATGTTTCTGATTTGCTAAAACATTTGTAAAACATGTTTCCGATTTGCAAAAACATTTGTAAAACATGTTTCTGATTTGCTAAAACATTTGTAAAACATTTTTCTGATTTGTAAAAACATTTGTAAAACATGTTTCCGATTTGCAAAAACATTTGTAAAACATGTTTCTGATTTGCAAAAAGATTTGTAAAACATGTTTCAGATTTGCAAAAAGATTTGTAAAACATGTTTCTGATTTGCTAAAACATTTGTAAAACATTTTTCTGATTTGTAAAAACATTTGTAAAACATGTTTCTGATTTGCAAAAAGATTTGTAAAACATGTTTCTGATTTGCAAAAAGATTTGTAAAACATGTTTCTGATTTGCAAAAAGATTTGTAAAACATGTTTCTGATTTGCTAAAACATTTGTAAAACATTTTTCTGATTTGTAAAAACATTTGTAAAACATGTTTCCGATTTGCAAAAACATTTGTAAAACATTTTTCTGATTTGTAAAAACATTTGTAAAACATTTTTCTGATTTGTAAAAACATTTGTAAAACATGTTTCAGATTTGCTAAAACATTTGTAAAACATGTTTCCGATTTGCAAAAACATTTGTAAAACATGTTTCTGATTTGCTAAAACATTTGTAAAGCATGTTTCCGATTTGCAAAAACATTTGTAAAACATGTTTCTGATTTGCTAAAACATTTGTAAAACATGTTTCCAATTTGCAAAAACATTTGTAAAACATGTTTCCGATTTGTAAAAACATTTGTAAAACATTTTTCTGATTTGTAAAAACATTTGTAAAACATGTTTCCGATTTGCAAAAACATTTGTAAAACATGTTTCTGATTTGCAAAAAGATTTGTAAAACATGTTTCTGATTTGCTAAAACATTTGTAAAACATGTTTCTGATTTGCAAAAAGATTTGTAAAACATGTTTCTGATTTGCTAAAAAATTTGTAAAACATGTTTCTGATTTGCTAAAACATTTGTAAAACATGTTTCTGATTTGCAAAAAGATTTGTAAAACATGTTTCTGATTTGCAAAAAGATTTGTAAAACATGTTTCTGATTTGCTAAAACATTTGTAAAACATGTTTCTGATTTGCAAAAAGATTTGTAAAATATGTTTCTGATTTGCAAAAAGATTTGTAAAACATGTTTCTGATTTGCTAAAAAATTTGTAAAACATGTTTCTGATTTGCTAAAAAATTTGTAAAACATGTTTCTGATTTGCTAAAACATTTGTAAAACATGTTTCTGATTTGTTAAAACATTTGTAAAACATGTTTCTGATTTGCTAAAAAATTTGTAAAACATGTTTCTGATTTGCTAAAACATTTGTAAAACATGTTTCTGATTTGCAAAAAGATTTGTAAAACATGTTTCTGATTTGCTAAAAAATTTGTAAAACATGTTTCTGATTTGCTAAAACATTTGTAAAACATGTTTCTGATTTGCAAAAAGATTTGTAAAATATGTTTCTGATTTGCAAAAAGATTTGTAAAACATGTTTCTGATTTGCAAAAACATTTGTAAAACATTTTTCTGATTTGCTAAAACATTTGTAAAACATGTTTCTGATTTGCTAAAAAATTTGTAAAACATGTTTCTGATTTGCTAAAACATTTGTAAAACATGTTTCTGATTTGCAAAAAGATTTGTAAAACATGTTTCTGATTTGCTAAAAAATTTGTAAAACATGTTTCTGATTTGCTAAAACATTTGTAAAACATGTTTCTGATTTGCAAAAAGATTTGTAAATCATTTTTCTGATATGTAAAAAAACATGTTTATGTTTCACTGTTATAATCCATAAAATTTAAAATTGTTGAATTCTTAAGATTTTTTATCGAATAAATTTTATTTTTCATGTTTTTCCCTTCTGACTGACTGAGTGAAATTTATAGGTCCGCCCCTAATTTGAAGAAGTCATCCTAGGGAAATAGGTTTTGAAAATTATAACCCCATGCCCCATGGGTTTCTATTAGAAGATTTAGTATTTAATTTTTTATTCCATTTATTTTTTCTCCCTTTTCCTTACTCAATGCTGCCAATTGTAGTTTCGGTGATTTCTCGAATCAGTTTCCTTCCTTTTCTGCCGGCTCCATTTCTCAATGTCATCGCCAATTTTCCGCCTTCTATTTCCATTGTTGCCTTGGGCAATTGTCCCTCATTTTGAATGACTGTTGGCTGCGACCTTAGCCGGAAATTTGAATTTGATGGCACAACTGAAAAGAAATTAAACAATATTAGTAATTTATATATTATTCATAAAATTTAAAATTATTTTAATATAAATTATTTTAAAAATATTTTTGCCTTTTTCCTGTCCATTTTCCATGGCTGCTGCTTTTTCCTTTTTCCCTTCAATATTTTTGGTTGCCTTATTAAACTCCAAATATTCAGTGATAATTGGTGACTGCAAATAAATTAATTTTTAAATTAATTTTCTGAATTATTTAAATTGACCATTGGTGGATCCAGATTCCAATTTTCGCTTTTTTCTTCGACATCATTTTGTTGTTCTGCTGGCATTGGATCACTTCGATTTAAAAATGACAGGAAATTTGGAGAAAAATTGAATGGAGATCTTAATACGCGTGAAATCATCGATGAAAAACCTATAAAATGGAAATTATCAATAATTTGAAAAAATAATTAAGCAAAAAACTAGCCCGAAATTGATTGTTGGTTTGGGGTGGCATTCTAAAAATAAAATTTGTACAAAATTTATACAATTTATTCACCTCAAATTCCATTTCCTTTCCTCCAAAATTCTTTTCTATTGCATTTTTCGGTGTCGAAGTTTGAATTGGATGAACCGAATTCTTTTCCATTGTACTTTTCGGTGTTGTCAATTGAATTGGATTGAATTGGCCACCAACAGTGCTATCATTCCCGTTGTTTAAATCACCATCCAATGCAAACTTTAATTTATTACTGGTGAATCAATTTGGCAATTAAATTAACTCACTTTTGATTTGTTAATATTTCCATTTTCTTTCAATTCCAATTTCCACTTTTCAATGCATTTTTCGCATGCCACCGATTTCTGCAATTCCATAAAAAGTGCATCATTTTCACGGGCCAACGACGCAATTTTCTTATCCTTTTCTAGGCAAACTGGGCAGAATTTCTGCTAAAATAAAATATATATTTTCAAATTCCCACTTTTCCACCCACTTTATTTTCACTTGCACTTTTTTCTGCCATTTTCATTCCATCAAATTTGCGCAAAAATTCAGTTGAACATGGATTGGCGTGGAGATTTGGTGAATCTTTCTGAAAATAAAAAATTGAGTAATAACCAAACCAAATCGAAAATTTCATTAGATTTATGTAACTTTTTGAAGGTTGGGTCCCGAAAAAGTAAAAATTATCAACTCTGGTCTAACAATTTAAAAATTCATAAATTTTACTTGCCTGAAACATTCCCGGATGAGTTCCATTTTTCTGATTATTTTGTTCATTCCAATTTCCATTTATTCCTTCCATAAATTTTTCCTTCATTATTTCTTCTTGTTCCTCATCATCATCATCATCCGTAAAATAATTATCACTAAAACACAAAAAATTAATCAAATTCCAAAAATAAATTGATTGGACCAATTTTGTTGAATATTTTGCTTTTGTCCATTATTCGAATTCGTCGAAAATTGCATTATATTTTGTGGCGGTCCTCTTTGTTTTCCCCAATTTTGTCCTCTTGCACTGTTCAATCTTAAAAAAAATTTTAATTCCATTAATTTATCCGATTTTTACCGATTTTGTTCCGCCCAATATTTTTTTCGTTGTACTCTAAAATATCAAAAAAAAATGAATATTTGAAACCCTCACCTTTTTTGTTTATTCTCGTCCGAAATTTTTATCGCCTCCAAAAGCGATTTGTCCCCATTAATTTCTCTTCCTTTATAAATAACAATTGGTTGTTCCTTAAGAAAAAATTATTTTTTAATAAAATTTACAATTTTACTGACCCCATAATTTGTGAATTCCTTTTCAATTTTGACAAATTCCTTCATTTCCCGGGATTCCAACAATTCGCGAAGATTTAGATAACCAAATTCCTGTGCCTTTATTTCAGGATCGAAACCATTGTATTCCCTTTTTGAATAAATTTAAGATAAAAATTTAAATTAAAATTTACATGAAATTATTTCGAAAATGTTGCAGAGATCTATAACCAATATAATGAGTGCATAATTCCACTTGAATCTGTTGCTTAAAATCGTGAAAAGCTGCTGTTGTGTTCATTTTTTTCTCTGTCAAAAATAAAAAATAATAAATTCATGAAAAAATATTAAATTGAAAAAAATGCATTTCACATAAAATGTGGAAAATATATTTGCCATGTCCATGTCAAGGAAAAATTTTTATGGTTACTGAGTATTTGCGGTTATAACGTTAAATTTCGAATTTGCATACTCAATTAAATTCGACTTTGCGAAAATTAATATTCGACTGCGCAAAATTTGCAGCACTTTTTTGTTTATCAAAAATAAAAAAAATGAGAGCAAAGTGACCTAATTTTTATGAATGATAAAATTGCACATAATTTTGACGAATGTTGGGGTCATAAATTTGAATTTCTGTATGAGGATGAGGATGAGGAATGAATGAAGGAATGGGAAAAAATATGAGTGGGCGCCACCTTCATTATTTGAATTAAGAAAAATCGATTCCCAAACAATTTTATGTATTTACCGATTTGTATTTTTTGCAAAAAAATTAACTAAATTATACTTTGCTATTGATCGATTGCCGCTTGGTAATAATTTAAATTTTAAACATATTTTTTAAAAGGAACTTATTTCGAATTTTTATATTTGTCTTGATTTTAGATGAACTCTAGTAAACGGGTTAATTAAAATTAAGAAAATAAAAATCAAATTATATTAAACCAATGTTTAGAAAAAACATAAAAATGTTTGGAGAAACAAAAACATTAAAATGTTTGGACAAACAAAAACATTAAAATGTTTGGACAAACAAAAACATTAAAATGTTTGGACAAACAAAAACAATAAAATGTTTGGAGAAATAAAAACATAAAAATGTTTGGAGAAACAAAAACATTAAAATGTTTGGACAAACAAAAACATTAAAATGTTTGGAAAAACAAAAACATTAAAATGTTTGGAAAAACAAAAACATTAAAATGTTTGAACAAACAAAAACATTTAAATGTTTGGACAAACAAAAACATTAAAATGTTTGGAGAAATAAAAACATTAAAATGTTGGGAGGAAAAAGACGAAAACCTAAAAATGTTTCGAGAAACATAAAATAAGTTCTAAGAATAAAAATATATTATTTTTTATATATTATTATTTCAAATTTTAATCAAAAATAATATTGTAAAATTCTGCCTTAATTAATTTAAATCGCTAGATACTATCTATACATTTTTCATTCACATACGTTGGCAAAATAAAAATGTTTTCATCCCCAAAATGCTCACTAAAATTATATGCAAATAAGCATATCGAGAATCGAGGAAAGGAGATGGACTTTGTTTTGAATTGGGATCAAACTTTGGTGTTTGAATATTTTCAAAATAACAAAAATAGCTACTGATTATTATTTTTGCTTGGATGGCATGTGATTTATGAATGAATTTTTTGGCCGAATTATTCAAATGCGTATCCTCGCAATTTTCATTAAATCCCGAATGGCATTAATAGAAAATATCAATGAACATTCAAATTTATGCATAAAAAATTTTAAAAGTATTGTTTATTAACTGCTATAAATTCAAACAAAAATAATAGTCAAAATTTATTCTCCAACTTTGACTAATAAAATGACTTTTGCTTTTTTCCTTTCAATAATAATTTTTATTTTTATTGACTCTATTACGCCAATTCAAGGTAAAATAAAAATAGTTAAAAATAATTCAATCCCTCAAAGTAATTAATTTTAAAATAAGATATTGGCGGAATTTTATTATATTAAATTTAATATTTTTCTGACATAATATTTTTGACAAAAATTTTAAAAAATGGATGTTTAATGTGAAAAAATTCAAATGATATCAACCTTAATTAATTAATGAAATTCAAAAATGATTGAAACTTAATTTAGCGTGCAATACCACTGCAAGCAGTTTTTGGCCAGTCAATTGTGATGAACGTGGCTCTTTGGTCATTCCGGATGGAAATAATCAAACTTCCCTGACAACTGCCATCTATAATATTGTTTACAACCCAAATACCAGTAATTCATCAGTGTGGACTCCGGCAAGACGGCGTCAATTCGATTCATATTGGAACAGCATTCGAAACGTAATTTGGGCCAACAATGGGACAATTTCCTCCAAAATCAATCAAATTATTGAAATTTTGATGGCATACAGTGCAAATGATTGTGAATGGCAAGGAATGTTCTTTTCCGAAGCAAAATTGGAACAAATTGGCCAATGCATTTGGGGAACATTGAGCGATTTTGTTATTTGCGGCAATTTGCCTTCCAATTATTCAATTCCAACAACCGTTTCGCCGCCAAATTGTGTTGGAAATTCCACTTTTCCGCCATCTTCCACTCCAATAAGTGAAACTAGTATGTCTCCGGAGCCAAGTGAATCATCAACTTTTCCAAATCAATCAACAATTTCAATGGAAATTAGCTCAACTTTGCCTTCAACAATGCCATCTTCAATTTCTTTTGAAACATCTGAATCATCTTCGGTGTCTGATTCGACCGGAAATGTTACGGAATCAATGGAAACGACAATTGGAACAACACCCACATTGGAACAGGAATCCACAACTTCATCCTTAAATCTGACTGAATCAACAACAAATTCAGCTGAAAATCAGTCAACATCACAAATTCCCACCGAAAGTTCATCAACGGACATTGATCGAACTCAGACTTCGCCATCTTCCATTAATGTGACTGAATTAATTTCAACTGCAACTACTGAATCATCTTTTGGCACCACCCAAGTTGAAGAATCAACGACCACATCCGTGGAAGGGACATCCATGAATTTGTCTGAATCAACAACAAATCCAACTGAAAATCAATCAACATCAATTCCCAATGAAATTTCATCAACGGACATTGATCGAACTCAGACTTCACCATCTTCCAAAAATGTGACCGAATCAACTTCAGCTGAAACCACTGAATCATCTTTTGGCACCACCCAAGTTGAAGAATCGACGACCACATCAATTGAGGGGGGAACAAATACGACTGCTGATCAGAGTACCAGTGGATCAACATTTGGGGCAACAAGTGCGACAGAGACAACATCCACAATATCAGGATAATAATCAAATCAATTGATGGATAGATCGATATTAATAATTTACAAATATAATATTTAATTTAAATCCTTTGAAATAGATAAAAAATATAATTTTAATTCAATCAAACAGAAGCAGGATAGACAAATATACTTTTTAAAAGATTTGTATTTGTAAATTGTGTATTTTATTTACTTTCTTTTATCTTTTGGTCATTTTCTGATTAAAATGGGACCATTTTATATTTATTTAATTTTTTATTCGTATTCGTATCATATTTGCTCAAATTTTTCACACGGGAAATTTTTTAGTCAAACTTTTTTGCTTCATTCTTCAGTGCCATTTTTCATTTTTTTTGCCTGCGGCCCAAAAAATAAAGGAGGACTCAAATAAACTAATTCGGATGATTCTCATTGGCCATTTATGTTGAAAAATCTTTATTTTCCCACAAAAATCTTTATTTTCATTACTAAAATAATTTATTTGAAAATAAAATCTGGCAGACATGCTTTTAAAATAAATTTATTTTTTTGAATTGGAATCAATTCATAAAATTTGATACAAAAACTAATTTAATTTTTACCAATTTTTTCAATATTTTATGTTCTGTTTTTTAGCAAAAAATGATCCATAATTTAATTTTGCCCAATGGAATATTAGGCACTTATGTTAGTAAATTTGATTTTTTCTGCTGAAATGGACATCAATAACAATTTTTTACCATTTTATATGATTCTTGCAGCAAGAAAAATAACCCATAATTTATTTATTTGAGCTTTTTCCCCTGGCAAATAGGTATTGGGGGCCTATTAAATTTGATTTCTTGGACCTCAATAATTAAATTTATTTCGTATATATTCTATAGATTAAATTAATACCCATTCAATTAGAAGAAATTGGCACTGATATTTCAGTTTTACCAACCAAACAATTATATTCATTCATCAATTAGAAAGAAGAAATTTTGGATGCCAATTTTCCTCAAATAATTTATAAATAATTTTTATCGGATTTTTATCATTTCGACAAAATTATTCCAATATTTACATATATTTTTCTAATATTTTCTTTCCCGTCAAAGAAACAAATAAACCACAAATGCCTCATTTATTATTTTTGGCCTCAGAATAACAAAATAGCATCTATTTTTGTTCTTGTCCACATAAGTCCATATGAATATAAAATTAATTCCGATTTATGATGCCAATAATATTATTAATCATGGGTTCGGTCCCAACTCACCCAAAAATGGGGCTTATTGTGCCAGCTGAAAAATGAAGGTTCCCATTTCCCAACAAGCCGAATTAGTTTCCACTTTATTGTAGGGTTGCGCCCCCGCACCCGCGGGGGTCACCCCCGACGGGGATCCCCGCACTTTTTGGGTTTCACCCCCGACCCTATCCCCGCATATGCCACCCCCGCGCCCCCGCATCCCCGCAAGAGCCACCCCCGCGCCCCCGCACCCCCGCGGGGGTGAAAATGCACCCCATATTATTGGATTTTTCAGGGAAAATGGGGTTCGATAGGGAAATTTTGACCAAATTTTTGTAGGATAGTAAAATTTTTTATTAAAATTTTTCTCTGCGAGGCTATTTTTAGATAAAATTTTTCGCTGCGCAGCCATTTTTGGATGAAATTTTTCTTCAAAAAAATTTTTTATTTGGAAAATGTGGCTTTTTAAAAAATTTACGCTACCCCCGCCCCCGCGGGGATCCCCGCGGGGGCCCCCGCAAGGGGTCACCCCCGAACCCGAACCCGCAAGTGCCAACCCCGCAAACCCCGACCCCCGCACAACCCGCCCCCGCACTGCGGGGGCGCAACCCTACTTTATTGGCTCCAACCAACAGCAGACTTGCTTTTTTTTAATAATGCCAAAGTCGTTATTTCCTTCATAAAATTGGCCATATTTTCATTTTTGGTCCATTCCACAATTAATTCAAAAATAAGATGCCAAATTTCTTGCCGCAAAATAACATTCTTTTGCCGAAAAATTCACATTTTTTGCCGAAAAATAAGATTATTTTGAGGAAAATAACATCCTTTTGCTGAAAGTTTAATAATTTGTTAGTACTTGATCTTAGACCCTATAAATATAAACTGCTGTATTCCACGGAGCTTGTCCGTATCAATTGGCACATAGGTTATTGGGGTTTGACTCGAAACTAAAGAGTTATAAACCAAAAAAACACAAATATGTTTTAAACTGTTTAAAACATTGAATTTTGGTCAAACAATGACAAACAATACATCAATCGATGAGCTCTATCGAATGGTAGAATATTTATAAGGACTAGGATAAAGAACATAAACTAATTATTCAAGAAAAAATGTGATTTATCGGCAAAAAGAATGTTAACTTTTGGCAAAAATTATTTTCTCCAAAAACTTTTTCAGTCATTTAATTTTTATTCAAAAAATGAATCCAACAACATCCATGAATGAAAATACTATAATTACAATAACTCCTCCTCCAGCAGAACAACAAATTGAACAATTATTGATGGACCCATTGTTCAAATTCATCACTTGGATTCAAATTTGTCTCATTTTTGTAATTTTTTTGTTGATTATTTTATTCTTCCGGCAATATTTCCGCACCAAAATTCCATTCCATCGAAATTTATTGGTTCAATTTTCCAATTTTTATCCATGAATTTTGCTATTTTTTACAGCTTTTGGTCTTCAATTTGATTTTATTTTATTTAATTTATTCCATTTTTTGGTTCGCTTTTCAAATTCGCTACAAGGTTTTCCAATCAACAAAATAATTCCACCCATCTTTCATTTTAGTATCTATTTTTGACCTATTCCCAAAATTGCGAATTGTTGACCCCCGTTTGGTTGGCTGCTGTTCTGACCGCTCCCTCCTATTTTCAATTGGTGGCCAATTCTGGAATTCATTTTGCCATTATGTTGGAAAGGGTCAGGGCAACCATTTTTGTGCGCGATTATGAACAAAAAGGGCACAAATTTGCCATTTTGGCAATGGTCATTGTTGTGAGTTAATATATAGGATTTAAAATACATCATTTTAGTCTTTAGTGAGGTTTCTATATTTAGTTTTATTTTATTTCCTATTAAGATTAAAATATGTTTAATGATGTAGAATAACACAAAACTGGCAAAATCAAAGATTAAAGAATACCCGGATTAATTTAGTTGTTTATTAATAGATTAAAAAGCAAATTTCGTCAAAAAATAAATCTAAATTAGGTAAATACCAAAGATCTTTCTTTCGGTTCCGGTACACCCCAATTAAGCGTGTGAAAGTTTGACACATTTATGATTTTACGAAATACTAAACCATTTCCAACCAATTTAAAATCATATTAAAGAGTCAAGTTTTGTCTATCTTATAATGATATTATTATATAAATAGATTGATTCATATTTTTCGAAAATAACTTTGAGGAGTAATTGTGACATCATTTTTCGTAATTTTTGGACTTTTTGGTCAAAACTATTTGAATCTTAAACCGATTAATGTGCTTTCTTTCTACATCATTCAATAGATCTCATTTAGCTCTTTAATATGATATCAAATTTTTTAAAATTGCTTCAGTATTTTTGATCTTCTAGATCCTTGAACCTAGTTTACGAGTTTACCCACACCATAGGGTTGTTCCTTATGTCCCCCTTTCTTTTCTTATATTTGCTTTTATTTTCATTTCCGACTAGAAAAGCCATTCCTATTCCTTATTTATCGAATATAATGAATACAATTTTATATTCATTCAAATAGCCAATTATTCCTAATTAACTAATTAAATTCCATCCAACACAGTGGTCCTTGTCCATTGCCTACACAGTTTATATAATTTGTTCTGCCCTTGCCGACAGCGATTTCAGTCGTCCCCTAGGTTTGGTAGCATTGACGTCCAAATATAATAAAGTGCCACAAATTTATTCCTACTATATTTTTTTGTTTTTCTCAATTTTGACTGCTTTTGGCGATTATTGCGTCATTCGAATGAATTGGAAAATTAAATGCAGGTGAAAAATTACAATTTCTGGGAAAATCGGACATTTTTTGGAATTTTTCAGCAAGGAAAATGCCACATATTCATTGAGTCAAAATTATCAACTGAAGGAGAATTTACTGTCAATGCGATTGATTTTGCCTTTGGATGCGGCATTTGTCCTGCTTTTTTGTGTTTACGTCGTAACTGGTTGCATTTTGCGCCAATACAAAGATGAATTGGGCCCATTGCGCTATACGGCATATTATTATATTGCACAAATGGTTTGGAATTTGAATGAATATATTTTATGAAATATTATTCCAATTAGCTTCCAATGCTTCATTCTGCCATTTCTTTATTCATTTACACTTGGTTTTTGAGGAGAATGAGTCGAACGGCGGAAAGGAAAGTGGAACCATTGAATTTGCATGCCGAAATGTATTTTAAACAATTGGAAAAACAATGGAACAATAATGAGGAAAGGGAACGCATTTTATGAATTATTTGATTATTATTGGATTTAATGGATAAATATATTATTTTGAAATTTAAATCGGAAATTATTCACAATGTTCATAGTCTCATATTATGAATAATAGAATATGATTATTGAATAAATATATTATTTTTGGATGAAAATTATTCAGAATTTTTATAATACTTATCGATTATCTATGTCCAGATGATTTTAAAATGAAGCGTCCCTTTATGGGATATTAGGATTAGGGTATTGGATACGCCAGATGATAAACTATCCCGAAAAGATCCTAATAATACAGGATGACCCGTAAGGCCATAAGAGTTACCGTTACCTTTTCCTGGTGAGTGGTGACCCAAAAAACTGCAGGTATAACCGATAAGTACCATTAATTATTATCCCCATTGGGATTCCAATTGGCGGAAATAAATTTGTCCATATTCGGGCGCTGGCCTATTTTCCACAACACTCCTCTTTTGGCATCGACTAACATAGCCAAGGAATTGGATATAAACAATGATGGTGATGGCAGAATAGACAAAAAGCAGCTAAAAACATTGAAATAAATTTAAAAATAATTAAAATAGTTCTCACTATATTCACGGCGGAATAGTATAGAATGTAATTATTTTGGCTAATATAGGGTTTGGAAGAGCGAATCCAAATTACAATTCCTTGGTAAATGGTGTAGAAAAGAGCGTAGAAAATGTCCAGAGGCAAAATGAGGCGCATTGCCAGGGCATTCTCGTTGAGTTGAAAATTTCGGCTGAGACTGTAGTTTTGGTACATTTTCCTGCTAATCGATAGTTTTAGGGGGAAACTGAATTGCCTGAACGGAAAAACCTAATTCGCCTAAATCGTCTGCTGATTATTGTAATTCGCCAAGCACAAATTGCAGTGAAAATGACCAAAAAAGTGAGGCCAATATTTAAATAAAGAGCAGTCTGCCCATTGTATCTGGAATTGATGCTGACTGTGGCCAATGGATGGCCAGTCATGTCCGGGTCCATGTAGGCGGCAATCACCACAAATGCCATATAGGCCAATGCCACAAACCACTAAATAAATATACAAATTAAATAAAATTAATAATTTTAATTACAATGCAAATTGCCATCCAAATACCCCATTTTTGGCCACTTTCTTCGTATTTATGTGCCATCAAGGTGGCTCGAATCCTTTCGACCACTATGCAAAAATGGAGTAAAGGATATCCAATTGAATAAAAATAGGATGGGCCAATTGTGAAGGAAATAAACCAAAGTGGGGTCAAAAGTTGGCAAGAATTTTTATATGTGAAAAAAAGGAACTAAAATCAAAAAGAATGGAAAAAATGCTGAATTAATTTATGATTTACCGAATCGCGTGCATATTTTATGAAAAAGGCCAAATAATTGATAAAGGAGAAGGCAATGATGTTGGCAAAAAGAATCTGATGAAATTATGGTAAAATTGGCAAATGTAAAAAAGAGTAATTATTTTTTGGCATAAAAAAGTTTTTTCCCATCAAAATTAATTTTTGCAGACCCTCAAATCTCATACCAATATGTAGAACTCATCGAGCCGCATCGAATCGTATATAAAATGTCAAGTTTTGGCTCAAAATTAAAGTGTTTAAAATTAAAAACTGGAAACATGGTTTAAATGGTTTAACTCGGTCAGTTTGGATGATTTAAACTAATAAATGTATATTTCAAATTCAAACGAAATGTCTCGATAAGATCTACAAATAAGTATTTGTAGGTCTAAAATCGGTTTCTGATTTTTTAAACTACTTTTGATGCAAAAAAAATATTTACTCTTTAAAAAATGGTAAAAAATATTACCAATAAATTTCCATGCACCGTAATTGGATGGCGCCAATATCGGTAAATGAGAAGAAAAATGGCTGTGAGGGTGATAGACAAAAGAAGCAAATGAACATGATTTAGGATGGCATTGTTCAGGAATATTGATTCGGCCATGTCACAATAGGCTTGCTCAACGTCGTCGCTGCTCATTTATATATTCAAATATTGAATTTTTTGAGGATATTAATTTCCATTAAAATTCGAATAAAATTTGATTGAAATTATTTTTGTAAATTGTCTTGGGTATATTTTGATAAACTCTGATGAGAGAAAATTAAATTATTTAGGCGCACGAAATTACTGGGAAATGCATTTTGGCTATAATTTAATAAAAAAAAAATAAACTTGGAATTGTATTCAACATTTGTGGGCGAAATGAGGAAATCAGACATTTTGGAATGTGAAATTCGAAATAAATACAAAATAAAAAAATGGAAATAAAAAAACAAAAGTTGTATGTAATTTTTCCTGTAACTCAAAAAATTGTAATTCTATTTTAAATAGAAGAGAAGCTTTGGATTCAAAAATGAAATAGAGAAATGTAATAAATTAATGTAAAAAATTACACTCCTTAAATACCAATTCCCGTTAATTTTTGATTCTTTGATAATTGCCATGAATGAATGCAAAAAAATTATATAATTATTTATTCAATTTTATTTTCAATTATTACTTTAATAATAACAGTCTTTATTATAAATTAAAATAAATTATAAATTTCATGCGATTCATTGCATTTACTTCCCAATTTGGTATTTAAGCGATACTCCCAGCAAAAATTATGAAAATCTCCTAGTCTAACATCATTTAGTAATATCATATCATTTTGTCGAGATAAATAATGCCAATTTTCATCAAGAAAAGGCATAGCGGTGAAAAAGGAACCTAGAGCTAGGTCAATTTTAGTTAAAATTGTTATATAAGTCATAATATATGCTCATTGGACGGAGTTGAATCAAATGGCGGTAAATATATGTGATAAATATTGTAATGTAAGCAAGTTTAAGGTTGTCAGGTGAAATATTTCATTCGTCCGTAATTTGCAAATAATGGAATTTTGGATATTACCTAATAAAAAATTCTACCATTCAATTCAGCTGCGTTGATTGAGCTATAATATTTTTTTTCGGAAAACTAACTGATTCAGACATTTTTATGGCAAAAAATTCTCTAACAAAATGATATTTTATGAATAAAATGATGTCAGTTTCGCGTTTGGCATTTGATATTACTGAAAATTACCCTTTTAAGAAGCAATTTTATAATTTTTGTTGGAGATTTAGCAAAATGGAAAACTATCTCTAATTCTATAAATAATTTTTCAATCAATTCATTGCATAAGCTTAGTGTGAAATTATTGAAATTTCCATAATTGTAATTAAATTTTGGATGTAAATTTAAAAATTTTAAATTTTATTATTTTATATAATATATAATAGATTTCACTTTTTTATTTAAAATTTGGAATTTTTTCTAGGGGTTTTATTATTTAATAATATTTCGAATTATATTAAATTAATTATTCTCTCATTTGCGAATGAAATTGTTAATTGCCGGTATCGTTTTTGTAGTTTCTCGAGCTCGACTTCCATTTGTATTAATTTTCAATCGCCCAAATATTGTCGTCAATTCTTTCTTCATTACTACATGAAAATCATGGCTAATAAATAAATGAAATTGAGAATAAAAATTTGCCAAAAAATTTACCTGGAAAAATAGAGGACGGGAAAATTGACAGCTTGTATAATTCTGGTAAGTTGAATAATGGCACGGAAGGTCACATTTTTGGCAGCTGCACTGATTTGCAAATAGGGTAAAAGGTAGTTGACAGAAATTGGAGGAGGAACACCGAATAAGAAGACAATAATCATAATGATGGAAAGTGACTTGAGGACTCGTTGTTCCAACGAATTTTGTAGCAATTTTATGACTGAAATAAATTAAACATATTAAAATTTAATAATGGTTTAATGGTTAAATTGAATTTGAACTATATTTATGATGAAAATTATCTTAAATAATTTTTATTAAATAAATTTGAATACAATCTTTAAAACGAGAAAAATTTGGAAGGAATTTTTTTCATCATAGTCGAGTGTCTGTTCCCAAATACCCAAATAAACCTTTGCATTTGATGAGCATCCAAATACATAAATAAATGAGGAATGCGGTCAAATTGCAGAAGCTGTTAATGTAAAAATTGATGGAATTCACCAAAGGGCTGATTGTATCGGTTGGCATGCAAAAAACTTGTCTACATTTGGGAGAAGGGAATTTTAAAATTTGGATCTCCGCCTGTTCTGATTTTAATAATTCCGCCTGTTCTTATTTTAATAATTCCGCCTGTTCTGATTTTAATAATTCCGCCTATTCTGATTTTAATAATTCCGCCTATTCTGATTTTAATAATTCCGCCTGTTCTGATTTTAATAATTCCGCCTGTTCTGATTTTAATAATTCCGCCTGTTCTGATTTTAATAATTCCGCCTATTCTGATTTTAATAATTCCGCCTGTTCTGATTTTAATAATTCCGCCTGTTCTGATTTTAATAATTCCGCCTATTCTGATTTTAATAATTCTGCCTGTTCTGATTTTAATAATTCCGCCTGTTCTGATTTTAATAATTCCGCCTGTTCTGATTTTAATAATTCCGCCTGTTCTGATTTTAATAATTCCGCCTGTTCTGATTTTAATAATTCTGCCTGTTCTGATTTTAATAATTCCGCCTGTTCTGATTTTAATAATTCCGCCTGTTCTGATTTTAATAATTCCGCCTGTTCTGATTTTAATAATTCCGCCTATTCTGATTTTAATAATTCCGCCTATTCTGATTTTAATAATTCCGCCTATTCTGATTTTAATAATTCCGCCTGTTCTGATTTTAATAATTCTGCCTATTCTGATTTTAATAATTCCGCCTGTTCTGATTTTAATAATTCTGCCTATTCTGATTTTAATAATTCCGCCTGTTCTGATTTTATTGAATTCGCCTGTTCTGATTTTTTAAATGTCCATTTTTTAACAAATTTGCAATTTCGATGAGGTAAAGCTACACTATAAATTAGATATTCATATTCCAAACCTATTTGGGTCGATCATGATATATAAATATGAAATATAAAAATATGGGGACATCCAAATAAAAGGAATAAATGCCAACATGAATAAATATTTCCATTTATGCCGATCGGAAAATTTTATATAGCTGAAAATATATTGAAAATAATCGGCAAAATAAAACCAACCCCGTAGGAAAAACGAGAGAAATTAGTCGATCGGAACTAATAAAGAATATCAAGGGAGAGGCATATGAATTGACAAAATAGGAAAATGTGCCCAAGGGAAAGCAAGTGGACACGGTAATTGTGATGCCGAAAAAGACCAACATGGAGGGAGCAATCATTAAAAATTCACTAAGCCAATCATTGGTAGTGAGCAAAAGAATTAAAATTGTGCAGCAAGTGGCCCGAAGTTCCCTTGAAAATTTATATAAATATTATTGTAGAAATGAAATAGCCAACTTATTTTTCAGCATACAAAAAATCAGAAAACTGTTCATTGGAAGCCCAATAATGCTAATGGAAAATTGAACGATCGAAATGATCAGAAATGCTGTGTCCAAGGGAAAAGCTACTGATGAATTTGTCGACATAATTTTTTTAGACAAATGGAAATATTAAATAATTCGAAAAAAATTTGAATAGCTCCTGTGAATTAGCGTGATAATAACAATACAGGTTCTGTCGAAAATTTGTCTTAAAGATTTGTACTTTTTTTGAATCGTTGATTCTTTGAAATAAAATTAATTTTTAGGAATTTGTATTTTATTTATGATATCGTTTATTGCAGCAGGGCTCTGCTGATTCGTATTATTTTAATTGTACTTTTATTTACATTCTTCCTAGTTCCACCCCCCCCCCCCCCCCGGTGTTACTGTGTCCGAGAATGCTGGCAGGTAAATTTGAATTACATAAGAAAATTAAAATATTTTTATTTTTTTTAGAATTGTACTTAATTAAATTGCTCATCCTGTTCATTTAATTAAGGAAGAATAGCCATTTTGATTAAATTTTTTGATGTTAATTTATTTTACCCTTCTTTTCCTTGCCTTTATAAATATTTATTATTCTTTATATGTGTATACTCCATTATTACATGAATTGTTTATTTAATATTTATTTGATTCATTTTTGACCAATTAAAATTTTTATTTTACATTATTTTCGTTAAAATAAAAATTAATTTCTTCTTCAATATCATTTATCCCTTTGTCCAAAGTACCGTAGCGAATGCTTTTGGTGGCATCGTTATTTTCGTTTGTTTTTGATGGCCTTCCTCCACAATAACATCAATTTCCTCTTCAGAATTTGAAAGAATGACCATCGTTTGATCACCGTTATCCGCATTAATGAATGCAACAAATTCGATGGGCGGGAATGAATTCGGCAGAGTAGATGGCTTATTAATTTGGGTGGAGTAAATTCGACTGGAACCCGGTGACACAAATCGACTTGAAAAATTAATTTATTAATAAAAATTATTATTTAGATTTACCTGAAATGGGCCATTGCATAGAACATTGGCTGCTTGTAGAACTCATCACCGGTGGCATTCACAATAATCTAAAATAATCCAAAAAATTTAAATAAATATATTTTATTTGACCGGTGCATCGACGAAATTATTCACCCAATTTGGACCGCCAATTTCGTCCAAGCCTTTTTAATTCCAAATATTTTTATTGCCAAAATATTAGCCCACATAAATTCCAATCTGTCCATCCCACGGCCCAATTATTCAATCCCCTCATAATGTCCCGTCCATATAATTGGGCCCTTGTCCAATTTCCCAATGCTGGGCCTCGATCACTTTTTGGTCCTGCCCATCCGGCACATGCCTTCAATTTTAATATTATTTTAATTTCCCCTTTACATTTTCCAACCTCTGTGGCCAGAAAGAAACGATCGGGGAAAAGTTCATTGAGTTTGGAAATGACATTTTTGTTCGGGTCCATATAATCCGCGTACCAATGGTAGCCGAGACCGGCCACCGAGGAATTCATTGAATATCCATTGGAACTATGATTGAATATCTGAGTGAGGGAAATGAATTTGTGTGAATTACACTTTAAAATGTATATTTACACCTTTTGTGCCGCATCAAAAATATTGTCCACATTATGGTCATGGGCCATTATTAGAACATTTTTTGATGCTCCCGATTTCTTCAATGTTGGCCCAAGCACTTGATTGGCAAAATCCCTTTTAATATTTATGAATACCGTATTTTTCCTAATAATGGCCCTGGGATTTCTATTAGAGAGGAGGAGGCCAATATGAGGAAAAATACGGTATTCAAAGAACTTTTTCCACCAACAGAATTTACCTTTGCATTTCGGGACTAATCCACATTGCCTGGAAGGAATATGTTGGATCCAATCCGGCATATGGCTCATTCACCATTGTCAATCCCCAAAATGTGATATTCCCAATGCGGGCATATTCTTCGAAGAAACTGCATTTTAAAATATTAATTTTTGATTTTTTTATATAAAATTGTTAGTATTGAAAATGGCAAAAAAAGTATTGAAGATGATGAAAAGAATATAATGGTTCAATGGTTTATCCTAGACAGACTCATAAATCCAATAACCAATTTTATAGAGCTTTTCAAGACAACTCAAATTGCATATGTCATGGTTTAATAAAAAAAAAAAAGAATATTAAACCGTTTGAACCATTTTTGGTTTAAAACTTATTTAGTAAAATTGATTAAACCTATTCGAAATCATTATCAAACGATGTTACTCAATGAGATCTATAATGGATATATGGTTTGATGTCTAGGACAAACCATTAAACCGCTTTCCGTCTTTTTCAATACTTTTTTTCGCCATTAATTTTTTCAATATTTTAAGTATTTAAAATATGATAAAAAAAATTCACCGTCGAAAATAATTTGCATATGCCTTATAATATGGGCCGTACAAAGATCCACTGTAAATATTTTAATAAATAATTTTGAGTAATTTCCCAAAAAAGGGTACATTAATGTGCCTCCTCCCGGCATTTTTCCACTGGTTTTCATCCATCCGGGTGCGGCCCAAGGAGTGCCAAAAAGACGTAATCCATTTCCGGATAATTCATTAGCCTTTTTAATATTTGGAATCTGAAAAAAATGACAAAATAATTAGCTAAAATTTCATTTTGCCTTCAGTTCCAAATCCTCTTTGGCCAATGCAAATGTTTTCAGCTCAAAATCGCCGGCCGTATCACAATAGGAATAAACGTGCGTGGAAAAATCACAACTGGCCAATGGGACACGGCCAACCGTATATCGAATTCCTAACCAAATGAGAAAATATTCCAAAAATGGATTAGAATTGCCTGTCTTTTTGTCAAAATATGCTCGCAAAAGTTGCATTCTCGTTGCATTCCCCAGTGAATTAATATGAATGCCGGCGGCATCCGTGAATGCCCCACCAAATCCAAGAATGGTCTGATATTGTAGGGTGGGGAAGACACGAATGTGCACTGTAAATTTGACAAATATACAATAAATTCGTAAATGGAATTGGATAATATTAATTTACACAAAAATGACTGAATTTACATAAATTCTTTTGTGTAGAAAAAAATTATTTTTGAGAACACATAACTTGGCCATAAATACGTGTTAGGGCTTAGGGATAGATTTAAGAGCCAATGTTAAATTTCGGATTATGGTTTAGGTTATGAATCTAAAGAAGTATGATTTGGCCTAAATGCGATCATTTTTGTGTATATTAATACACTTTAATACTTTTATTGGAATTTGTTGAATTAAATTATAATTTTGAGAGGATAAAATATAGCTTAAAGCATTTTTGCCCCTTTTTAATTTAAATTTGTCAAATTCTTGAAAATTTTAATTAATTGAAAAATGAATTCCTCCAGAATAATTCGGCATTTTATTCCGCCAAATTCCATTCACATTCACCTCCATTTCCCTTTGCTTTTCCTCCTTTCTTTTTGGCCGGCACCATTGGCACTTCACTTCGATTCAGCCGATATTGGGCCGGATCAGAAATGAACACAATTGCCTTGTCCGGACTCAATTCGCCAACTTCTTCCGGTTCATCACAATGTGTCCCATTGCAAACGCAAACAAATGAATCGGAATTGTTAAAATGGCGAATGGCACATTTTGGCACCGAATTTTGTCCAATGTTTTGGTGGCCAAATGGAATTTCGCGAGGAAATTTGATTGTGCCAGAGGCAAAATTAGTATTTGCCAATAAAATTTGGGAGTAATAAATGAATAAAATTAGAGGAAAAAATTGGGAAAAATGGCGAAGGTACATTTTATTGAGGCCTAAAAAATTAAATGAAAAATTATTCATTTTTGGAAAAAAAAATATTCCTCTGACATTTTGTAGTCATTCATCAATATGATTCACGTTTTTTTTGCTATTCCTCTCAGAAATTGGATGTATTTTGATTTGTCTAGTCTACCTAATCTAATAAATAAGAGAAAGGAAGGGATTATTTGATAAAACTGTGTAATTGTTCTTTGACTTTTATATCCTCAATTCATTATCTACCCAAAAAGGAAGTGGTGGAATGTGGATGATAATTTTTTTTATCAATTTTCGATGAATTTTTAAATTGAAAAAATGTAAATTTTGACAAAAATATGTCGACAAAATGTTTGTAATGTGAAAGCAGGAATTCAAATTTGAAAAAAGAATCGGGAGACAATGAATGATTTCTTTTATCAATTATATCATGGTATTTTAAATTGGAATAAAGATCATTATTTTAGCCCAATATTCTCCATTGACATTTATAATTTATTTGTTTATTTTTTTTAGAATTTTTTGGTATATTTTTGACAAATGAATTAATGAATGGTCCTCCATCCAAATGTTTAATGGAAAATATGAGTGGGTGAGACGTGAGAATGAGAACCACCAATGCATATATTTTGATACACTAAAAATAAATAATTACTCTAAAAGTAAATACTCTATTAGTTAAAAGCCCATCCTCTAATAAAAGCTCATCTTCTAATAGACGACCACTTTTGAAAATTTTCAAGAGAAAAAAAGAAATATTCTTCTTTTGAACATTGAGGGTCGTTGAAATATAAACCATACTAGAGAGGATGAAATTTTAACTCCATGGGCTTCTATGTTCTATCCCTAATATGGGATTTACTGAATTTCTTTTTCTTGATCGAATTTTAGAAAGGTTATGGATAAATAAATTCTTATTTATGAAAAGGGTTTTGGTTTAATACTAATTAGAAAGCGACACTACAAATTGTTGTTTTATCTTCTAAACTGCGGATTCTGAAAGATCAAAAAGAAACAATAAATTTGAATTCAACTTTATTTAATAAAAATAACAAAAAAATAAGCAAAAATGATTCTTTCACATTAATTCATCCATCATCATCTTTTTGATTGCATTTGGCCAATGCAATGCTAATTGATGAATGCCTTTGTTGGGCTATTGTCATCATCTGAAATTGATTTAATTGAATTTGAGTAAATTTTAATTAATAAAACTTGCCTTGTCCATCATTGATTGCTCCAAAATGCCACCATTCGATATGGACATTGTACACGAATTCAACAATCCATTTGGGCCAATTATCATTTCGCATTTGTCTTTCAATAATTTGCATAGATCGGCCGGAGGATCAGCCAAAATTAGGCGCTAAAAAGAATTAAATAATTAAAATTTTGAATTTTTAAAAAAATCATTGAAAATTTAAAAATAATCATTAAAAAATTTTTTTAAATATTAGAAAATTTTTTGGAAAAATTATTGGAAAATTTTTTGAAAAATTATTGAAAATTCTAAAAATCATTTAAACGTTTTTTTTGAAATTATTGTAAAATTTTTTGAAAAAAGATTTGAAAATTTTTAAAATTATTAGAAATTTTTAAATCATTAAAAAATTTTTAAAAAATCATTGAAAAATTTTTAAAAAATTATTGGAAAATTTTTTAATCTTATAAGAAATCACTGAAATTTTTTTTAAAAAATCGTTGAAAATTTTTAAAAATTAAATTCATATTCATATATATAAATTAATTTTTAAAAAAAAATGCATAACAAATAGAAAAATAGGAAAATAAATTTGCTAAAATGACCCCCACCTCGTCCTCTGCTTTGCCATTTTTATATAGCAAAAATGGAACATAGATGAGCAGAGTGTTCAATTTCAATGCCATTTGATTTTGTTTTGGGTCCACAATTCGAATCTAAAATAAAATTTGGAATAATTTATTTTTTTTACCTTTTCAATGTCAAATTGGAGTGGGACTTCCTCGCCCAAAAGGAATTCATCATCTTCTGCAAATAATGTGCCGGCCGCACCCAAATCCGCATATTCCACTCGAGTTGGAATGCTAAAAAATTAATTAAAATAAAATTATTAAATTAATTAAAATAATTAAATTTAAAATTAATTAAAAATAAAATAATTTAATTTAAAAAATAATTAAAATAATTAAATTTAAAATTAATTAAAAATAAAATAATTTAATTTAAAAAATAATTAAAATAATTAAATTTAAAATTAATTAAAAATTAAATAATTTAATTTAAAAAATAATTAAAATAATTAAATTTAAAATTAATTAAAAATTAAATAATTTAATTTAAAATTAATTAAAATAAAAAAATATATTTAAAATTAATAAAATAAATTAAAATTTAATAAAACAATTAAATTTAATAAAACTAATTAAAATAATTTAATTTAAAATTAATAAAAATAAATTAATTTAAAATTAATTAATAAAAATTAAATAAATAAAAATTATAAATAATATGCTAACCGAGTGTTCAATAGGGCAGCCTGAACCGCAACCAAAATTGCATCCAGCATAAATCCATCCCAGCTCAAAACCGTAATTTTCAAATTTGCCGTCCATCTCAGCTCAAATCGCTTCACCGAAGTTTTCGTCCCATTTTCACTTGTGGCCACACTTTCTGCACTAGTTCGCAATGATTCTGGGCTGAGAAGATAATTTTTGTCGAAAATTGTTCGCAAATGAGATTGGGCATGTTCCAATAATTCCTTAAAAAATTAATTAAATTAAAAATGTATTTAAGTTTACTTTTGGGACAGCATCAATGGCGTCCATTTCAAAATTGATGAGTGGATCATCCGCATCCGGTGCCAAACTCAATTGGACTGAACATGAAATGTAGGCGCCGCCTTGGCGAACAAATGCTGAACCCTTTAAAAATTAAAATAATTAGATAAAATATAAATATTTAAAAATGGTGAAAAGATTATCAGTGGTTTGACATAGACCCCCAATCCATATACCTAATCGATATAAATCTCTTCGAGATGCATCTTTTGCTAATGATTCGGTTTAGGTTTAACCGATTTTAAATAAGTTTTGAACCATTAAACCAAAATCGGTTCAAACGATTTAATATCATTAATTTTTGATCAAACCATGACAAATTCAAATTCTATACCAATCGACGCGTCTCGTCGAGATCTATCGATTGGTTATATGATTTTGGGACCTAAGATAAAATATTGATGGCCATTTTCCAATGTTTTTTCCCCAAATTAAAATTAATCTAATTAATTATATTGATTGTTGAGAGGATAAAAACCTGATTTCCATATAATCCGCCGGTACATTCAATTGTGGTTTTTCGGAATTGACTCAATTCTCGGCCATCCGGATAGACTCCTTCAACCAAAAATTGGCTAAAATATTCTTCCGGGTCCAATCGTTTCAGCAATTCTGCTCTATTTGTCATTTTATTTCTAAAAAAAAATATTTTAATAAATTCAAATTTTTTATCATTTTTCCATATATTTAATTGAATAAAACATGGATTTATAGCAAATAAATTTATTAAAGCTTTTATTTTGTATTGCAAATAAACAATAATAATTAATAATATTGTGCAAAAAAGGGAGGAGCAATATTTTGGAATATATTTTGGGAAATAAAGCACCGAATTGTTTGTTGAAAGCCAAATATTATGGACTAAAATTTTTAATAAAAATAAATTATTATGCGATATGTTTGGGAATAAATATTAATAAATGCAATTGTTGGAAAGAAAATAGGGCAAAATGGATGGAATGTTAAAAGCACAAAAATAACCGGGAAAATAAAATATTAGCCCTGAACAATTAAAAAATTGAATTTTGAAGCAAAATCATCGAAGTTTGAAGAGGGTGGACAAATCCGTCATTGTTGATTGGTTTTTGCGAAATGCATCATCTGTGCCCATATTTTTGATGGCCAGGGAATATGCCTCCTTCAGCAGCGGTTCCAATTTGGTCGATTCGGCCGAATTCCCCTCAATGGCTAGTGGTGTTTCAATGCCAAATGGCCGCAAATGATAGATCAAATATTCGAGCACATACCTTTGAATGATGAATGGGAATTAATAATAGTTATTAATGGGTTTTTGATGGACTTACATTAAATTTGGATGAACATAATGGAATGAAATGGCATAATCACTGCAGCAATTTGGACCCTGAAGAATTTGTTCATTTCAAAATTTCAATAGGAATAATTTAAAATAAATTTACAGCATATTAGAAATTAATAAATTCCGGAATTCGCTAGGCATTGATCTAAGGAATTTTGGAATTCTAGACTTCGTATAGACCCGAAAATAGGCGCATTTGACTCTGCATGTCCAATTTAGTCTATGAAATTTCAATTTCAGACCCGAAATAAGGATTGGGCAAAAGTTAGTAAACCAAACTGGTTTGGGTTTAAGCATCTGTTCAGCTTTTCAAAACAAGTTCAAAACGGTTTGAAATTGAATTTTATAGACTAAATCGACCATGACGAGTTGAATGAAGTCATTTTCGAGTCTTTGAGCTGCCCAGAAGTCAAAATTTCCAAAATTAGCAAGCACGACATTTAGGCTAATTCCGAATTAGCCAATTTTCAATATTAGCTGCAAAAATAAATAATTTAAACCTGTTCCATTGGATAATAAGTGTATTGCCAAAACCAAAAGCTTGGATCCACATGCCCGGGGGACAAATGATGTTCGGGGACAAATGGCAAAAATCGGTGATGTCCTTCGGCATCCCTCGAATCGCCGGCCTTCACTCCAATATTTTCCAAACATTTTCCCATTTCCGCGTCCTCCGAACCGTCTTCGTCCGCCTAATAAATTCAATAATTTATTTAAAAATTTTAAAATAAAAAAATACTCTGCATAAAATTGTATCCGGCAATCCTTCTTCCACAAATTTCTTCAGCGCTCCTCTGCTCAACACATAGCCGGCTCCTCCACTCATATAACCCTTTTTAATGGGGAAATTGTATTTTTATTATTGGAATGTTCCCTATTTTTGTTTTTATTTTTTTTAACAGAAAAGTAGTTTTTGACTTCTGATTAATCAGAAACCGGTTTTTTAGACTCTAAAAACCTCATCTTTTTGTAGATCTCATCAAGCGTCTTTTGGTATATCCATTTCTTAATTTAAATAGAAATTGAACGACTTAAAACCGTTTAAACCATATTTTCCAGTTTTTGGTTTTAAACACTTTAATTTTGTTTATGATTGAATAGAAGTTGAAAACAACTTTTGAGGTAAAAGTAATTGCCATGGTTTTATTGACCCATTTTTAAATGTTAACCTGTTTTGTGAATGGTTTGAATTTGCATCCAAAATAGATTGGCTCATTGGGTGGATGCGGCATAAGAAGATATCGCAAATTTTCCAAAATGACAAAAGTGTCATCGTCCGCCTTCAAAAACCAATCGAATTCATCCTAAAATATACAAATTAAAATAATATATTTATTAATTCATTTTACAATGTAATTGTCGTAAGCGTATTTGAAGGATGCCTTCGTTTTGCCCCAAAGATGATTTCTTTAATTTAATTTCACATCCAAACTAATTCATTTTTTGTTCTGTCCAACCTTCCCTCGGATATGTTCAAATTCACGGCCGGCAATTCTGGGTCATCATCCGAGGACATGAACACAAATTTGTTGCATCGTTTCGCCCATGTGGCTTTCACATGGATCGCCCGCTTTTCGTGATTTTGTTTTCCCGTCAATATCCAGCAATAAATTCGAACTCTTTTGGCAATTTCCGCAGCAAGAGTGCCTTCACCTTTAAATTTTAATTATTTTAATTGAATTATTTTCCCTTAATTTAAACCATCATGGACATGTGTCCCATTGCCATGGAAGAACATTGGCGCCACTGGGGCATCGCCATCCTCCAATTCCTGTTCACTATGGGCGTCATAATGATGTTGGCCATCGCCACCATGTCCATTCTCCTCTTTACTAATGTTTTGTTCCGCCGTTTGCTCTTTTTGATTATCATTTTGTTCTTTTTCTTCAACATTTTGTTCCATTTTCTTTTCTTCTTCCTAAATTTTGCAATTAATTTGTTTGCTAAATTTATCGGACAAACTTGGATAATGATGGGCCTTTGATAAAGCGGTGAAAATCTGCTGATTGTTGTTGAACTTTGTTTATTGTGGAAAAGGGCAAAAGAAAGGAAAAATCCGATGACAAAGCCAATGCATAAATTGAGCAAAGTTTTTCGGTTGTTGGCGAACATTGGGCAGGAAAAGGGTAAAAGGAAGAGGGAAGAAACTGCTTAATTCGGTTTTAATTAGTTTTTTTTTTGAAATTGATTAGATTAGAATTGGGATTTGGAGGAAGTAGGAGGGACGAGGGAGGGCACTGCGGATGCGGATATCGGGAAAATGGGAAATAAAAATTAGTTGATGGGATTGAAAAAATTATGGGACGAGAAAAAACAAAATAAAATTAATAAAAAATTATAATAGATATGATATTCTTTTTTTTTCGATGCCCATTGCTCAGTCAGTTCACCGTGTAGTGTAGGTGTAGTTCGCCGAAAAAGTAGTTTAGGTAATAAAAAATTTCAATAAATCCACGTTTTAATTTGCTAGTATTAACTTTCTAAATTTACTATGTTTTGAAACTGGTTTTAAGGTTTTTTTTAGCTTTTAGGTTTTCCAACAAGCTAAATCATAAAATATCATTAGGTTTTTAGTCTAAAATCCTTGAAAATTGATGAAAATCGGCACCTTTTTAATATTACAGCTTTAAAAAATTAAAAACTTAACAACGCGAAAATGAAAACAAATGCATTGGAATCGGCGAAAAACGAAATCATCGATTATTTTCAACAATGGCTGAATAAAAATGATTCGGGATTAAAGGTTTCATTTTTTTAAAAAGTTAAATCAAGTTTATCTTCTTATCTTATTTGAGGATTCAATGGGCAAATATCTGCAAGAATATCTCAAAACAATGGCACACCGTTCATTCAAAATTGGTCAAATGGAAGTGGAATGTGAAGAAGCGGATCCGGATGAGGCATTAAAATATCGATATTTTCCCAGCAATTCCAAAGAGTAATTTTTTAAGTTTATAAACCTTAAATCATCATCAATAAAATTTTAGATTGGAGAAGCATTGCCTGAAACAGGAAATCATCGATTGGCAAGAAAAGGAACGGAATATGAAGATGAAAAGCTCAAAATAAATTATGCTACAAAATTACACGTCATTTTCAATTTTAATGTTTGGAAGAGCTTTTCGATTATACATTTCAATTATTTTGTTTTTTTGGAAGAATTTTTCACTTATAAATTTTTGATTTATTTTAATAAATGATTATGTTTGTGTTACAAATCACAATTTATTTCCGTTATCTATCTTATTTAAACTCTCTCTTAAATAATTAATCCTTTTTAGAGCCTAATGGCATTAGTAAATGGCTTATATGTTGTCCAAGGTGAGGCAAACTCAGTTTTGGCCCTCCTGCGCAAATTTCGTCGCCAACAAACACGGCAACATTTGCCATTGCTCGATGAACACAATCCACTTTTGAGAAATTTCGCCGATTTACGCGATGTTTTAAATAAGGTTTGATTGGATGATATTTTAGTAATAAAAATAAATAATAAATTTCATAAGGTTCACGACCTTAGCGAAGTCCAATTTGATACATTTCTCAGTCCATTTCTTGAAGTAATTAAATCGGATGCCACCGATGGCCCAATCACCGCAAGATCATTGGCCGCAATTGATAAATTCATCACTTACGGATTGTTGGCACCAAATAGGTTTACAAAAATAATTTAATAAAATGCTAATATTCAATTTTGAAGTATTCGAATTGCTGGTGCCGTTCAATCTGTTGCCGATTCGGTAACAAAAGCAAAATTTGTTGGCACTTCCAAAGCCGGAATTGATGAATGCGTTCTCTTCCAAATTCTTCAGGTTTTTTTCCCAAATATTCAAATAAATAAAATATACAATTTAGGCCCTCCGTTCTTTGGTGCTCTCACCGGGTGGCCTCCATTTAAGCAATGAGACTGTTTGTGAAATTCTTCAATGCTGTTTTCGGATTGGCCTCGAATCATCCCTTCCGGATTTGTTGAAAATGGCAGCCGAAAATACGCTGGCCGATATGAGCCGGCATCTTTTTTCCACATTGCAAACATTTGAAAATGATATTAGAGAAAGTTTAAAGGAATTAATGAGGTTTTTATTAGTATAAAATCATTTTAAAACCGCATTTTAAGGTTTTTGATTACACTTTGTAACCCACATGACCGTACGAATACCCCACAAATGATTTTAATGAGCCTTCATTTGTTGACGGTTGCCTTCGAAACGGGGAATGAATTTTTGCGGGGGACGGAATCACTTCTTCCCCTGCTCAAGGATAATTTGGCCCAAACACTTTTGCAATTGTTGGGCACACAAAAACTGCAAATATTTGCCGCCTCCAATCGAGTTTGTTTCCTCCTCTTCGAAGCAATTCGGCCAAATATGAAGTAAAAATTGAATAAATATTTAAAATTAATATTTTTAAAGATTCCAAATGGAATCATATTTCCTAAAATTACTTCAATTGGTCTCAAATGAACAACAACAAATCGACCCAAATGCATCGGCCGCAAAGCTGGCAGCGAATTATGAACTTCGGGAATTGGCATTGGAAGCGCTGGTTGACATGTGGAGGCTGCCTGGACTCGTTTCGGAACTTTATTTGAACTATGATTGTTCTCTGTATTGTTCAAATTTGTTTGAGGATTTGGTCAGTTTCTCGGGAAACACATCAAAATTTTTAAGTAAAAAAATTAATGTTTTTTTTGATAATTTTTGTCATAAAAAATCAATAATTTTTGTCATAAAAACCAATAATTTTTTAAGTATATTGATTTTTTAAAGAAAAATCGATAATTAATTAGAGAAAAAATCAATAATTTTTAGTGAAAAAATCGAAAATTTCTTTGAAAAGAATCAAATATTTTTGGAAGAAAAAATCAATAAATTTTTTTGAGTAAAAATCAATAAATTTTTTTGAGTAAAAATCGATAATTTTTTGAGAAGAAAAAATCAATAATTTAACATAATTTTTAAGGTACGAAATTTACTCCAAAATGCATTCCCAACTGGTCCACTTTTTTCCACCCACATTCTTTCACTGGAAACGGTGCTCACGGTGGTCGAAATGATCGAAAGGAATTGTACGGCAAAGCAACAAAAAAGAATTGAAATGAATGATAAAAATGCGGTGGAGGAGGAAAAGGACAAATTGGATGAAAATGTAAATAATTAAATTAATTAATTTTAATTAAATATAATTGCAGATTCCAAATCTGAATTCATTGTCCATTTCGGATTGTGAAAATCGAATGCCCCCTTTTGGGCTGAATTCAACCAACACTGAAGGAAATGAACAACCCCCACCACCCACATTGGCCGAAATGATCGATGTTAAAAAGCAAAAAAGGCTGATGACCGAAGGGACGGAACTTTTCAATCGGCATTCACCCGAAAAAGGAGTGGAATTTTTATGCGAAAAAGGATTGCTGAAAAATCCAATGGAACCAAAAGTGAGCAGAAAATTATTCAAAAATAATTTAATTTTATTAGGATGTGGCAAATTGGCTTCGACAAAATCCCCGACTGGACAAATCCAAAATTGCCGAATATATTTGCAATCGAAAACGGCCGGAAGTGTTGAGAGCATTTGTGGAATCATTCCATTTTGCCGGACAAAGATTGGATTTGGCATTGCGACAATTCTTGGAAACATTCCGGTTGCCCGGCGATGCGGCCGAAATTGACAAAATCATCAACCATTTTTCAGGTTTTTAATTATTTATTATATTTACAAAAAATATGGGGAATCTCGGTTTCTAAAATACGTAGCAACTCGAAAATAGGCTCATTCAATTCGGCATCGTCAATTTAGTCTCTAAAATTTCAATTTCAAACTAATATGAACCTGTTCAGAAAAGCTAAACCATTGTTTAAACCCAAACCGGTTTTGGTTTACAAACTTTTGCCTGGGCTTTATTTCTGGTCTCAAATTGAAATTGCTTAGACTAAATCGACCATGCCAAATCGAGTGAGCCTATTTTCGGGTCTATATGATGTTCAAAAGCCGATATTTCCAATATTTGCTAGGCAAATATGAGTAAATTCCAAAATTAATCAATTTCCAAATTTTTTTTCCAGAACATTGGTTCAATTCAAATGGCCAACCATTTGAGCATGTTGATGCCGCCTATACTTTGGCCTATGCAATTTTAATGCTCAACACCGATCAACATAATCCACAAGTTCGGCGAAATCAATCATTGATGAGGTTAAAAAATAATTTTAATTAAATTAATTAATTTATTTATTTATTTAGTGTTGAGGATTTTAAACGAAATTTGTCCGGCACAAATCATGGAAAGGATTTTGAACCCGAAATGTTGGAAAAAATTTATTCGGCAATAAAGTTTGTGAATTTTTTACATTTTAAAAAATGAGTAAATATTTTTGCATCGAAAGCAGTTTTTGACTTCTAATAAATCCGAAACCGGTTTTAAACCCTACAAACCTTAAATCAAATTCTATATAAAATGTTTGGTTTTGGCCCAAAATTTAAGTGTTTAAAAACCAAAAGCCGGAAATATGGTTTAAACGGTTTAATTCGGCCAGTTTCGATTTAAACTAAGAAATTTATATATATGTCAAAAGACGTGTCTCGATGAAATCTACGAATTGGTATAAGGTTTGCACTTTGCAAGGTCTAAAACCGGTTTTGATTTATTAGAAGTGTCAAAAACAACAATTTTTGATGCAAAAAATAATATCTTTTAAACCAATTCCTCATTAATTAATTTTTGTAGAAGCGATGAAATTGTGATGCCGGCCGAGCAGGTTGGCCAAGTGCGCGAAAATTATTTGTGGCGTGTTTTGCAACGACGGAGTGAGACGGAGGAGGGCAAATATTGGCCAGTGCCATATCCGGGATGGAATGACCGGGATTTGTTCAGTGTCATTTGGGGCCCGCTGACCGCCGCCCTTCACTATGTGATCAACAAAACCGAGGATGACACAATTATTACGGTTATTATTTTTTTTATTAATATAAAATGGAAATGAGGAGAAAAAGAACAACTTTATTTCGGATAAAAAAGATTATAAGAATTTTTTCCAATTACCTTATTTTTTCTATTAAAAGCCCATGTGCTTATATTTTTTAGGAGCCTTTTAAGGGTGGGCTATTATTATTATAAATTATTTCCCAAAGACTCTTTGGATGATCTTTTATTGGAAACTGGGCTTCTATTAGGGTCTAGGTTAGGGAGTGCTTATATTAGTAAAAGTACGGAAATTAATACTGATACTGATATTTTTGGGAATTTTATAATGTTTAAATATTAATTAATTAAATTTAAATTAGATTTAATTTTATATTTAAAATTAATAAAATTAATTTTTATTTTATTTTTTGACAGAAATGTTTGAGCGGATATCGGAAATGTGCCTCAATTGCCGCCCATTTTGGAATGAACGATGTTTTCGACACCCTAATCATTCATTTATGCAAAACATCCACTCAGCCGGCATCAAATTGAATTAATTAGAAAATAATTAACACATTTTATTGAATATAATTTTGCTGTTAAAATATTCTCCTTTTTTTATTCATTTTATTAATTAATGCCAATTGTGATATTTTCTATTTTTTTTATAAATTAAGTCATTTTCATTTCAATAAAATTGGAAGACGGCATAAAATTTGATTAATAAAAATAAAATATCAAATATGTATTCAGATTTCAGAATCAATTTATAAAATTGAAATATTTCAACTAATATACCGAATAAATATTTAAATTAATTTTTTAATTATTAGATTTTTTAATAATAGTGTCTAAAATGTGCGATAAAATTGTTGAATTCCAAAGAGAAATCAATGACAAATTTAATGAAGGAGAAAAAGGCGAATTGAAAACGGAAAATAAACAATTGGAAGGCGGAAATGAAATATTGATGGCGAGAAGCTCTCTGGTTTTTTTATTTTTTACTTTATTTTTATTGGAAAATGGAAGTTTCAGCAAAACTCGGCCGTTTCAACCATTAGTCCATCTTTGCAATTGAATGATGATATAATTAGGGCTGGCAAAAATAGTGTTTACACTATTTTTTTCCTAGCATTATTTATGCATAAAAACGCGATAAAAAACATTTCTAGCTTGGTTTGAGCTCAAAATATTGAACTTTTTTTGCACTATTTTTCACTATTTTGCCACTTTTGACACTATTTCACTATTTGGATCACTATTTAGGCCTTTTTATGCCAATTTCGACCTTTTTATGTCACTATTTCATGATTTTTACACTATTTCTACATTTTTGAAATTTTCTGAAAATTCATCCAAAAAAATCAAAATTTTTTCCTTTGAAAATATTTTTTCGCCAAAATTTTTTCCATTAAATCAAATTTTGGTCTAAAATTTTTCTCAATAGACCTTTTTCGTGAAAAATTTTCCCCTTTGGATTATTTTGATCAAATTTTTTGAATCATTTTTCTTCAAAAAAATTTTTTGGTAAAATGTTTGTCACTTTTTTTTGAATTTTTGTCACTATTTTGAGTTTTTAACACTATTTTTAACACTATTTTGCGATTTTTGATCACTATTTAGTGTCACTATTTTACGATTTTTGTGCACTATTTTTGCCAGCCCTAGATATAATTGACGATGATGCATTGGAGGAAGCAGAATTGTAAGAATCAGACAATAATAAATCCTGAATAATTTTTGCATTTTTAGATTTGTTCCAAATTGGCTGATTGAAGTTTTGGCATTTATCATTCGCAAAGAAATGGCCAATTCTTCGCTGAGTACAGCCAGCAAAATATTCAAACTACTTTGTTGGCCAAAACTTCATCAAAAAGTGAAACCGCATAAATTGCCAAATCTAATCAGTTTTTATAACCGGGACAATGGTCGGGCTGAATTTTCACGTATTGACACAAATGAAGTCATTCCAATTGTTTCCAGTCCGGCACCGCCATATATTGATGGCATTGGAAAGATTGAATTAAGGTATATTGGGATTAATATTCATTTATATATGTTGCGGCCAATCTTGAAAATTGGATATTTCCGGAATTGCCCCAGGTCTTTTACTAGGCAATTTTGGAAAACTCTACTTCTAGATGTCGTAAAGACATAAAAATAGGCTCATTCGCCTCGGCACGGCATTGTCAATTTAGTTTATGAAATTTCATTTTCAGACCCGAAATAAGGCTTATTAGGCAAAAGTTAGTAAATCAAAACCTGGGTTTAAATAACGGTTCGTTCAGCTATTCAAAACAAGCTCAAATCGGTTTGAAATCGAAATTTCATGGACTAAATCGACTAAATTAAGTCGAAATACCCAAATTTCCAAATTGCCCCGTAACATATTTAATTTTATTTTAAATTTATTTTACAATTTAGTTTTGTGAATGAACAAATTGTGCAATTCATCAAAAGCATTGATAATTTAATACAAAGCTGCGATTTATGTGTGTACTTCAAATTTATTTCTCATCAAGTGGACAAAAAACGAATTGCCTCAATGCACACTTTAATGGAATTTTTGGCCACTAAAATTGTCAAATTTACCATAATAACCAATTATGTTTATGCCGGAAATCCAGTGAATGACTTCAATGTAATGTTCCCTGGAATTCTTGACCAAATCCAAATGCTTTCATTTTATCAACCGCTGAAAATTTTTGAATTTAATATTTTGATGAATTGGCTAACAAAACAAACAAATGATGGAAAAAAGCAAAAGATTATTCAATTCCATGATAATCAAGGACAAGATTGTTTGGCATTTATTAATCGCATCAAACAGGTGAATTTTGAAAATGTTTATGGGTTGTATTAATTTTTTTGGGAAAAAAATTGAAAATGACGAAAAAAATTATGATGATTTATCCAAGACCCCAAAACCCATACCCAATCGATAGATCTCGTTAAGACGCATCGATTGCTATATAATTTGTTATGGTTTAATCAAAAATTAAGCGTATTAAACCGTTTAAACCGTTTTGGGTTTAATGGTTCAAAACTTTTTTTAAAATTGGTTAAACCTAAGTCAAATCATTATCAAACGATTAGTCTCGCCGAAATCTATCGATTGGATATATGATTTGGGGTCTGGGTCTTGGATAATCGGTGAATCTTTAAAATCTTTTCGGTATTTTTTAATGTTTTTTCGCCATTTTAAATATATTCCAATGTAAATTACCTATTAATTTTTTAAATTTGTTTTTAGGAATTTTCCGCTTCAAATTCACCTGCCAACTTTCTAATTTCTTTTGCCGAATTCTTCGAACCTTACCAAAGAATTGAAGACTTTGATGATGATGAAGATGAATTTGTGGAATTTTACCAAAATGTTGAGGAATTTACACTGGAAAATGAGCGAACCAACGAAATTTTGGCATCTTATCGCCGGCAAAATTGTTATCATCAATTTTTCATTGCTCGATACCCAAAAGGAGAAGAATATTGGAAGGAAGAAGGGGAGAAAAAAATTCAAAAAGCCCCATGGCCATCGACGCTGTCGGATGATCCTAGCATCGTTATAGAAGCATAAAAATGTCGGAAATGAATCATTTACCTATTTTTATTGTTGAATTATATCGATAAACGATAATTTATTTTCATTTGGAATTATTTTCCCTCTTTTTATTTACAATATTTTCAATTCCATCCGTATTGAATGCATGCTAATCCAAACCGATTTCGGCAATAAATAGTTTAAAACATATTTTCCAAACCGATTTGTCAAATCAAATAGTAGTTTAAAAACATTTTATCCAAACTAGGTTCCGACAATTTATAAGAATTTACCAAAAAAACCATGGTATTGGAAAACCCTTTAAACTCTTTGAAAAAATAAATTTGTAAATGTTAAAACTAACAAAAACATAGTTTAATTGAAACGTGCTGAACAACTTTTTCGGTAAAACGTGCAAGCAACTTAAATGGTCCAAAGTCGGATGACCGAACCAAAGACGATTTTTGGCCTAAAACCGAAACCAAGCTTCGAAAACCGTAAAAACCGAAAATTGAGGGGTCCAAATCGACCTGTTTTTTTCTCTTTCACCCTGGTTAGAAATTTTGTAGCTAAAATTATATCAAAAATAGTATTTTTAGGTAAATAAAAATTAATCAGCAATTGTGCCATCATACCAGACCCCAAATTTTGTGGCTACATTAAAATGATCATCGATTAAATGGCCAAAAAAGGCATTGGTCTTTTTTGGATTTTTGCTCAATTTGTGAATGATCAGTCAGAGATATTGGGCACAAAATGGGACCAGCAGGGGAGTGACTCTTTGACCCCCACTGAGATGGCCAATTGGCCAAAAACAGGAGGTTCTGCCGATTTTGTTGCGATGGAAAATAACAAGGGTGAGGTATTGCCAGCCCCGACCCCTTTGAGGTGGCCAAAAACAGCAGCGATGGAGCACCCGCTCGCTGTTTTCGTTGCGATGGCCAAAAGGGGCATTTTGGGCCATTGTTTGGATTTATGTTCTATTTGTGACTGATCATTGGAACAAAATGGGGAAAGGGGGGTGACTGCTTGATCCCGTCAATTGGTCAAAAACAAGGGTGAGGTAGTGCCATCCCCTACATTTTGGAGACGGCCAAAAACAGGAGGGGGAGGGCACGACCTCTTCAAGATGGCCAAAAAGGGTGAGGTAATGGCCGCCGATTTGGCCAAAAACAAGGGTTGCTATGGAGCATCCACCGATTTCGCCGAGAAGAAGGGGTGTGAGCCTGTCAACCTCTGTGGTTGAGATGGCCAAAAAAGAGGGATGGTTCTGGCCTGGACTTTGGACCCAGGAACGTCATTTTTGGAATGATATGATGGTCCTTGCTTTGTTATAGGGGAGGGAGAATGATGATCACATGAAGGTCAAGACTCAAATGGAAAGTTCCAGGTCCAAGACTATAGAATTCATCGATTTGCGTCATATCATGCGGAATGTAGCCTATGATGTGCCCAACAATTCATGGTTATTTTGGAGCCAATAAAAGGACCTACAAATCCAGCTATTCAAGTCAGTTGCGGAATTCATCAGCCCAAAATCCCCCAATTATAAGTCCTCAAGCCCCAACCAAAAAGCGAAATCTCTAGCCAAATATACATCCCTCCGAAAGCGAAAGCCTTAAATATAAATATCCATTAACCCTAAATTTCACTCTATCCTTATATTCTGGGCGAAAATTTCCTTTTTTTTGGTTGGCGCACAAAATTCGAATTACCGCAGAGAAGAAATGAATTCTAGGGGCACGGTCCGACTCCGACCTTTAGCCATAAGGGGGCAAAAATGATAGGGAAATATTAACATGTAAAAACATATTTCAAATAATGTTTTAATATATAAACATTCCTTCAAAAAATGTTAAAATTTAAGGATTATAAACAAAAATTTCCCTCTAAAACTCCATCGAAATGTTCCTAACATACTATTTTTATTTCTTCATTATTGCCTTAATTTTTGGCCAGTCTTTTGTTATTGGTGATTGGTTTGGCGGTTGGAACAAACAACCAAAGGAGAAAAGATTGTTTGATTTAAAATTGGGACTTCAAAATCAAAAGAAAAATTTTCAACAAACAATAACGGATATTGAGGGTGAACGTGTCGAATATCAACGACAAAATGATCCAAAAATAGAGCAAAAGGGGGAAGAAGTGAAATTGAAAGAAGAGAATTGCGTAAGGAAAAATATACATAAAAAAAAATTCAACGAATTTGAAACTTGCTTTTCAGGTAAATCCTCGAAAAATCTTCAAAGAACATCTTAAAAAACTTGAATCTACTGAGTATGCGGGACAATTCGTAGAATTCAACAAGAAGTTGATTCCATTTTTGGAGGAGGACAAACCAAAAGAATTGGTTACTACCAGTAAAATATGGAAAGAAGTAGAAAATCAGAAGTTTGTTGAATTGTTTTTGGCTTGGACAAAATTGGAGAAGGCCGAGAATGAGCTAAAAGCTTCCATTGTTGCCGAAGACATTCTGAAGGAACAAAAGATCCAATTCAAAGAAAAGAAACAATTCCAGGAGGATGAAGCGAATGAATTTATAGAGCTAATCGACTGTTTTGATAAACGAGCCGGTTTCTATGTAGGCAATAAGTTAACAAATGCTACGGAAAAATCGAAGGGAGGAGAAGATAAGAATATTAAAAAAGATTGTCAAACAAAATGGGATAAAGCGAGAAAAACTTGGAACGAGAAGAAATCGGAACCAAATGGATTCATTGAAACGATGGCAAAAACCTTTACAAAATTCTTTGGGTATAAATTTTTGTTTAAAAAATTAAAATTAATTAAAAATATTCACCAGCAAAATGGAGGAGAAGATAGCACATAATCTAAATGAGGGTATGGACGCAACATTGAAACTGGTTGCAAATGTTGATGATCTAATTCGTAAAGAATTTGTTCATGAATGAATGAATGAATGAATGAGCAAAAAACTACAACATAACGGTGAACAAAACAAGCAACATCGGCGGGGGAAGGGAAAAGCAGCAAATGGAGTGTAAATTTTTAATTTAGTTTCATATTCCTTCCCCCTTTTTTATTTATTTTTATTATTATATCAATTCTAGGCTTTTAGAATTTGGACTTGTCTATGTGTATGGAAACATTTTGAAATTTTTTTTCACATATTGCATTTATTCAATTCCCTCTCAAATTATCAAAATTCGGCTTTTCTTTTTATTATTTATCAATTTATCGATAAAATGATCTATCATTTATTTAAAAATATTAAATATTTGAATTCATTTTGGATATTTGCCAACAAAAACTTTTCTTTCCAAAATAAAAGTGACTGGATCCAACACAAATTCCCTACCTTTTTGCTCGAAAATGAATGTTCAATATTTGAATACTCTCAGAATTCTCATTGAATTTTATCCCAGAAATGAGTGGAAATCTCCAGCACAAAAAGTACAGAAGTTTCTCCACGGAAGACGGATCCTTCTGGAATTACCCCATCCGCCCTTATTAGGGATCAATCACAGTTGGAAAGAATCACTCGCAGGATCCTCACCAAAATCCGTCCAGAATTTATATTCGTCCTGTGAAAGTAGAATTCACTCCTTAATCCATATCCTTTTTAACAAAATCCGTTTTGGCCGACTACATTTTTTGCGACTTCACCAGAAGATCTAAAATTAATTTTAGATTAAAATTGACCAATTTTATTGCATTTTATTTTAATTAATTAATTTTTATATAATTTTGATTTTATTAACGAATTTATCGCTTCCAAAAAGGATTTTGACAATATAGTATATGTAAATCAATCAGAATATTACATTAAAAAATATACAAATTTGCTTTAATTGAAAATAAGGCACACATAAAAAAATGGTGAAACAAATAAAATTCATATTTAATTTAATAAATATTATTCACTTTTATGTATAATATTTTTATCTATGCTATATTTGGGACGACTATTTTGCAACTAATTAGGGAAATGAAAATGAAGAATTGAAATTTTTCGGTTTTTGCAGAGGAAAGAAAATTGAAAGAATTTTGGGAAAAAAGAGGAATGATTTTTGCGACAAACAGAAAAAGAAATACATCTATAAAATGTTTAAATAAAATTTTCATTAGAATTCTTCAATTTGGGGCGAATTGAGCCATTCTTTGATGATCAAATATTCCTGCAAAAATATTTTAATTTTTAGTAATTAATGATGCCATGAAAATGACTAACGATGTTTCCAGCTTATCATCCAAAATGAAACGCATCAATTCACTGCTTCCACTGCTATTAGCACTTGTGGAGGATGAATTACTGCCCGTACTCATTTTCTAAATATTAAAATATTATTCAACTTTTAATGGATTGTATTTAATTTGGAGAAAAAACATTGAAATCGGCCAAAAAAAGAGCTGATAAATCCAAAATAATTATATTGGTTTAAACGTTTAAGGGTTTATCCTATATTCACAAACTATATATCATTGGATAGAGCTGTTTAAGACGCGCCGAATAGTATAAACTGTTTAAAGTTTAAACCTATAATTTCAAAAATTGGTTAAACCCAAATTAAAACATAATCAAATAATGTGTCTTGACTAGATTTATCGATTAGGCAAGGGGTTTATGGGTTTAGTACAAATTTTTGAACAGTTAAAAACCGAAACAGCAATAATTTTTTTCAATACTTTTGGTTATTTTAATTATTATTTAAATTCTGTACAGGTAAAAACTGCTATAAATTTTAAATATTATTTTCAAAATTTAATTTTCAATTCCCTTTTCCTACTTTTTCTTTTGATGGCACTGGGGAATCTCTGTTCGGCGGAATTGGTGGCAATTTTCCACCATTGGCTGCATTTCCACTGTTCGATCCATGCCTTTGCCTTCTTTGTCCACTTCCACTTCGGGTTCGCTCCAAAATTTCCATTGAATTTGTTGCGGAGATCATCACGGCCCTTGGCCTTTGTCGACATTTTTGTACAAATTCTTCGTCCTCTTCCGTTTCGCCACTTTCCTCTGCACTGGCACTTGAAGGGGTTGAGGCCGGTGGTTGGGTTCGAGGGAGTGGAGGCGGAGATGGAGATTCGGCTAAAATTTTATGGTTCAATTTAGTGGTTGAAAAACATTAATTAGGTTTTCTTACGGCTATCAACCTAATATTTGAAAAGAGAATATTTGGGTATCGCTGCTAGGGTATGTCAATGATATATGATAGTAGTGCCTAAAAGGGCCTTTTCTATTAATCCTACTGTAACCCCTCCCCCAACTTTTTTCCTAATCAGTAATCACCCAGTCACCTATCAATCAAATATTGCCCCAATCTTCCTTTTAAACCCACCCTTTTTCTCCTTTTTCTTCTGATGTCTTTTGCAACCAGCATCAATCAGTATCAGTACAGTAAAACTATTTCTTCGAGTTATGGTCTAAAAAATATCCAATGTATCTTAAACGGTACCCAAATATCCCCAACTGGATCTTCTGTCAAAATTCAATTCAATTTACCTTCCGAATTGTGCGCATTTTGTTGTTGTTCATCATTCACCAAATGAACTTTTTCATTTTCCACCAAATCCATTTCCATTGTTTGTTCCTCAATCAGTGGTGAACTGTGGCCCAAATTAATGCTGAATGGCTTCATTTCGTCTGCTTTCAACAATGATTGTTCTTTTTCTTTCGGCGAATTTGGCCCATTTCTCTGCATTTCCCTCTTCATTTCCGCCTCATCATCTTCATTAGATACTCCAATCACCAATCGATGCGGTTGAACTTCTTGCGGAAATTGTTGGTTTGAATTTGTTGCCATTTCCTTTACGTCTTCATCCTCAATTGTTGTTGTTGTTTTTGTTAACTGTAAAATTTAAAATCTATTTAAATATGTATGTAGCAGTAAATATGGGGGATTTGAATTTATCAGAGATGCTGGGCAGGTAAATTTCGGGAATCTTGGCTTATAGACATCGTAGAAACTCGAGAATTGGCTAATTTGACTTGACATAGTCGATTTACTATATGGAATTTCAATTTCAAACCCGAAATAAGGTCTAGACAAAATGTAGTAAACAAAACCGGTTTGGGTTTAAACTTCAGTTTCTCTAAACAAGCTTATGTTAGAACAATATGAAATTAAAATTTCTTAAAGTTAATCGACAATGCCAAATCGAATGAGATTACTCTCAAGTATGTACGATGTCTTGAAGCCGAGATTCCCGAAATTTACCAGCCCAACAAGGTAAATTCGCGGATTTAAAATTCACTGTATTTTATTTAACTGTTTACTTCTTTTTCTTCGTCGCTTTTTTCATCATCATTTGCCACCGTTTTTCCTTTTCCATTCAAAATTTTGCCTGCTGATGCCATTGCCATTGAACAGTCCAACAATGTGGATGTTGTGGAACAAATTGAATGTGCGGTTGTTGGGGTTTGCAAATCTTCATGAAGTAGCCGATGAGTGGCCGATGAATAATGCGAGGAATGCAGGGAGGATGCTGAAGAAATGCCCGAAGATGAGGAGGCAAATGATTCTGAGGAAAGTGAGGACATTGTCGATTGGGAACTGAATCGTCGGCCATTCTATTAATTTGGGAATAATTTATTGGCCATAAATATTGGATTCACCAATTCTTGTAATTTTGATGAGATTTTTCGCGATGATCCACTGACTGCACTGGACACATTCCAAGAAAATCGCTTCAAAATTCCAACGCCAGCCGTGCTTGGCAATGAGCCAGCGGCGCCACAATGATGATGATTGGCATTGGAAAGTGGATTCGAGGATGGAATTCCGCCTGAGGATGCATCATTGGCACTATTCTCACAATTTCTTCCATTGGCATTTGGGCATCCAGGATGATGGCCCAATAGAATATTTTGTTGTTGATGCTGTTGGGCCATCATTTGTTGCTTTCGTACGGTGTCAATTTCGCCAACTGTGTGATATCTTTTCTCGAAACGCCTTTGATTGCCAGTTCCGGGCGAAGAACAACCACCATTACCGCTTGATTGGTTTGGAGTTGGCGAAGGGGCCGATGCATTCGATGCACCCGTAAATTGTTGTTGTTCTACAAAATTTATTGAAATTGATTAAATTAGAAAAATGTGTTTTCGATTGACTAAAAAAATGTGTCGATTAACTAAGAAAAATATGTTTTGGATTAACTAAGAAAAATGTGTTTTCGATTGGCTAGGCTAAGAAAATGTGTTTTCGATTGACTAAGAAAATGTGTTTTCAATTAACTAAGAAAAATGTGTTTTCGATTGGCTAAGAAAATGTGTTTTCGATTGACTAAGAAAATGTGTTTTCGATTGACTAAGAAAAATGTGTTTTCGATTGACTAAGAAAATGTGTTTTCGATTGACTAAGAAAAATGTGTTTTCGACTGACTAAGAAAATGTGTTTTCGATTGGCTAAGAAAATGTGTTTTCGATTGACTAAGAAAATGTGTTTTCGATTGACTAAGAAAAATGTGTTTTCGACTGACTAAGAAAATGTGTTTTCGATTGACTAAGAAAAATGTGTTTTCGATTGACTAAGAAAAATGTGTTTTCGATTGACTAAGAAAAATGTGTTTTCGTTTGACTAAGTGTTTTAAATAAAATTTCGATTAAATGTATTTTCGATTTTTTGATTAAATATGATTTTGATTACTTATTATTAAACAAAAATAAATGACCATTTCCAGTAGGAGTGGAGCCTACGCTGACCGCAGCGGCAGCCGGTGTGGCAATTACTGCAGCCGCATTTGCCATATTGGTCATTGCCTGCGCAATTGACGAATAATCGGCTGCATTTGAATTTGAAGGTGTTGACAATGAGGAAGAAGGCAAATTCAAATCAGTAAAGGGAATTGCCGTTTTCAATTCGATGCTGCCCGCACTCCCACATCGACTTCCATTACAACTTTTTGCTGCCGTCGATGAATATTTTCGTTCTTTAAATATTTTTTTATTTTTCAGAAAAAAGATTTTGTATTTACCGGCTTTTTCCAACGATTCTAATGGCGGTCGCTCTTTGCTGGTTGCTAATCTTTGTTGTCGACCCAACAAAAGTAGCCTCTCTCGTTTTCGTTCTCGACGGCTTCCACCATTGGCCATTCTATAAATTGAGGAAATATTCGATTTTTTGGAATAATTACCCGAAACAGGATTCTCAGTATCGTCATTTTAGTAGCTAGTTTTTTTAGTCAAATCTCAACAAAGAATCAATCAATTTAGTAGGAGATATCCCATACGAAAGCCCTAAATGATCTCTAGAAAGTAGATTTTTTACAAACTTCAGATTTAAAGAAAAATGACTTTTAATTCGAGTTTATTACAGGCAAAGGCAGATACATTTTTTAAGTTTGAATTCATAAAATTAGTTAGTAAAGCCAAATTATAGATAGCATTTTGGATTTCAAATAAGAGCCTTCATGAATTGGTTACTTTCTCACTATTGCAAGCTATGGCTGAAGGAATGGGTCTGTACAGAAATGTCTGTCGATACTAAAACTTCCTCTACGGGTAATTCCCAAATCACATACTTATTCCCATTCCCACTGATTGCACCAAGAAGACTGTCCACGGATCGAGTCGTTCCATTGCCAACAGCTGATCCGGCACAACTTCCTCCTCCAATTTCATTGTTTTGCTCTTCCCCGCCACTTTCTTCGGCTGTGCTTGCGCCCAATAAATTATTGCATTTTTGTTGCATTTTCATTCCATTCATTTCCCTCAATTGTTTACATCCGTTGCAATTTGGATGGTCCAAAAGTAATTGGTCGGCGGATGCCCGGACTGCATTGTTCATTAGGGAATTTGATGATTGTTGGCAACATGGAGTGCTGCCCAACAGAATGCCGGCTGCTGCTGCGGCCATCACCTTTTTTAGAAAAGGAATTATTAACAATGGATAATAATTTGTAAGAAAATAATAGTTAAAGACAAAATACTTATATTGGTTTTCCTACATTCAAAAACCATATAAATCACTGGATATAGCTAGTTAACTCGCATCGAATTGTATATAAATTGTTATCGTTAGGGTCAAAATTTAATTGTATTAAACCGTCTGAAGATTTTTTTTTGTTTCAAAATTGCTTTAATATTAGCATTCTCCTAAGCCAAATCATTATAAAAAATGATGCGTCTAGCATTTATTAGATTTATCGATTGGGTATAAAATTTGTGATCCCTAAAATAAACTACTGAATTGTTATAATCTTTTCGACATTTTCAATGTTTTGTTTTTTCGATATTTTGCAAATTTTAATGTTTTTCGACAATTAAATATTTCCCCTATCAGTTATTCACACCTGTGAATCCATGCTTCGACTCTTCCTATGCATCACACCAAAATCGCTGGCAATTTGTTGTTCCATTCCACAACATTGTTGTTGATGTTCCATACAACATCCTTGACTTTGTTGATGATGACCAATTTGGCCATTATGCCTTCCAATGCTATTATTGCTTGAGGCTGGCATTGTTTCGCCTCGACGCAATGCTCCGCCCACCGAACGACCATTTGGATTGCAACAGAAGGGAGGAGGGGCAATGCCAAAGGTGGATGGCATATTGGGACAACATGGCAATTTTTCGTGGCTATTTCCAAAACAACCTTCTATAAAAATTGAATTATTTTTTAGGTCATTCTTTTGGCTGCTCACCGAAAAATCCATTTCCATTTTGTTGTCCATTTGTTGCTGCCCTCAATGCCCGAAATTCCTCTTGGGCCATTGCCATCATTTCAAGCCATCTCCGTGTTTCCTCTACGCCCGCGGTGAACATCAAAAGAAAATGAGAAGGTGATTCGAATTCATTCATGCAAATCAAATAGAAGCCAGCTAAAATTAATTAATTAATTAATTTTATTTTAATAATATTTTTATTACTTCCTTCACTGAAATGATGAAAACGAAGGTTGGAAATGTGCATTGGTGGTTTGGTGACTCTCAACCGATCGGCCCTTTTCGAGACCATTTTGCAAATTAGTAACATATCCGTAAAAAGAATGCAATGAATTTCTTGCTAAAATTCCATTAATAAAATCAATTTAAAAAGCCAATTATTTCCCACTTTTGGACTCTGCTTTCCCTCGCGCATTTTCAAATCCCCTCGAGTGTACATTCGCCGGAATCGAGGCGGTTGTGCACCCAAAAATGGCATTGGCAGCATCAAATTGAAATGTGGCGGTGGTCGACTCATTGCCACCGACATCAAATGTTGTTGTTGGCCATTTTGTGGGGCGAATAATTGTTGTTGACTTCCATGATGGTTCAGGGAAGGTGGCAGAGGGAATAGCCGTTCGAATTCGTCGCCGTCCACCACATCGTAACTTTCGATTGTTTTCATTATTTCTGCCAATTGCATTCGTAAATCGTTGTTGTTCATTTCATAATTCAATCGAAGGGTGGCCGCCTCGGCACAATCAATCATTGCCTAAATTAATTCACATTTTGCGATAATATTAGATGTTAATTTTGAAATTATCAAAGTATTCAGTTGGTTAATTTTGGAAATCTTGGCTTCTTGATGTCATACAGACTCGAGAATAGAATAATTTAATATGGCATGTTTGATTTAGTCTGTGATAATTTCAGATCCGAAATAAGGCTTAGGCAAAATTTAATAAACCAAAACAGGTTTGGGTTTAAAAAAAGGTTCAGTTTTTCAAAACAAGCTTATATCCATTTGAAATTGAAATTTCATATACTAAATCGACATTTAGAGTAAAATTAGCCCATTTCGAGTCTATGTATTGCCCTTAAGTTGAGATTTTCAAAATTAACCAATTAAATATTTGTTTCAATTTCCAATATTAACGGTAACACATATAAATAATATGGCCAAATTCCTAATTTACCTGAATCGCCATTTTCTCTTCCGTGTCCGCTGCACTTCTCTGTACTGCTTTCAGCAGAAGGGAATACCGTGTCATTCGTTGCATTGGACTACTCAATGTGTCCACCAATTTTTGCCTATTCAACATTGTATTTTGTTCGGCCCATCGAACAAATTCGGCAAATAGTTCATTCTCCTTTTGCTTCTTTTGGACATATGAATGACTGTCGGCATGTCCAATGTTAAAATCAATGTAGCAAATTGACCAATCCAAAATTGACTCAAAACCATTTCGAAGCAAAAGTGCATTCAATGGTTCGTGGGTTTCCCTGGGAAATTGCCAAAATTTTAATAAATTCATTTTGGGTTTAAAAGGATGCTTTTGGGCTTCTAATAAATCAGAAACCGGTTTTAAATCCTACAAACCTTATTCCGATTTTAGATTTCACCAAGATGAGTCGATTGGTATATAAAATGTCAGGTTTTAGTCAAAAAATTAATGGGTATTAAACCGTTTAAACCATATTTCGAGTTTTTGATTTTAAATTATTTAATTTTGGGTCAAAACTTGACATTTTATATATCATTCGATGCGTCTCGATGAAATCTACAAAATGGTATTAGGTTTGTAGGGGTCTAAAACCGTTTTCTAATTTATTAAAAATCAAAAAGTTGTTTTGTCTGCAAAAAATAGTAACCAACCGTGATTTGTCCAACATTGGCTGCACTGCGCATTCCCAAAATGCCAAATTGCATCGCAACAATTGGGAATAATTCAGGAACACACTTTGCCGTTGAATATCCCTCAAAAAGCCCTGCCTTTGCAATTCCATCAAACAACATTCCAAATCCTCCAGCTGTTGTAATTGAAGAATGTATCGCCGTTCGGTGGCAACAATCTCCCAAAGTGCCTCCTGTTGGTCACTTTGCCTTTTGTTTTGCACATTTTGGATGTGCACCAGTTCTGTCCAATGTGCCTCCAATTCCATCACATTTTTCAGTTCATTTTGTTGTTGTCGATTTGCCACAATTTGGGCGTAGATTTTCTCCAGAATTGGTGTCAATTTTTCCTGTAAAATGAAGCAAATTTTTATTTGCTTTCTTTGTCAATGCCAATAATTTCTAAAGGCGCCTCTTCCTATTCATCCTACTGTACCCCCAGAACCCCACCTTTTTCCTAATCATTCCGACACCCTATCAATCAAATATTGCCCCAATCTGACTTTTTAAACCTTTTTAAACCCACTCATTTCTCCACTAAAGGTTCTCTTTTCGTCCACTTTTTACCGACGTTCAGTTTTCCATTTTTGTACAACAAATAAATATATTTTTAATAAAGTCGAGCCCAATTAATCCCTATTCTAGTCATTGGGCCACTGGGGGCTTAGGCAACCAGCAAAGGCCCGGGACGAGAATCTACACCAAGCTCTCGCTCCAAATAAATTAACCCTGGATCTTTAACCTAAATTTAGGACTAATATTCCCCTCCCCTTCCAATGGTTATGTTCCAATTTGGAGTTGGACCAACTTTGGCGCCAATAATAACTTTTCAAGGACTAAATGAATATTAATAATTTTAGTTTCAAATTAAAGAGCAGACTTTTGGCTATCAAAAAATATAAAATTTATTTACATTGGTCCAAATTTTGATGAAAATATGCTCAAAAAACTATTTAAATTATTCATAAAATGAATTAGCGAATTTTCCAATATAGTTTTTTTGGCCATAACTCCATCATTTCTGAACCAATTTAAATAAAATTAATTATTAGATGACCAAATTCTCGCTCTTTAATTTGATACTAAAATTAAAATCATCAAAATTGGTTCAGTCCTTGAGTTATTGTTAACAGCGCCAAATTGGCCAGATGCCAACTTTGGATTTTCCTCCTTCCTTCCTTTCCCATAATTCACAGTTCACACCTTTGCAAAGAAAATGCTCCTCCTTCCAATTGTGGTACTGCCACATGAACTAATCGTGGAATGAATGCTATTCAATGTCCCAGTGCTGATTGAGCCAACGGTGGCTTTCCGCTTGGCCACAGCCATCATTGTTGTGGTTGGGGCCGTAGACGTTGATGAGAATGTGCCCATTTCATCACTGTGCGATTGTTGGTGATGAAGGGAATTGTGGGAAGTGAATGAGGCGGAATGCATAACAGAGGAAGTGGCCGATGGTGTCGGTGGAGGCTAAATGGTTTTTTTAATGAATGAATATTTTTTTAAATTTAAAACAATCTTTTTATTATTTGATCGGTATTCGGATAATTGAAAGAGAGGGATTTATTATAAATATCTTAAAATTAATCCACTCGAAAAAATAATTGACTAATTTGCAAAAATATCATTAAATTTTGCAAGGCAAAATCGGAGGGAAAATAGTGAATGAATGATCTCAAAATGGCTTATAAAATAAATGTATTGTTCAATTAAAATAAAATAAACTGATCAGTCGTTCAAGGAACATTGCATTTTTTGGATTTTTATTATTTGTGTTTTTTTTATTTGATCTCATAAATTTGCCTAAACACTGTGTACAAGCTAGCCTACTAATTAATTACTCCTTTACCCCAATTTTATCATTTTTCTATTCAATGGCCACAGTATGGGCGGAAATTGCAACTTTCCTCGAATTCTTGTACCCAACAAACAAAATTTCTTACAAAAATTGTTGTTATTATTGTAGGATAAAATTTATGTAGCAGAAATTATTATTGCCAATTTACCGGCTGATCCCCTTTTCTCCCGTGTTCCGGCGATTCCTGATGCCGAATATCGCTGGAAGAGGCAGTGAATGCGGCATTGAAAATTGAAGCCAACGTGGCCGGTGCATCAGCCAATGCCGAAGCGGCCACCGAATTCAGCGAAGATTTGCGTTTTGGTGGAAATGGATGATTGGAATTTGGAATGGTGGAATTTGATTGTTCCAATGCCGAATCCAAACTATTATTTTGATCGGTGGAATTGGAAGTGCCAACATCGATGGATTGAGGCGTTGGACAGATTGAGGAACTGCGAGCAGATTGCTTGCCCATCTGAACAAAAAAAAGTACCGTAAATGCTCTTTATACCCAATTGGGAGTTATTTTTCAACCCCTCAAAAAAATAGGAAAATTATTTGTCTAAATTATAAATTGTGGACATTTTTGAACAAATTATAGCGGATTTTGTAGAGCTTTAGGGAGCTAAGAAAACTATTTTATAAATTAACCCTACCAAAAGCTACGGGTTATCAAAATTGAGGGTAGGGAATTAATAGAAAATTTAAATTTATGGGTATTTTTGAACACGATTTGAATGCATTAAATTAATGGAACATTATTTGAGACACATTTTTTGGCAATTTCCTTCCATTTATTTATTTTCTCCTTTTTAAATACATTTCAATCCAAACGAAGGAATAAACAAATTTTAATATAAAATTTGGCTTACAATGCTCTTTGAAAACCATCGCCTAAGCACCTTTCGGCAAAGGCTTTTCGACTTTTCTTCCTCCTCCTCCAGTTTGAAGGGAATAAATTTATTGGCAAAAAGTGTTTTAGTTTTTATCAAAGGTAGGAGAGGGGAATAAAATGATTGGCCCAGTGAGGACGCAAAATGGACCGCGCGTCCGTCCCCACTTTCTTTCGGTCGATGTGCCCGCCCCATACATTTATGTTATTTTTTATGCCCGTTAGGACGATGTGGCCTTTTTGGCGCACTTCGGTCTTCCCATTCCATTCCATTCCTATTCCCCCGCCTCATGGCCCATATCCGTATTCCATCCCAGTCTCGAGTCTTGGCCAGAAATCCGCTCATTTCCCGGAAGGCACCCCCCCCCACCTTTTTGTAGGACGGCTTTTAACGGTGGAGGGGAGATGGTTTGGCCTTTGCGTGTGCCATCCATCTTCTCCCCCGTCAATTTTTTCGTGATAAAATTGCGAAAAAATGGAATGTTAAAAGGCAAATTGGAATGAATATTTTCGGGGAATGAGGGGCTTCCTTAAAAAGGATAAGCAAAAAATTAAATGGAAGGAAATAAAATGGCATTGGATTAAAAATTATATTTCGGTTAATTTTTATGTCTAAAATATTCAAATTTTAATCCACTTCTAGACCAAGGCCAAAAAGAAGAAAATTGCGCGGTCGTCTCATTTAAATGTGGAGGGGGGCAAAAAAGGACAAATTGGAAAATGTGAGGAGGAAAAAGGGCGCGAATATGGCTGAGGGGAAAACTCACAATTTTCTTTTGAGTGAAGGACGATTTGCGCGCGTTTGAGATGAGCAAAAAGGATGAGGGGATTCCGGTGGAGGAAGAATTGGAAGTGGAAGGGCAAATCGTCGTCGTCACTGACGGCGGTGAGGATGTGGCTACGGCTGCAGAGGAAGACGATGAAGATGAGCCGGAAGAGGAAGAGGAGGAGCCCCGACGAATGCCGCCGGTGCTGCCCCCAACCACTTTTGCGCACTTTTGTTGTTGTTGTTTTGTGGCGGAGACGACGCCCAAAGGCGGGGCTTTTCCCGATTTGATCATCATCGTCTTCTTCGTCTTCTTCCCATCAATGTTTTGTCCATTCTCCCTTTGTCCACTTCCACCTTCTTCCATAATTGAGTCCGGTCTGACTGCTTCCCCTCCGGCGCCAACTCCCATTCCCAATCTCAAAAGTAACAAGGAAGACGGGGTTGTGGATTGTGGCAACAACGACGATGATGATGATGATATGCAGTCTTCCCCTTCAGCGATCGTCCCCGAAGGCGTTGTTCCCACTTCCTCCTCTTCAATATTATTGTTATTATTATTGCGCTCGCAGGCTGCAATGATCGCTCTTCCACCTTTGTATTCGCCACCACCTCCATTTCCGAATAAGGCTGCACTGATGAGTTGACTCCCGCGGCGAGATGAATGGGAATGGGGAGGAGGAGGAGGGTCACGCCTTGGGTGATGGTCTCCTCGCTGCTTTTGGCTTGATTGCCTTGATTGGAGTGGGTCACCGGGGGACCAAGTGCCTGATGGCGGGTTACTTTGCTTCACTGAAAAAATGGGAAAGAATATTTAATATTTTAAATGTAATTCATTTTATGGGTTCAATTTGTGTAAAATTTTGAAGAAAAGTTCCAAATTTTATTGTCCCAAAATTGGAATGCGCAAATTTGGCTCCTTTCTCCCCTCCAAATTACCGATATATCCGGCGGAAATTCCATCTTACCCAATACCCACTCGCCCCTTCCGCCCATTCATTCATTCATTCCATTTCCGATTCTTTCGTGCGCAACTACTCCCTTAAATGATATTCGGGAGAATGGTCAAAATATTTGAGGGAGGGGGCAACGAGTTGTTGGAAATAGCCCTTTCTTTTATTTTAAGAGGGACGAATGATGATCCATATGCGCATTTTAGTTCCATATATGGTTGGCTGAGGCGATGGAATTTGTTTATGGCGGCGGCATTCAAAGCATTCAATGCGACATTATTGTCGAATCGACGACGATGACGCGCACATTTTTGTGTGCAAATGCGCAAAATTTGCAGGATATTTAAATGAGAGGGGAAATGAGGGAAAATGATGGAGTGGATTTGGAATATTTTTGGGCATATTTTCGGAATTTACAATTTGAAAAGGAATTTTGTGCGCGCGCAAAGAATTGAGAAATGGAATGAATGAATTTGGAATTTGCGCATTGAAAATTCCCTTCTGCTTGGGTGGTCCGAATGAATTTGCTTTTGATGGAGTGAATGAATTTTGGAATTCATGAAGGAAAAAGGAATTGGGCATTTTAAATTATCTTTTTACTAATTTTTTTAATAAATGTTTTTATGTAAATTTAGAATTAAAACTTTCCGGAAAATTTAGTCAAGAACATCACTCATATTCCTTATCTCATATAATCAAACCAATTCCCCTTTTCTTTCATTTATCCCTCTTTTATTTTTTAATCAAATTTTATTTGTTATAAATTAGAATTATTGCAATTTTTTATGTAAAAAATTTAAATTTATAAAATTTTTCCACCTCTAACAAAAATTTTATGCCCAGCCAAAAAGAAGGAATCCGAATTTTCGGGAATTGGTGTCGTCGATTTTTCCAAAAGGAATTCGGCACAATTCAATGGGATTCCGTGTCGATCCAAAAATGGCTCCAGGCATTCAATCAATTTTCGGCCTGGAATTGCCTCAATCTATAATATTTAAAATTATTCCATTTAATAATTTCCATCCAAAGACCAATTGTGCTGTTCCCGTATCGGTCATATTCCTGGCCATCCTTTCCGGCCCCATATTCGCATTTTGTATGGCCGATGCCAACAAATCCACGGTAATATATTCTGGGCCTTTTTGGCAGCCACCAATTGAATTTGACGACACGGAGGAGGCCCTTTTGGATTTGCCATTTGGCAATTTTGCCGGATTTGGATGGGAAAGGACAACGCCAAAAAGGCTGGACGACGAATTATTGGCACTTTTTGAGGATCCAATTTGGTGGGATTGTTGTTGTTGGTGAATGTGGGGATGATGATGATGTAAATGGTCGAGACGCATTCCAACACCAATTTAATTGGGCAGAGGGGAATGTGAATGAAGAAAATGGAATGGAATGAATGGGATTTGTGACTTTTAAATTTGCTAAAAATATAAAAATTAATTTATGTATATTTAAGGAGGCAAAATTGATCAAGGTTAAAAGGCGCTAAAAAGCGACACGATAATTTAATCCATCTAATAAGGGAAATTCCTTGATGGATTATGATTGACGGATTAATTTTGTTTTTATTTTTATGTACAAAATATGAAACTGGGAATGCAAAAAAGGCTAAAATGGGTAGGGAATTTGCTTGCAAACATATTTGTAAAGATAAGGAGAAAACTGCACATTTTGATGAATCAAAAAACAATGAAATTTGTGAAATTTCAATCAAAATTCAATTCCCTTATCATTTAATTTCATATTTTCGTGTATTTTGTTGGTTGACCGCAAAAAATCGAAAGGAGAAATGATCAAATTTTGTCGAGAATCTACGAAAATGAAATAAAACACAAAAAAATTGATGGACACGAAAATTTAGGCCGAGATCAAAAAAGGGGATTTTTGATGAGGAAAATTAAGTTTATTTTAGGATAATTTATTAATGTCCGTAGAGAAAAACCCAGACGGGAAAAGGGAAGTTTGGTTTCTAAATATATTGGTAATAAATTAATTGTTGGAAATTGAAGAAGAGTAAATTTGACTTGGACAATAAAATTTAATTCAATTTCGGAATCAACTTTTTTGGATGTTTGATCGGCAAAATGATCCATTTTTGAAAATAAAATAAATAAATAAAAAATATTTTTTATTAAAATTGATTTGATATTTTAGATGGAATAAGTGGCCAAAATATTTAATTGGCCATATTATTCTGTGCAAATATCCCTTTTCTTCCGGTAATTTTATATAAAAATTGAACAGCTAAATTCATTGGAGGAAATAAGTAATTATTTGGTTTTTACAATTATTATTTATTTATTAAATCTAACATTTCATTTCGCTGAATAATTTTAAATGGATTAATTCAAATAAAAAGTACAATTTTCGCAAAACATTGAATGAAAATGAAACCCAATTAATTCATTCTCTTTTCTTTTGTTTGTCTTGAATGAACAAAATTGCGACAAATATTTCCGACAAGGAAAAAAGACAATGCGCAGCACAAAATGAAAGAAACATTGTGTGAAGTTTTAAAAGGATGAATCGATTCTTTTGATTTTTTTATTGTTTTGAACAATGCAAAAAATGGAGAAGAATGTTGGCAGATGGTTGTCGCCGACATTGTGAATTTTTATTTTTAATATCCTTCGGGGAAATTGGAAGGTGGAGGGATTAGCCGTCGATGAGCGAATGATGAATATCCCCTTCCCTTCTAGGTAGACTGATAAACAATAAAAAAAAAATCATGGGATTTATAGATGTGTTTTTGAAAAGGAAAAAAACATTTTTCAATGTGTTTTTTGCCAATATTTTGAATTTCATTTGACAATAAAATTCCAAAAAAATGTTTGTTTTTTGGATGTACAAATTCCATAAATTCCAATGCTAAAAAGGCCATATCCCTCAATTACTCATATTTTCTACCATTTTTTATTGGGTGTTCGTCCTTTTATGCAGATCGGAGCCGAAAATTGGTGTACCCAAAATATTTGGCCAATTATCCCTCCCACCCATTCAATTGATATTGGATTTACGGAATGGATTATGGAACTTGGATGGTCCCATTTTTAGTTGGGCCCATTTTCTCGCTCGGCTGCACTTTTGGCGACTCAAAAAAAACCGTATAAAAGATTGAGGAAAGGGCGAATGGAAATGTGAAGAGATTTACGCCGGAGGGAATTGAAAAATTATTCAAGAAAATTGGAAAAGGGAATTTGAACTTTTTTTTATGAAAAAAAGGGTTTTTATCCGAATTTGGTCTTTTTGGAATACTTGGAAGAAAAAAATTTTATTGGAACTACATTTTAGCATGATTTTCGCATTATTCCCCCAAGGCATTTCATGCGCATTCCAGTTAAAAATTTGGACCGTGGGAAAAAATGGAATGAACTTTCATTCATTTTTAATTAAATAAATTGTTAACCAATTTAGGAATATTTTCGACCATTCATTTTTAATAATAATTTTGTCTGGAAAAATGAACACAATAATCAACTTTTTTTGAGGGGTTTCCCTAAATATAATTAGGAATATTGCCAATTTTATATCAAAAATTTATCCGAATAAAATTCATTTACTTATTTATTATACGGGTCCAGATATTGAATTTTTTTTGAGATTCTTATTTAATTATTCAATATTTGATTGTAAAATAATGAAAAAATACTACATATATTTTAGGGTTCAGAATCTTATGGTCAATTTTGGGGATAATTTAAGGCGAATTTTGGGAGGGGGATTAAAATATCAATACCCGGATAAAACATAAATTTGATAATTTGAATACATTTTAATTTTGTTTATGGCCAATTTATTCTCAAAAATTACATGGGAAGCCAAAAATGGTTAAAAGTCATAAAAAATTAGAATGCTAGGATCCGCTACGAACAAATATATTAATTTATTATTATTTTGTCCTAATCCCCCATTTGATTGTACTTTTGTGCGTGAATTGTGAATGGGCCGAATCCCTTTCCTAAATCCTTGCGCTAACCTTTCCCATTCCCTCACTCACAATTCACCCTTTTGACTATCTCATTGGCCATTCCATTCTATTTTGTTGTGTCCTTTTCGGGTGCATTCATTTTTTTTGTTTTTATTGCGCAAGCAAACCGGAAAAATGAGAATGTGCGCACCAAAATCCATCCATCCACCCTTTTTTGCATAATTTGCCGCAAAGAAGGGGAAGATTGTGGAGACAAAACAAATTGAGGGAAAAACAAAGAAAAATGAATGGGAAAAGAAAATGAGGGACAGCAAGGATAAGTCAAATGTGAGGGAAATGGGGACAAAAAATTGGCAATAAATAAATCCTTTTGGGTTGGGCGGATTCATGCTGGGACAAAATTGGAAAGGAAATGTGGAGGGAGGAAATTGCGTGTTGATCCAAAAACAATGAAAATGTAGGCCCAAAAATGGACGGAAAATGGACCAAATTAGCCAAAAAATGTGATGATTTACGCACTTTTGGTGCAATTTTAGAGTATTTCCGGTGGCAAAAATAAATCATTTTTAAAGTCAAAAATAAATATTTAATTTTAACGTCAAAATTTGATTTGAATTTGATGTCATTTTGGGTGTGAAATTATTTACGAATATTCAATATTGGCAAAAAAATGGGTTAAATTCAATTTAATCCAATTATTGAATTAAAAGTAAAATTTAGTGGAGAAAATTCACAATGGAAAATGCCAATTTTATTTTATTTCAAAAATAAGAAAACGAAGGGATCCCAATGAAAAATTCGCACTTTTGGTCGAGAACAGACTTTGATATTTGATAAAAATGAGAGGGGTTCGCACTTTTGGTCGAGAACAGACTTTGATATTTGATAAAAATGAGAGGGGTAGGGAAAGGGGAAGAAAGGGTTTGGCCCTTTCAATGCCAATTAAGAAGAAAATGGGAAATGGAGGGTAAAATGTGAAAATGAATTGGCGATTGGGGAAGGAAGAACAATGAAAAATGGGCGAAAGGACACGTAATTTGCACGGGAATTGACAGGGTAATATTATTTATTTATTTAGGGGAATTGGGCAGGGACAAAAGAAGTACCCCGCCTTTTGACTCAATTTTTGTGATAAAGTGCGCGAATCGGTCGGCGGAGAGGAGGAAAAGCATAAAAATGAATAAAAAATTAATTTTTGTTGGTTCATTAGGCAAATGAAGGGGAAAGAAAAATTAAAATTCTGAAGGGGAACAAATAAATTTAAAAAGAGGGAAAAAGCATTGCGATGAGTGAAATGTGCTCATTTTGGGGGATAGATGGATGATTGCAGATTATTTTGGAGTATTTTAAAATATTTTAATTTGAATAAAATTGATGGCGGAGGAGGAATAAATTTTAAAAATTTTGAACACATTCCAAAGGGCGTCTGTGATTTTTTGCAAATAAAAAATGGGCCTAAAATTGAAATTGAGAATTTATATTCTTCTCCCTATTTGATTCATGAAAAAAGAATAAAAAATGAATGAATAAAAAATGAATGAATAAATATTCATTGGAATTTGAACATAAAAAAGATGAATTTTTGATGGTTTTGTCATTCAAAAAAAGATGAAAAATAAAAAAATGGAAGGATGATTTAGCCAAAAAGAATTTGGGTGGAAAATTTATTTTTAACTATTATAAAATATTAGGGAAAAATTTAGAGAATAGCCTGAATATTAATTTTAAATGGTTTATTTAATTTAATATTCAAAATTTTTTAATTTTGGTACTAATAATGGAGATTGGGCCTCACAAAGTGAAGGGATACTGTAAGGCAACTCAACAACCTGTCAATCAAAGTGCCAATCACTGATAAATGCTGAAGGTGCACTCTCTGTCAAATGCCAATAATGCCTGAGGGCCTTTCCTTCTCATCCTACTGTACCCCCAACTTTTTTCCTAATCACCCTGTCATCCTATCGATCAAATATTGCCCCAATCTGACTTTTAAATCCTTTCCCCACAAAATGTTCACTTTTTGGGTTCACCTTCCATCAAAATAACGAAGTTCCCTGATTAGGTATCAGGGCTGGGCAAAATCGAAAAATAAAAAACGATACACGATAACGATAAACGATAGGTTTCCAAAACACGATCACGATTACGATACGATAAAAAAATGAGCCAAAAACACGATATTTCACGATAAACGATAACGATAACGATATATTTTGAAATTTTTTTCTAAGTAATTAAAATCAAAATTTTTTTAATAGTGCTGATGAAAAAGAAATTTTTTAACGTTTACAATTTTTCAAACCCTTTCTTAAATTAATAAAATATTGTCTAGCTGTTTAAAAAAACAAAAAGCCTGTGATTATAAGCAGCTAATAGTCCAGCAGGGCTTTAGCATTTAGCCAAAATTATCTGATGAGGGAAGAAGTGCGAGATTTCTAATTTTTTGTACTTTTTTATTATTTTATATGATCGATACAAAAATTGCATAAAATTTTAATTATTAAGCCAAGTTTTGGATTATGGTCGAATATAATTACGAAAATGGCCTCGTCGAGGGAAAATTTTAAGTTAAAAATTGGCCCGCCTGGGGGAAAATTCGGGCCAAAATGGTCCCGCCAGGGGAAAATTCAGGCCAAAAATGGAAAATTTTAAGTTAAAAATTGGCCCGCCTAGGGGAAAATTCAGGCCAAAAATGGTCCCGCCAGGGGAAAATTCAGGCCAAAAATGGCTTTGTCCTCAAAAAATCAAATGAATTTTTTCCTATGAAAAGTCATTTTTAGGGGGTGTATTTCACACGATAATCTCCGAAAAACGATAGACGATAACGATAAACGATATGTGCCAAAAACACGATATTTCACGATATACGATAACGATAACGATAACGATTCCCAGCCCTGTTAGGTATGCTTAAATTTAAGTTGAAATTTATAATTAAGGTTAGGGCTTAGCTTTCTTGGAGGATAGGAAAAAAAGTGAAAGTCAAAAAACGCCGAAAGTAGAAATCCATTTGTGGGGCCCAATCTGCTACTTTATTTTAATTTAAGATGGTGTATTTAATAATATTAATTCAAAATTGAGGAATGTTAAAGTTTTGGATTAAATGGTGGAATAATGAATTCCATCCAAACATGGAGGGGGGATGGTGAATGATGGTTCCGTATCGGATCGGATCGGACACTACAACAATTAACTATTTTAATCTTCCCAATCCCCGTCCAGTCCAAAATTATTCATAAATTGGGGAATTCCAATCCCCCAAACACAAATTCTCATTATGCAATTTCCCACCCCAGTCCGTCTCCCAATTTTGGGTGGCAGTTCATTCCCTCCCATTCCCTTCAATCCGATCCAAAACCAATCTTCCCACCCAAATCCAGTTCACTTCCTCCTTCCATTCTTGTGTTCATCTAATCCGTCGTTTGCCCAAAATCCAATCATCCTAAAACCAAATTTTGGTTTCCAAACTTTAATGAAATTGATGATGAATTGGAATATTAATTAATTATATTTTGATCATTTTGATAAGGGAGGATTGGGATTGGTTGAATGAATTATCTGATAAATATATATGAAATGAATTTGAACAAAATGAATTATTTAAATTTATAATTATTTACTTAAAATTAAATTAAATCGAATCAAAAATGAGCCAGCTGGAAAAATTGCAGACATTCAAATATTAAAATTACCTGAATAAAAAATTAATGATTGAGGGAAAATGGAAAGAATTAAATGTATGTACTAAATATTTGATTGAGGACATTTAATCAAATAAAATACTAAAAATAAATTGGAAATTTATTATTTTGCACTTTTCAAGATATTTTTTTTTGCCATTTTATTCCCCAAGGACCAAGAATAATTTTTTGGGAATTTTTTGATGACAATTTTTGAAAAATGAATTTCTTAAAATATATTTAAAACTATTTTCTATTTTAGGAAAGGGAAATGTTAAAAAAAACTTAGAATATGAAGAAAAGTTTGAATGATTTTCTAGGAAAATATGAAGGAAATTGAATTGGTCGGCGGGATAAAGGAGGGAAGGAAAGGGGCAGCGGCATTTGAATTTGGGCATTTTTGGGAAATTTGAATAATGGCTAATTTTGCATATTTTCGTCAATCGACTTCGTCAGAGGATTGTGAGAATAAAAGTAGAAAATTAAATTAGATTTGCCCTTTTAAAATTGCCAAAAAATTGACAAAATGGTCGGTCCACTGCGCAAAATTCAAATTTAGAAAGAGAAAAAATTGAATTAAAAAGGAATAAAAAATTAAATCCATTAATAATGGAATATTCCATTAATAAATTAGTAAAATTTATTAAAAATTAAAATCCATCCCATCCATTTTTGTACATTTTTGCGCATTTGCGTGATGCACTTTGGTGGTGGATCCCTTTTTGGGCTAATTTTTATGGTTTTAATCAAAATGGAAAGCCGAAATGGACTGACTGACTGGCTGACTGGAAATGGGCATTAGCGGTTAGCGCCCTTTTTCGTCTTTTGAACTTCGTGCGCAAAATCCAAAAACCACTTTTTCCGTGTCCTGTCTAGTCTCTGGGGGCATCCTCCCTTCCCCGGGCGTTTGCACTGATATCGGATTCCCCTTTGGGGGTACACATTAAATAAAATTAAACACACGTCATTTTAGGGAAGAAATAAAAGGTGGAACCAGAAATTGGAAACAGAAATTTGAAGTTTTTTGGGCCTATAACATTTGACCAAAAAATAGAATACTTTTCCAAATTGTTAACTGTTTTTTGGGTAAATTAAAATGATTTTCAATTGAAGTTTCTATGTATTTGAGTAAAACAATAGTTATCAAAGCCAAATGAATGACATTTGGCGGGGACGGAGAATGGAATCAATTTATTTTTGCGCCGTTCGTTCCCCCCATTTCGCCCGAAGGCGCAACCCATGTAAAATTGGGTGGGAAGGGGGGATTGTTCGGTAGTATTGGTGAATGAATAAATATAATGGTGATCGCGCATTATAATGTTCTACTGCTTTGATGATGATGGGAATCGATGAACAATTTTTTTGCACATTAATGGATGTGGACGCACAAAAATACATATGAAAATAATGTTTGGTGGCGGCGGGAACATCAAAAAGAAAGGAATTAAATGTGGTTTTGGTTGGGAATGAATATTTTATTCTCCTTTTTGCCTCTGTTCCAGTGAGTTTTTGCCAAAATCAGTTTATTCACTTTTATTAAATTGGAAATTAATTAATTCAGCCAGTTGAAGGGAGAGTTGGTTCTTGGTTTTGAATTTTGACATGACTTTTTTCCATTTTAGATGCAGAATTTAATGGAGAATTTTATAAAGAATAATTTGAAAATTTTAAAAGCTAACCCCTAGGAAAGTTTTTGAAAAATATAATTTTTTTGAAAAATTTCAAAAATTTCTGAAAAGTTTTTACAAATTGTATTTTTGAAAAAAGTTTTATTTCACATTCCCGTCAAAATTTGGGCCTAAACATTTTTGTTTTCTGTTGAAGGAAAAAATGTATGAAAAGAAACTGATCAATGCATTGTTGGGGGAATGAATGGATTTGGGAAGGGGAAGAATGATTTTGATTAATTAATAAATATGAATGAATGGAATTAGGTGGGCAATATTCTCGATTAGAGCGCGAAAATTTTTTGTAAATTAAAAAATCAACTGATGCGGGGGAATGAATGAATCATCGAAGAAAACTATAAATTTGACTAAATTTTTGGGATTATAAAGTGTATATTTTCATTTGTATATTTTATTTTTGAATTCATCTCTTCGATCGGTCACCGAAGCGGCAGTAATCGGTCATTATTTTATTCCAAAGCTTCAAAGCAAGGAATAATGAATGAAAAACCGGTGGCGAAAAGAAGAAGCACTTTCCTCCCTTTTTTTGTTTTAATTTCAAGGTTGGAAAGAAAATTGAAGAAAAATGAAATGAAAAGTGCGGCTTATTAAGTAGAGGAAATATATTTTAGCCAGTGCATTAATGGATTTGATTAAAAATGGTCAAAAAGGTACATTTTAGTAATAAAAATGATCAAAAGGTTATTTAATGTAATGTTTATTTTGCTTAATGGTTTTAACTTTTAATCTTTTTTTTTGGATGGAAAATGGTCAAAAAGGTACAGTTTAACCATTAATTAAAGAATATTTTATTATTTTGATCAAAAGTGTGCTTTAGCTATTAATTAATGAATATTTGATAAAAATGGTCAAGGGAATAATGACATTTTTTGTATCCTGGTTTAGAATTCATTTTTTGATGTGATTAGCCAAATTTGCAACGAGAAAATGAAGAGATTTTATTTAAAGGAAGACTGGTTCCAAGAAAATTTCTAATTGTGAACATTGGAGTGGGAGAAATGGAGTACCGAGAATCGAAGAAGATCATCCCCCCTTCCCCATCATCATTATAATGCGATTTTGGATCGGGAGGGGGAATTGGACGAGAATGGTAATGAAAGGGGTGGGAGAAAGGGACACATTTGAAGGGAATTTGGATTTGGAAGAGGATGAGCTATATGGAGAAGGGATTTGGGGGGATTGAATTGAAGATGGTGGTCGTCACCGCCAACAGCCACATTGGTGGACTGACGAATGTGGCTTGGGGGTCATTTTTGGATGGGCGAGACAGCCGATAGAAATAGAATAGAGCTTATGGCTGAAGAATGAAAATGAAGAATGAAGATTTGGATGGAGGAATTGGAAGGAAGAGACTGGCTGAATCATGATTTGAGAGATTGATCCCCGTGGGAGAATGAATGGGAAGAATGGGCTCTGATTGAATTGGATTTGAATGAATTTGAGGCAATAATTGAATTAAAATTTGGATGATTATGGGGCCAAATGGAATGAGCAAAATGGGCGTGAGAATATTTGAAGAAGTGGCAAAAATTGAATTACCGTAAAGTCTCAATTAGAAGCCCTTGGGCTTATTATAAATTTCACAGATCCTCTCCAGAGGGTGGGTTTCTAATAGAGAATTTACGGTATAAATGGAATAAGTTTTGATTGGACTTTTGGGAAGCATTTGCTATTTGACTTTGATGATTTTTGGACCAAAAATGGAAAATTAATTGGAAGAAGCCATTTAGAGAGGGCATTAATAAACTGATCAGCCGATCATCACATTTTCCCATCCATTTTTGCCTTTCATGGAAGACAAAACTGATTGGCTTCTGAATGGTCGTAAAACAATGAATGAAAATGAATTTATTGGCAAGGACAGAAGGAAAGTTTAATGGTCGGGGGCCATTAAAAGCAGAAAAGGGGGAAAGTTGGCTGAGGGGAATATTATTTTCAATTTTTATTATTTTTTGATAAAAAGCACAAAATGTTGGTGGGTGCCACTCTCAATTTCTCATATGAGTGCCCCATTCCCAATTATCAGTCCATTCTTTCCTCTTTCCTCTTTTCTTTATTGTTTGTTATTAAAAAGCACAAATCAAGCAAAAATTCCCATCCATCCATCCATTCCAACCAGCCGGTCCGGTTTCGAACAATTTTGCAAAAAAAAATTATCAACATAACAATTTCACCCAATCCCCTCTTATTTTCGCCTCTAATCAGAAGCCAAGATTAATAAACATAAAATATTTGACAAAAATGTCAAAAGTCATAATTTTTATAAAATTAGTTAAAATGTTATAAATGTGAATTTTTATTACTCATTTTTGTCTGTCTAAATAATTTTATGATTTTTTAATCAAATGTAAATATTTTTGAAACAGAAAAGAGAATTATCAAAAAAATGATAAAGAGATTGAATTGAAGAGTATAAGTGGAGGATAAAATACTCTAAAATGGAAAGGAAAAAATCAGCTTAAAATTTTTAAATTTTAATAAAATATTTTTTTGTCCCTGAGATTGAGTAAAATTCAGTACTTGTCAGTTTTATCAGTGCGGAGATTTATTTTTCCTCCAAAATCACCTTAAGTAACCCCAAAATTTGGTCAACCCTAAAATCATCTAAAATTATGTTTTTTCATTGTTTTACAATCAAATATGAAAAAAAAATTCAAATCTCCGCACAGATAATCGAAAGTACCAAAATTCTTATGGGAATATTTATTCCCCATAATCATTGTCTGACCAAATTAAGGACTAGCCAAGCCCCATCCAAATTTGGTGATAAGCAAATGAATGAATGAATAAATTGCCCCAATTCCAGATTCAATTTACTATCAAATTTATAATTTAGCAATTTTTTCCTAAATGACTTCAAATTTGAGTTGGAATTTTGAGCGAATATTTTCCAAAAAATGTGCTCCTCTTCTTTTTGGCATGATCCATCTGCCTGCTTTGCCCGGGTCCAAAAATTCCTACCAAAATATTAATTAATTATTTCTTTAAAGAACCCCAAAAAATGCGTTGCCAATTGAGAAAATGGTCGAAAAAGTGCAAATGGAGACGGAAATTTATGCAAAATGCGGAATTGTATGGAAAATTGGAAAAATATTTAGGAAAGAAAATAGTGAAATTAAGGATGGAATAATTTTGGAGAATATGCACGACAATCCATATCAAATTGGAAAAAATTTTGGCCCTGAAATTTGCGCCTCAATGACGAGGTTATGCGTTGAATGCGTCAAACAATTGGGCAAACAGCGAAGGGGGCAAATGCTTTTGGGCGTACAAATTTTGGCGGCAGCAAATCAAGAGGCATTGGCCGTGGCCCAATCGGCCGGTTTGGTTGGGGCCCAAAATGGATGGAAAATAAATTTTAAAAAAGGATTGGATTTCATCCGGGCCGAGGCATTCATTTTTGGCCATATTGCGGATGAAGGGTGGATGAATGGATGCGCGGGGGATTTGCTGAGATATAGGCGAAAAATTGGAGCAGAAAATGTTGCAATTTTGACGGATGTGAAGAAAAAACATTGGTTAAAATAAAAAGGAGTGAATATTTTTGGCTCATTTTTGCAGTTCTCATTCAATCACAGCGGACTTAAGCATTGGGGAGACGGCAAATGCCGCTGAATTTTTCTTATCCGATGGAATTATTTTGACTGGGAATGCAACGGGAAAAGAGGCAAATATTCAAGAATTTAAAGGTACATTTTAAATATTAAAAAATTTTCTATTTAATTTTTTGTAGAGGTTCGTTCATGTACTTCACTCCCAATTTTGATTGGTTCGGGAATTTCCATTGAAAATGTTGATAAATTTGCGAAAGCTGATGGATTCATTGTTGGATCATATTTTAAAAGTGGCGGAAAATGGTTTGAAGAATTGGAAGAAGAGAAAGTTCGAAAATTGGTCGAAAAGATCAAAAAAATTCGCAAAAAAAAATGAAATTTTTTACAAATAAATGAACATTATTTTTTAATTATTGGAGCAGTCGGATAAAGAAATTTAACAGTTTTGAGTTTGAAACCCATTCGGAATTGTATTTTTTGAAAAGATTTTAATTTAATTTACGATTTTTTCGGGTTTACGTGACTTTTTTGTTTTTATTGAAAGCAAAAATTATATTTTTTGTATAATTTTTTATTTAAGTTAATATAAAAAATGAATGGGAAAAGAGAATACAATTTTGAAACATTTGTCTTATTCCATGAATGGATGAATTAGATGAATAAGTCAACTTGAATTGAAAAATTATTCTTAAAATTTAATATCTGAATTTGGACCCAAATTAATAAAAAAAAATGTAAAAAAAGTAAAAGCTGGTTTAATATTTAATTAATGAGAGAAATCTCCATTATATATTATGGATAATGTTCGTAAAAATGTGTTTCATCTAATCCCGCCTGATTGTTTGTGTTTCATCTAAATTAATTCCGCCTGTTTTGTGTTTCATCTAACAGAATTAATAATTATGTTATTCTAATTTGTTGTTTTTATTCAAATCCAGATTTTCGGTTGCCCCAATTTTCGCATCGTCGTTTTAGAGGAAAGTTGATGATTGGCTGGGAACAAGGATTGATGGGAAAGGAAAAAACCTTCAATTCCGTATAAATTATGCCCCAAGGGGAAATGATCGCGCAACCGCAAATGTGAACCGGAAAAAGTGAAAATATACTTTTTTAAAAATAATCAAAATGTAAATAATAAATAAATGTAGAATAATGGCAACGAATCAACAGTTTCCCACATTTTCATTAATTAATTAATCGGTCACAAAAATCAGAGGAAATGAAAGCAAAGACGAAGTAAGAATTTGAAAAGTGAAAAGGAAATTCTCGGAAATTCAAACAATTCATTGAAAGTGTCCGATGGATAATTGAGTGCTGGACGATGGGAAGGGGCAGCTGAATGAAAAATGAATGAGGGAATGGGGGGGGGGGGGCAGTGTGAAAAGATCGACAGATGACCAATGCCGCCGCCGCCGGGGATGAATGAATGAATGGAAATAATGAGGAAACGGAGTGAAAATTTGGAGGCAAAGGGGATTTGGGGGATTCGGATGGCGAGGGGGGACAATGGCCTTAGGAAAGCCGTGGCGGAAAGGCCCAGGGCCGTCTGCCATCCCATTCACCAATCTCCATTATCCCCACGGCGATGGGGCATCATTGTGTTTGGGTGAATGAATCAGCGGAAATGAGGGAGGAAATGGATAGACAATGGATTGGGGATTTCCTCCTATTTTCCCTTCACATTTTCAATTTGGCATAAGCCCATGAATTTCTTTTATTTGGACCATGGCGAATGGATAATGGATGGCCAATTCTCGACCATCCATGCATCATCCACACACTGGTCACTCAATTGAAAATTCAATATTTTGTTTGAAATGAATAAAAAGACAATACAAAAGAACAATATGAAATGACTTGAGAATTTTTGTGTGGAAAATTTTGATTTGGAAAAAGCCTCGGATTTCATCAACAGAGGGATAAATCCAGTTGTCCAAATATAAGTAAATGATTGTGGGTATTTATTTTTGGGAATAATAAATATTTTTAGGTGCACTCATCAGCACCAGCTATTCTGCTATTCATCAACCAATGAGTCCACCCAATCCCAATCCAATCCAACCTATTCATTCATTCATTGGAGGCAAAATGGAGGGTTGGGGGGTGCGCGAATGAGGAAGGAATCGAATGAGGGAAATGGACAAAATGACGGACAAACAACCAAATTGTTGGCCTCACAATGCCCCCTCTGCGGTCGAGCTGCGCGAATGGACGATGAGATGAGAGACACGGCTGGCTCAGCTGGGCAGCGGAGATGAGGGCAATGGAAAATAGGAGGAAAATTGGGAGGATGGAGATTGGAGAGGGACGATCTGCTTCTAGAAGGGATCGAAAAGGAAGGGATTTTAGATTTGGTGGCCGAAAAGGTGGAATACTGGAGGAAATTTAGTTGGTTGGCGGAGACAAACATCGAACAAACAAATAGCAAAAAGAAGCAACCCGCCAATGCATCCCCCTTTCATCAGTCCACCTGTCGGCTGTTGGGCCAGACCCAGCAGAAAATGGACGGAGGCCAATTGGGTTGGCCTTCAGACAGACGGATGAAGGGAGGGGATCAGGGGATGAGCCACGTCGGCTTCAAATGGGAGGCTATTTGTCATTGAAAGACGGGGAAATATATTTGGATGAAGGTGTGGAATTGATCATAAAAAGCCGCAATTTATGACGGAAAAAATTAGGTAAATTTTGGCTAAATTAAATTGTTCAGGCATGGAATAAATTTGGGGCGAGAATTCCTGAAAGCGGGATAAGGATTTGAGAAGAACGATAAATTATTACTGTTATAGAGGAAAAATGTGATAATATAACGGGCAAAAGTTAACATTTTGGTGGAAAATGAGCGGGTTTAAAAAGGCAGATTGGGGCAATATTTGATTGATAGGCTGACAGGATGATTAGGCAAACGTGGCTGTACAGTAGGATGAATAGGAGAATCCCTTACTTAGTTAGGCATTATTGGCATTGACAATTAGAAATTATTTACAATTAATAAAATGGAATGAAAATAATTTAAATTATTATAAAAACGTATAATAATCGGTTTTGAACCAAATCCATTGAGGACGAATTTCAGGATTAAAAGAGAATTTTCAAAGGGCACATCGATGATGTTATGAAAATGAAACTGGGATGAGTGGATCATCAAATGATTATGAGGAGAAAGGGGAGTATGGATGTCAATTTGGCTTGTCATTTTGTTTAGGTGGAAAAGTTGAATGCGGTTTGAGACTGGCTGAAAAGCTGGAATTATGAGGTAAATTTAGAGGAAATTGGAATTGGGAGGATACCGGCGGATGAGAATGCGCTTAACGGATTGAATTTCGGAAAGAAGGAATGGGGTATATAAATTGGATATAAAAAACAACAAAGGTTTAATTTAGATTTACGGAGGGGGTGAAGGGAATGTTTTGGGGCATTGTTTCCCCCTTTTTAATAATGTTTATTTAAATAAATATTTATTTTGTCTCCAATTTTTGCAATTTTTTGGTATTTCCCCTCAAAAAATGTTATTTTGTCTGTTTGAGTCGAAAATGAATGTGAATGGTCTGTGATATTCGAAACAAAAGGTTTGACATTTTATAAAAAATGACCTCATATTGGAACGAATTTATATCTTTAAAGGACACATTTTATAGTTCAATTTAATACTGAATTGAAATTATAGGGTAAAAAATGAGTTTAAATAATTTAAATTTATTTTGAATTTTCCTTTGGCTAATAAAACATATCACATACTTATTGAGGCCATAATCTAATATTAGTCCTAATCTAAGGCCAAAGTTGTTTGTGGCGAGAGTTGGCCTAGGTTCTCGACCCGGGCCTTCGCCGGAGGCCTAAGCATCCAGTGGCCCAAAAAACCTTTATTATTTATCTGTTGTGCAGAAAATTGTGATTTAACAGAACATCGCAAAAGTGATGGAAAAGTGAACCTTTTGGTGAAAAATATGCGGGTTAAAAATGGCAGATTGGGGCAATATTTGATTGATAGGGTGACAGGTGATTAGGAAAAAAGTGGGGGTACAGTAGGATGAATGGGAAAGGCTCTTAGGTCTTAGGCATTATTGGCAATGACAAGTTTAATTTATTAATGTCAATTTTTGCAGAATTTTTGACGGAAAATTGTTGTTCATATTCAAACCCCTGTCAAATGTGGATGTTTTACTTGTTGGTCACCACCTCCTCCCCCTTTCTCTCCAATTCCAATCCATCTTATTCTTCCTCATCAATTCCCCAATTCCTCGTTCTTCCATCCAATAAGTCCATCCACCTTTTGCATATGTATTTTCCCCTTTTGCGCCAATTGACCTCGTTTACCCCCTTTAAATTCCCCCCCCCCCCCCCCCCCATATGTCCACTTTGTTCTCGACAAGAAGCGGGGCTTTTGAGAGGAAATATTAGAAGCATCCACCAAGGATTCGGTCAAAATGGACATTTGTTATTGATGGAAATGAGAGGGAGGGGAGGGCACATGTGGAGGGATTAGTAGGGGATCGAATGAATAAAGCAAAGAGCACCTGCGGGGGTGAAGTGGACAAAATGGACACACGGACACGGATGGATTGAATGAATGGGGGTATTGGCATGAAGTGGTGGTGGCCTATTGAAATATGGAGGGGATTGGTAGAAGAAATTGGTCAAGAATGAATCATAAATGACCGAATATTTGAATGCATCTCGCAATAATTTGAAACGATAAATTAAATTAATATTAAAAAATTTTCATAATTTTTCAAATTTGTAAAATTTAGCAGACGTTTTCCGAGATTTTTTAAAAATTTTCCTAAAATCAAAATGATTATGCCAAGAGTTCGGCTGCACTATATATCTTATTCATCCTACTGTACCCCAAATTTTTGCCTAATCGCCCATCACCCTGTTCATTGTCAATCAAATATTGCCCCAATCTCTTTGCCTTTTTAAACTCGCTCCTTTTCATTTCCTGACCTACCATATCTTCATTTTTTCCCATACCCTCTTATTTTTATATTCATTCCTTATCCTTATCAGACATAAATTCAAAATTTATGACGGATACTAATTTTTTTGCATGAAAATAATATTTTTTTGCATGAAAAAATAATTTTTTTGCATGAAACTTATTTGCATATTTTTTTTGCATGAAAAAATAATTTTTTTGCATGAAAACGATATTATTGAAACGAAAATAATCTTTTTACATAAAATTAATTAAAATTATCCTTTTTAGCTAAAATTGTCCATTTTGCCTAATATTAAGAGAAAAAGCCTATAAACTGCTAATAAATAAGGAAATAAAAATCGAATTTTAATATTGAAAATTTTATTTATCGAAATATGCAAAAATGGAATGAAAATAAAAGACAAATGAAAAAATGTGAGCACGAATAATGGAAAATTTAATCACTGGTGAAATATAAAAGATAACTGGAAATTTGAGCACGATTAATGGCAAAATTTGAGCAGATTAATGGAAAATTTGATCACTGGTGAAAATAAATATCATTTAATTTCGTTTTAATGCCTCTCCGCCTCTTGCCTTCTTCGGACGTCCCGGCTTCCGCTTTTTCTCAATTAATTGGGCTGTGACTTCTGGGGGATATTCGACGAGACCATTGCGCACCATCAACATGACGCTGTGCTTGCAGGCCTTTCCGCGACATCCAATGAAACAATTGCATTTGAGAAATCCTGAATATTCAATTTACTAAATCTATTAAATAATTTAATTTAACCTGGCCAAGCAGTTGATGGTGTGATGACATGGAATTCCATTTTGAGCTGCTTATACGAATTCCAATCGGCATATTCGACATCCTCCGGGTCGTTGTTGATTCCCATATTGAGCAAATGAAATTTGGCGGCCAATTCTTCCTCGGTCAATTGCCTTGCGCTATGGATTCCTGAGGCAATGATTGAAATTTCGCCTCGATTTATGATCATCCGGCCTTCTTTTTGCAGTTCATAGGCAGCTTTGAAAACATCCATGGGGATGGTTGGGATCATTGCTGGGTGCTATATTTATTTTTTTAAAGAAAATTCCTATTTAAAAAACCTGAAAATCTGGATTTATGCACCATTTTTGCAGTGCATTTTCAGCCACCAAGAAGAAATCGCGCACCGGAAGTCGCCTGCGAAAAGTTTCGCGATCCTTGAATATCCGGTTGGCGCATTCGAGAGCGTTTCGCCCAATAAAATTTTGTATTTGCCTGAGTTTGGGCGCACTTCCATTTTGAATCTTTATTTTTAATTTGTTTTGATGGCAAAAATAAAATCAAACCAGCATTTCATCCTGTATTTGACCAGCGGTGAAACGGCTTTCGATTTTGGATTGCATAATTGCTTTTTCTTCTCGCGTGAAACCTGTTGTTTTCTCCACTGGATGATCATGTTCTCCGTGCTTTTCCACCCGAACTTCGCCTGTTTGCTTGTTGCATTTGATCCTCATCAACACCGGGCATTTGTTTTCTTGTCGGCGAGCATAACGGCAATAAAAATGTTCGGTGTCGAATCGAAGTCCAATATGCATAGCATTTCTATACTCAAATTAATTAAGTTATACAATTTTTAATTTACTTTGTCCACTCTTCCAAATTAATTTCGGCATCAAACCATTCTTTGAAAGCGGCTGCTTGTTGGAATTGTGCAATTAATTGATAATTTTTCATATTTAAATCTCTAGAAAATAATAACAATTTTATTTAATCATTTTATTTTTCGATTTTATTTATAAATATAAAATCAATATGTTTTTATACATTTTTATTTATTTTCATGTAAAAATACTATTTTCGTTGCAATATATTTATTTTCATGCAAAAAAAATATGCAAATAAGTTTCATGCAAAAAAATTATTTTTTCATGCAAAAAAATATTATTTTCATGCAAAAAAACTATTACTCATTTAGGACCCCGCATTCGTCCAAATTGTGTACAATTTTATATCCTTCATTCATTCATCATTATATAATATATATTCATAAATAATTGGGTCAATTCGCTCTCATTTTTTATTTTTTGATAAAAAAATTCAGCACCTTTTGCCCAGTCAATTAGCTCGGCCAAAGTTTGAATTTAAGCAACTGCACAGATGTAGGAATTTAAAGTAATATTCTCAAATGTTGAGTATCCCCATTAATTTTTAATGGTAAATATTTTTTTATCATATTTATTAAAAATTCAATTCATTAATTCAATTTTTCATGATTTATATTATTTTTACTACAATTTAATTTAAAAATATTTGATTCATCATTAACAACGAATTAAATTTGCAAATTCTGAGGATAAAATGAACCCAACAGATTTGGACCAAATTGATGAAATTAATTTTAATTTGGATGGAATGAAAATATGTGAAAAAAGTGCAAATAAAAATAAAGTGGGTGAAATAAAAAATTGGAAAATATTTATTTTATTTTAGTGTCCACTTTGTCCAGAAAAGGATGAACAAATTGCAATGTTGGCGCGGGTAAATGATACACTTTTTAAGGAATTGGAGAAATCAGCAGCATGCGAAAAATGCATTAAAACAAGGAAATTGAAAGAAAATGGAAATAATAGTAAATCAAAAGTGAGTAAATTTAATTGTAAATTTGAATTCAACATTCATTTTAATTAAAGTTTGCATTGGATGGTGATTTAAATGGAGCGAATGATAATAGCACTGTTGGTGGCCAATTCAATCCAATTCAATTGACAACACCGAAAATTACAATGAAAAAGAAATCGGTTCATCCAATTCAGACTTCGACACCGAAAAATGGAATGGAAAAGAATTCGGTTTATCCAATTCAAACTTCGACACCGAAAAATGCAATAGAAAAGAATTCGGTTCATCCAATTCAAACTTTGACACCGAAAAATGGAATGGAAAAGAATTCGGTTCATCCAATTCAAACTTTGACACCGAAAAATGGAATGAAAAAGAATTCGGTTCATCCAATTCAAACTTTGACACCGAAAAATGGAATGGAAAAGAATTCGGTTCATCCAATTCAAACTTTGACACCGAAAAATGGAATGGAAAAGAATTCGGTTCATCCAATTCAAACTTTGACACCGAAAAATGGAATGAAAAAGAATTCGGTTCATCCAATTCAAACTTTGACACCGAAAAATGGAATGGAAAAGAATTCGGTTCATCCAATTCAAACTTTGACACCGAAAAATGGAATGGAAAAGAATTCGGTTCATCCAATTCAAACTTTGACACCGAAAAATGGAATGGAAAAGAATTCGGTTCATCCAATTCAAACTTTGACACCGAAAAATGGAATGGAAAAGAATTCGGTTCATCCAATTCAAACTTTGACACCGAAAAATGGAATGGAAAAGAATTCGGTTCATCCAATTCAGACTTTGACACCGAAAAATGGAATGGAAAAGAATTCGGTTCATCCAATTCAAACTTTGACACCGAAAAATGGAATGGAAAAGAATTCGGTTCATCCAATTCAAACTTTGACACCGAAACGTACAATGGAAAAGAATTTTACAAAAATTGAGGTGAATGACTTGTTTAAATTATTCATAGAATTTTCAATTTTAGAATGCCACCTCAAATCAACGATCAACTTCGGGCGGCGAGTTTTTTAAATTAATTTTTTTAAAATTATTTATAATTTCTATATTTGTTGTAGGTTTTTCCTCGATGTTTTCATTAAATTCTCCGATGAATTTTTTGCCTAATTGGTTATCATTTTCGAATCAAAGTGATCCGGCAATGCCAGAAAAACAAAATGATGTCGAAGAAAGTGAAAATTGGAATCTGGACCCACCAATGGTCAATAAAAATTTTAAAATAAATTTTAAAAACTTTTATTTTCATTCACCAATTATCTTTGAAGGCACCAAAAATATTGAAGAGAATAAGGGAATTGAAAAAGGAAAATCAACAACCAAGGAAGTTGGACAAGAAAAAGGCAAATATTTTAAATGGAATTATTAAAATAATTTTAAATTATGAAAAATATAAATTAATTGCTAATATTGTTTTCCTTTTCAGTTGTGCCATCAAATTCAATTTTCCCACGAAGATCGTCGCCTACAATAATTCAAAATGAGGAACAATTGCCTAAAGCAACAATGGAAAAAGGAGGCGGGAAATTGGCAATGGCATTGAGGAATGGGGCAGGCAGAAAAGGAAGGAAACTGATTCGAGAAATCACCGAGACTACAATTGGCAGCATTGAGTAAGGAAATGAGAGAAAAAATAAATGGAATAAAAATTAAATACCGTAAATCCTCTAATAGAATCTCATGCATTTATAATTTTCAGAACCATTTTCCCTAGGATGACTTCAAATAGAATGTGGGCTAATTTTAAAGGGGAAAACATGAAAAATAAAATTTATAAGAAAAATTCCAACAAACTCAAAAGGTTATTTTTATGAAATAAAACAGTGAAACATGTTAAAAGCAGAACATGTTTTTTAAACAGAAGATGTTTTACAAATCAGAAACATGTTTTTACAAATAATAAAGTTTTTCCAGAAATGTTTTACAATCAAAAACAAATCAGAAATGTTTTACAATCCCAAATCAGAAATGTTTTACAATCCCAATTCAGAAATGTTTTTCAATCCCAAATCAGAAATGTTTTACAAATCAGAAATGTTTTTACAAATCAGAAATGTTTTACAAATCAGAATGTTTTTACAAATCAGAAATGTTTTACAAATCAGAAATGTTTTACAAATCAGAAATGTTTTACAATCCCAAATCAGAAATGTTTTACAATCCCAAATCAGAAATGTTTTACAAATCAGAATATTTTTACAAATCAGAAATGTTTTACAAATCAGAAATGTTTTACAATCCCAAATCAGAAAAATTTTACGAATCAGAAATGTTTTGCAATCCCAAATCAGAAAAATTTTACAAATCAGAAATGTTTTACAATCCCAAATCAGAAATGTTTTACAATCCCAATTCAGAAATGTTTTTCAATCCCAAATCAGAAATGTTTTACAATCCCAAATCAGAAATGTTTTTCAATCCCAAATCAGAAATGTTTTACAATCCCAAATCAGAAATGTTTTACAATCCCAAATCAGAAAAATTTTACAAATCAGAAATGTTTTACAATCCCAATTCAGAAATGTTTTACAAATCAGAAATGTTTTACAATCCCAAATCAGAAAAATTTTACAAATCAGAAATGTTTTTCAATCCCAAATCAGAAATGTTTTACAAATCAGAATGTTTTTACAAATCAGAAATGTTTTTCAATCCCAAATCAGAAATGTTTTACAATCCCAAATCAGAAAAATTTTACAAATCAGAAATGTTTTACAATCCCAAATCAGAAAAATTTTACAAATCAGAAATGTTTTACAATCCCAAATCAGAAATGTTTTACAATCCCAATTCAGAAATGTTTTTCAATCCCAAATCAGAAATGTTTTACAAATCAGAAATGTTTTACAATCCCAAATCAGAAAAATTTTACAAATCAGAAATGTTTTACAATCCCAAATCAGAAATGTTTTACAATCCCAAATCAGAAATGTTTTACAATCCCAAATCAGAATTTTACAAATCAGAAATGTTTTACAATCCCAAATCAGAAATGTTTTACAATTCCAAATCAGAAATGTTTTACAATCCCAAATCAGAAATGTTTTACAATCCAAAATCAGAAATGTTTTTCAATCCCAAATCAGAAATGTTTTACAATCCCAAATCAGAAATGTTTTACAATCCCAAATCAGAAATGTTTTACAATCCCAAATCAGAAATGTTTTACAATCCCAATTCAGAAATGTTTTTCAATCCCAAATCAGAAATGTTTTACAAATCAGAAATGTTTTACAATCCCAAATCAGAAAAATTTTACAAATCAGAAATGTTTTACAATCCCAAATCAGAAATGTTTTACAATCCCAAATCAGAAATGTTTTACAATCCCAAATCAGAATTTTACAAATCAGAAATGTTTTACAATCCCAAATCAGAAATGTTTTACAATTCCAAATCAGAAATGTTTTACAATCCCAAATCAGAAATGTTTTACAATCCAAAATCAGAAATGTTTTTCAATCCCAAATCAGAAATGTTTTACAATCCCAAATCAGAAATGTTTTACAATTCCAAATCAGAAATGTTTTACAATCCCAAATCAGAAATGTTTTTCAATCCCAAATCAGAAATGTTTTACAATCCCAAATCAGAAATGTTTTACAATCCCAAATCAGAAATGTTTTACAATTCCAAATCAGAAATGTTTTACAATCCCAAATCAGAAATGTTTTACAATCCAAAATCAGAAATGTTTTTCAATCCCAAATCAGAAATGTTTTACAATCCCAAATCAGAAATGTTTTACAATCCCAAATCAGAAATGTTTTACAATCCCAAATCAGAAATGTTTTACAATCCCAAATCAGAAATGTTTTACAATCCCAAATCAGAAATGTTTTACAATCCCAAATCAGAAATGTTTTACAATCCCAAATCAGAATTTTACAAATCAGAAATGTTTTACAATCCCAAATCAGAAATGTTTTACAATCCCAATTCAGAAATGTTTTTCAATCCCAAATCAGAAATGTTTTACAAATCAGAAATGTTTTACAATCCCAAATCAGAAATGTTTTACAAATCAGAAATGTTTTACAATCCCAAATCAGAAAAATTTTACAAATCAGAAATGTTTTACAATCCCAAATTAGAAAAACTTTACAAATCAGAAATGTTTTACAATCCCAAATCAGAAATGTTTTACAATCCCAATTCAGAAATGTTTTTCAATCCCAAATCAGAAATGTTTTACAAATCAGAAATGTTTTACAATCCCAAATCAGAAAAATTTTACAAATCAGAAATGTTTTACAATCCCAATTCAGAAATGTTTTACAAATCAGAAATGTTTTACAATCCCAAATCAGAAAAATTTTACAAATCAGAAATGTTTTTCAATCCCAAATCAGAAATGTTTTACAAATCAGAATGTTTTTACAAATCAGAAATGTTTTTAAGATTCATAAGATTTTTAAATATAGATATTCAGATGGAAAAAATTTGAAAAAGGATGGCTTCAAATTCAAATAGAAAATGGGCTATTAATAAAAGATTTCATTTAATTATTCAGGGTGGATCAAACTTACAAAACGAATGAAAGCGAAACGAACAATGATGGAGGAGAAGAAAATGAGGAAAAGGAAGAAGAAGATCAAAATGAAGAGGAAGATGATGATGTAAACGTGAATGAAGAAAAAGGAAGGGAAGTGGGCGAAGAAGAAGTGAATATGGCACCGGCGACACCAAATCCAGATACATATTGTAGATTTTGTCAAGCGCAATTCGACACTCCAAGAGGCCTCAAAATCCACAAAAGTGGAAAGGCTCATGGAAGACGAGGTCAGAAGAATTATAATTTATTTATAATATTTTAAAATGAATTCAGTGGCGGAAATGAATGGAGACGATGATCAGATTCCATGCACATATGCAGGCTGTGAATCCCGATTGAGTTCAGCAAAATCATTGAAAGATCACATCTCGCGTATGCATAAACCAAAATTTGTTTGTGAGGAATGTGGCAAAGGATATGCCACGCAATCATGGCTGACCAAGCATCAACAAGAAAAGGGACATTATGCATAATTGAAAGATGAATTGAATTCATAATTGAAGGATTTATTGAATTCATAATTGAAGGATGAATTGGAATGATATTTATATATTATTTTACTCAAATATAATTCATCCAATTCCTTTGTTTTTTAACATAATTCATCCATCTACAGTTTACACAATTCCGTTCACTTACTTTTGATTTTATATTTCTTATTATTTTGCATAAAACAATTTCGGATCTATTTTGAAGCAGTCCATTATACCAATTCAATTACATATATTTAAAAATTCTCAGATTTCTGGTTTGTGATATTTTTGATTCTTCCCGATCTCAAATAATGATCTATTCTGGGCATCATTTCCCCTTGGTCTAAAATAAATTATTGGCCATCTGCTGCTTCTCATTCAATCGACATTCATTTCACATTTCCCACCAATAGCAGTCGGGATTATTGGCCATCCTTTTTGTTCATTGAAAGCCCAGAGAAGGCGGAAATGATGAAAATATGTGGCCAAAAAGGGAAGGGAATGAATTTTGTGCCAGCCGAGTAGAAATACTCTTGCCCCATTATTTCCGAAGAGGACATTTGCTTCTCCGTTTCTCTGCCCCGGAGGCAGCTTTTAATGAGGACGAGGAAAGAAGAAGCCTTTTTGTTGGTGCGGCTGGCAGTAAAGGTCCCTCTTCACTTCTCTCGCCCAGTTTTGTCCATCTATGCCTTTGGCTGTAATTTTTGTGCCAATATGGCTTCTTCTCTTTTTGGCTTAATTCTATGCATCAATTTTCACTTGTTGTTTGGTTTCACGCCATCACGCAAATTCCCGCAAATTAATCCTCATTCCAATTTATTATTCATTCCATTTTTTTCAAATCGAATTGAATTTTTAATCATTTTCCTTATTTTTTACCATTTATAATTCTCCTAACATTATATGTTGTACTTATTCTCGAAAATAATTTAAAAAAAGGAAAAGCGGCCACAAAAAATGTAGTTTTGGGTAAAATAGCCCACGCCCTTTCATTCCCCCATTCTATGAATTTTTTTTTCCGTGGAACTCCAAATTCATTCATTTTCTCTCCAATTCCCGTAAAATTCACTCAATGAATGTTTGTCCAGCAAACTTTTTGCCCAAATGCCAATGCCGAAAACATTCTTCCCAAATAAATTTATGAACTTTGAATGAAATACATTAATTTTTAAGCTATTCCAAACCATTTTGTACTAACGCAGAAATACGAAACGCTCTACAATTAACATCATATAAGAAATCATAAATAATGTGAGTTTTTCTAATTTATACTTTGAAACTTTTTTTTATTTCCTCTTTTAATTGCATTAGAACTTTTCTATTTACGTTTAAATGTTTTGGCCCAGAAGATCCTTATCTATTTTATGCCCCAAGCCTCATCTTTTCCCCTTCCTTTATTCCTTCCAACAATTTTTTTATTCCATTCTTTTCCTTTGGCACCAATTCCCAAACAAAGCAATTAATTATTCGCCAATTGTCATCCATTTTTCTTTGTTTTTTTTTTTATTTTCTGAACATTCTAGTATCCTATAAGAATTACACTTCCAATAGTTTGAAATGTTTTTTGATAAAAAATGATCATTAAAACTGATCATAAGTAAAAAGTAATTTAAATGGTGTTTTATTTTCACCAATACATGAATTATTAAGGAAATGAGGATATTCAAATTTAAATAAAAAAACCCAACATCTCTTGAATAAAGAAGTACAAACCAAAAAAATAAAAAACAGCTGATTCCCCAGAAATATAAGTTATAAACAATAAATTTATAAAAAATATTAATAATCACCAGAATAAAGCCACTTCAAAAAAGTAAACTATAACTGATATAGTTACTCTAATTAATATCCAGATGTAATCCTTCTATACCTAAAATAGAAATACTATTTCATATTTATTAAATACTTTTTATACCTCCTTCAAATACATTTATACCTCTTATTTTTACTATTATCATTGTAAAATTTGCATATATATATTCTCTGAATTCCCGTCTACTTCCTCAATCATTTTGGCACGCATGAATTGGCCAATTTAAATTTAAATACGCGAATATTCCACTAGACGGATATAATAAAAGATGAAATATTGAATGGGACAATTTGATACGATACCATATAATATCTAATGCCTTTTGGCCATTTCAATTTATCCATTCCAACAATTTTACTTGCCTTTAAATAAAGTTGATTAAATTTTAACCATTTTTCATCAAAATTCAAAAATTTTTGAGAAAATTTATGTTTTGCTCTCAAAAACCCAAAAAGTTATTTTTTTTCCAAATAATAAAATCCGATTAAATTGCCAAAATTGAACACATGATGGGAGAATCCTCTTTCGGAAAAATCACATTTCATTCAATTGTCAACAATTTTTGAATAAAAAGATTAATTGGACATCGGCACAAAAATTGTTGTTCCATTCAAACAACTTTTTAATTCCCTCACTGATAGGTGATAAAATCACAATTTTTTGATGGCCTCTCCATTGACGCAAATGTGCGCATTTTGGGGAATGAATAAAATGATCTCAAAATCACATGGTTTAAACATTTTGATTATTTTGCAATATTTTATTTATTGTTATTCTTTTGCAAACACTAAAACATCAATCAAATCCTCATTTAATCCGTCATCCATCAATAATTCATTTTCCATATAAAATAATGAAAATTTATTACCATTTTTTATTTTGAACCCATCCAAAATCACCAAAAAATCTGACTATTTTTTATGACTTTTTTGTTCCTTTTTTCACTAAATCAGAGAACAGAATGAGTGGGAATTAGCCAAGGGAATTGTGTGGGAATTGAATGCAAATCCCTCTCCGAATTGTGGGCCAAACCCCCACACTCCCTTTTTTATGGCCCATCCTTTTTCTCTTTTAAAAGGCCGGGGATGAGTCTGCACTCTGCTCATTCCCTTCTTTTTATTTGTCCTATTCGGTGAAAAAACGTTTTTCTGGCCAAATGCTGGCCTAAAATTGAAGTGAGGAGGCGGCATAAAAAGAAGGGATGGGAGAATATGCCCTTGGGATAGTCGCACTAGAAATTCTCACAAGAATGCCACAAATTTGTCGTCAGCCATAAATTTGACCCCAAACAAAAAATGAGGGGGATGAACGGAACGGCGAAGGACCTCACGGCATTTCTGAAAAGAAAGCTTTCACTTCCTTCGCCTAATTAGGGCCAAGTCTGGCGCAAATTCTTCCAGAAAAGAGGAAGGAAGAAAGCCATTATATTCCTCTTTACGTTCCAAAATGAATATGAGGAAGTTTATTTTTTGGACAAAAATATTGTAATCAGCAGAAAATGCAACAAATTTGAATTCATATTTCATAGAAATTGAATTCAAATTTGAATAGGAATTTAATTTTGGTAAAAACTTATGCAAAAATGTGGCAATAATTCTGAAATATTCATTGGAATGTAAAGGGAATATAGTGGCTTTTTCCTTCCTGATTTCTGGAAGAATTTGTTCCAGACTTGGCCCTAATTAGGCGAAGGAAGTAAAGCTTTCTTTTTCAGAAATCTCGTGAGGTCCTTTCGCCGTTCATCCTCAACCACAATAAATTTATTTGTTAATTAGTCTCACAAATTATTGGAATAAATTCAATGATCTATGTTTTTTTTTTATGCATTTTGGCTTCATCATTCCATTCCCTCCCCGGCCCCTATATTCATTTTTTATCAGCCCATTCACTATTTTTTACCCCTTCAATTATTAATTTTCCTTCCAAATTATTTAATGTTTTTATCTAAATTTCCAAAGGTCAAAAAGGTTTCTAATCAATTTTTGAATATTCTCATTTTTTCAGCAAATATTTGCATTTCCTCCCAATTCGCTAATCCCCTTAACTTTTTTCCCATTCCCCAATCTAAGGATCATCGCATTCTCTGCCCATTATTTGCTCATTGTTTTTTGGAAATTTATCCCTCGAAAAATTTCAATATCATTTTCGATAATTTTTCCTCAAATTTTATGACAAATTTTTCCATTTTTCATAAAAAATTAGCAAAATTTATTCAATTTTTCCAATTTTTCAGGCTTTTTGATTTTCTCTATTCCTTGCTCAATTCAATAATGGCCACGGCCACAATTGCCCGACAGGAAGAGGATTTGGAAGAAGTGGCCGAAATGAATGGAGGGGAAAAAGGCAAAGGAAATGAATTGAAAGAAAATGAGGGAAAATGCAAAATTGAATGCCATCATCAAAAAAATGAACAAAATGGTGGCCAAAAGTTGAATGGAAATGAAAATGGAATGAAAGGTAAACGAATGGCAAAATCCAATTAAATTTGGCCAAAAATGAATTTTAGTGAACGGAGGAGAACAAACAAAGGAAAAGGAAACGAAAAAAGCGGCGACAGGATTAACCGTAAATGATTGGGACTATGATGAATTGGGACAATGTGGACCACAAAATTGGCTTAAAATTTGTGGATGCGAACATTTGGGTGGGCAATTTGTGCCAAAAATTAAATAAATTATTTTTTGAATATTTCCTCACCGTAGGTGATTGCCAATCCCCAATTGATTTTCAATTGTCCAAAATGCGCATTCTTCCCTCCGATAATTCGCCACTTTGTTTGGTGAATTACAAAAAACCATTGATTGGCCAATTGCTCAACACCGGATGCTCAAGTGGATAATTTTGAATAATTTTTATTATTTTGCGAATTTTCAGTCCAATTTTTGCCGGATTCCCAAGTTGAGCCACCGGAAATTTATGGCGGAAAATTGGACCAAAATTATCGATTCATTCAATATCATTTTCATTGGGCCCAGAATGACAATGAAGGCAATAAAATAAATTAATTTTTCCGAATATTTTGCAAATTTTCAGGTTCCGAACACACAATTGGTGGTCTTCGCTATCCGGCCGAATTGCATTTAGTCCATAAAGGTGTACAAGACCCAAACAAATTGGCAGTTTTGGGAATTTTTTTGAAATTGGATGAACAAAATGGACACGAAAAGAAATTTATTTTTGATGGCCAGGAAATGGATGCATTGAAAAAAGTGGGAAAATATTTTAAACTTATTTATTTATTTTAATTTTTCAGTTGACCGAATTTGGCCAAAAATGTACGCTGGATTCGAAGCATTGCCTTTCGGCAAAATTGCCATCAAATTGTTGCCTTGAAAATGAATTGGGTGCCGAAAATTTTGTGTCCTCATTTGTTCGATATGAAGGGTACAAAAATAAAATTCAATATAATTATTAGACCTAATCCTGATCTGGAGCATGGGGGGGGAGGGGTTGGGATTAGTAATTAATTGGTTTTGATGATTTTATTAAAAATGTGTTTATTTTTTATGCGTAAAAATATGTAATAGAACGTTGCAAAAGTGTGATAGAAAAGTGAACATTTTAGTGGAAAATGTGCGAGTTTAAAAGGCAGATTGGGGCAATATTTGATTGATAGGGTGACAGGTGATTAGGTAAAAATTGGGGGTACAGTAGGATGAATAGGAAAGGCCCTCATGCATTAATGGCATTGACAATAATTAATTAATTTCCAATATTTAGTTCATTGACCACCCCTCCGTGCTCGGAAAATGTGATTTGGACGGTTTTAACTGATCCATTGTTGATCACTAAAGAACAGGTAAAAAATTAATTATATTTAATTAAAATTATTTTAATTATATTTCTAGTTATCCTTACTCCGCAAAATCAAAGATTGTCGTGGAAATTTGATCACAAAAAATTATAGGCCAGGTAAAATATAAAATACCTAATTATATTGTCTAATTAAACTTGAAAATATTTCAGTTCAAAAAATTGGAAATCGTGAAGTTTCATTGTGGATGGCCGCATCACAACCAGCATCAATCACAAATGGGAACGGCCTAAAGGCGAAATGAATCCAAATGAGGAAAGCAGAAAAGATAATGAATTAATTACGAATCCCTTTTCTATTCAATTGTACCCAATATTCCTTTCTCCAATTCATATCAAACAAAAGATATATTCATTTTTATTATTATATCCATGTGTGCTCCGCAAAAATATACAAAAATAATTCTACTTAATCCGAATATTAAAAATGATATTTTTATTAATTTTGAATAAATATACTTGTAGAAATTCATTGAATTGTCTATAAGGTAAAATATTATTATTAAATTTTATTTTTGTAAAAAATATTTCACTGTTAAATTAGTAAATATTAAAAAGGAAATACGAAATTTGCGTTAGTTAAAGTGTGAAATTCTCATTTAAATTAATTAAAAATTAAATCTGTAAAAAATTGTTAAAATAATGAAGCTCTACAAGAATGAGGATGAAAGGAGGATATTTTTGTTTTTGTTTATTCCTTCTAAAATCAATGTGCTCATAAAGAAAATGCTGGAAAAGCATCAAAGACCGGCAAGGTCGGGAAAGTGTTTTTCATGTAAACAAACAAAAACAACCAATCCATTCCTATAAAAATAGTACCAAACCAATTTTCGCATCCACTTTCATTTCAATTTACTCTATTTAACCAAAAAATATTTGATTTAATTTTATAATTATGGCCACACATTACCCCTATCCCAACAGTGGAGGAGTGAGTTTAAAATTCCCAATTAAATTATTAAATATTCACAGTTTACTGGAGGAGGATCTAAAAAGCCAATGGGCTCTGGCATTAACCCGGGAATTTTGAAAAAACTTCGCACTGAACTTCCGGCAAAAATGTCATTTCCCTCCTATGCAATGGTTGGGGCAGTGTCAGCTGCGGTCCTTTATGCGACTTATTCCGGAATGAACAAAAAACGTCCGGACACACCGGCAAAATTGCCAACCGAAATTGGTGGACCAAATTCGGGCATGGCAAAAGCTCCTCCTAATAAGTCACCATGAATTGGGAAGGAAGATTGATCGAAATATAATTTATCGATTATTTTATGACAAAAATATTTATTTCGTTTAACAATTTTTATTCATAAAAAATGTTTAATTTCCATTTATGTGCATTTTTTCCATTCCGAATATTCTCTCCCGAATTCCTCCTCATGGCAAATTGACGCCGCCCGCATTCAATGGGACAGTGCCACAATCGGTAGGGCCAAGGAACAAATCAATTTGCCTCATGAATCGTTCCCGTTCCTCATAATTGGACATAAAATTGGCAAATGCCGTGTGGTTGGAATTTGGCAATTCCCAAATTTGGGGTTGGCCTTGGAGCGGTGCCCGATCCGTTCGGACAGTCCAAATTGCGCCGGCCAAATTCTTAAAATGTCAAAAAAATATTTAAAAAAATATTGTGACTGACTGGATTTTCCATTTCCAAAAGCCAATTCACATAAAGTCTGGCGGTTTCTGGCCTTTCCGTTTGTTGGGTAATGGCCGCATAAAGTGTGGCAATGGTGAGGGGGTCATTGTTGGTGGGGAATGCGAATTGAACGGCGCTATCATTGGCAAAAGGGAACATTGCAAGTCCGGCAGTGGCCACAGATCCATTGCCGGCACCCAGGGTAGCCAATTGTAATCCTTGCAAATCACCGCAAACATATTGTGGTTGTTGGGCCGCAAAACGTTCCAAAAATTCGAAGCCATACACATCAACTACCTTAGAGTGGGGATTAATGGGTAAAGTGCCTTCGAGGACTAATAAGATTGTCCAAATTCACTTTTAAATCGAAGTTGGTCGGGTTTTAAACCGAAGGTTTCGGTTTCAGTTTTGACCGGTTTTGGAATCTCGATTTCAAAAGTCCGGGGGTAAGATCGGAGTTGGGAGCTTCGGGGATCAGATTTTCGGGATCGAGGGTTTCAGGCAAAATTGTCGGGGTTTTTCGGAGTTTTCGGAGACTCCGAAATCTGAGGGTGCAATCCTATTTTGTACAACCCTATCATTGACCAAAAAATTACCTGTTTAAAGTAGAAAAGGACTGCATCATCACTGTTCGGATGGACCGCAATGATTTGGCCATTGGCAAAGCGGGGTTGGAGAAGGGCATCGGCCGTCCTTGGCCAATCACCCGCAGATGGGATTAATTGTTGATTGACCAAAGTGCCCAAAACAATCACCAATGTTCCTGTGTAGAAACCATCTATATCTTTGTACTCATCATGGACAACGCTGTAATTTGCCGGCCGATATTCCATCAAAAGGCCTTGTTGTTTCCATCGGGGAAAATCTTGGACAGTTTGGATTTGGACCACATCCGGAATGATGGAATTATTTGCAGATTGAACATCAATTCTGGGTCCATGGAAGATGGAATAGTCCACAATAACATCCACAGTCAATCCAGGGAAACTTGCTTCAAATGCTTGTTTGGTCTGATCACCAAGTGATTGGGCCGTTCCCCCGGAATAGACCACCAAAGTGCCATTGCCTTCGGCCAAAGCCGCTTCATAGATTTGTTCAATGGTTCGATTTTCGATAGGCACGGGGGCTGAAATCAATGTTGAGATATTATTTGAAATGACGGCCAATTTTTGGTGGATTGATGACAATTGAAAGGGCCAAATTTTGTAAAGTCATATTTAAATTTTGTTGGATTCCTCATCATGGAATATTCCTCTTTCGCCCTGTCAATGACAATAATGCCTAAAGGCCTTTCCTATTCATCCTATTGTACCCCCACTTTTGGCAATCAGCAATCATCCCGTCGCCTATTAATCAAATATTGCCCCAATCTTCATTTTTAGACCCTCTCATTTTCCACTAAAATGTTCACTTTTGCGATATTCTATTATCACATTTTCCTCATAATAAATAAAATAAATATAATTTGAAGGTTCATTCGCAATCAAATCTCTATACCTATTTTGGGCCACTGGGCGTCTATACTTCCGGCGAAGGCCCGGGGCGAGAGCCTAGGCCCATCTCCTGATCTAAACAATTCTAGATTAGTACTAATACACCCTTTTTCTATTTTTAAATAATTCTCAAAGGATTAATTTGTCACCTTGTGTTTGAGCGAAGGCATTTGATGCGAAATTTAGGAGAAGAATGGAGAGAGTTGGAAAATGTTTCATTTTTGAATATTTTTAAATTTTCTATTTATTTTATTTAAAAGTATATTTTATGAATTTTATGTTAATATTTTATGAATTATTTTCTCTCCTTTATATCACCGAAATTGGAGTTTTTCTACGAAATCATTTAATACCTCTTTTGATGAATGTTTATTCAGCAATTTTATGTGTCGTAAATTTTTCAAAAAATTAACATATTTCTATCAAAACATAATTCTGTCAAGGTCTATAAATTTGTTACTCCGTTCTACTGATCTCGTACATGTACTAAAACATCAGGTTCAGACTACAAACATTATGTACTATCAATATTTGACTGAACCAAGTGATTTTATTTTAATCTGAAATTTGAATATTTTCTAATCGTATTTGGACAACATAACATAAAGCACAAAAATATTAAAAAAAAAGAATGAATGGTCGAATTTATTTATGTATTGAATAATTTTTATCTTTAAAATTTATGCAACATTCTTCTAATAAGTATATTTACGAATTAATTGTCTCCAGATCCAGATTTGAAAATTTTTTAGATTCTTATTTTATTTATTAGTAGAGCCTGGATTTATATTGAAATATTGATTAAAAAATCCCAAAATATTGAAGAAAATTTTTTTAAAATTGCTAAAATTTATCAAAAAAGATAATAAAAAATATATTTTATTAAAATTCTTAACAAATGGACTAAGATAATTTCAAAAAAAATTAAATTAAAAGAATGCATTTTAGGCAGATTTTAATTGAATTTTTCTCAAAATTTTCTAAGGCACTCAATACCAAAAATGATTAAGGGATTTAAAAATGTTAAAAAATATTTTATTTAATTTCACTTTTCAGTTTTCACATCAAATCAAAAAGACAAAAGATAATTTGTATAAATTTTTTAATAAAAAGTTTGCCTCAAGCATTGGCATTTTAATCGATTTCCCATTCCCAATCCAAAGTTTCTGTTTTGTCCGAATCCGCATTATATTGTTTATATTGTTATTATTAATGACAAATATTATAAAGCAGTTAAAATTAAAAATGAATTTTAGATTTCATAAACATTTTATATTTCCTGAAAACAAATATTCTACTAAATTCCAAACTGGAAAAGAAACAGCGAGCATCAACAGAACGCCGGATGGATAAACATATGGCATTTATGGAGTCAACGTTTAGCCCTGGATGGATGAGTAAGCATCTTTTACAAATCAATTTGAACATTTTACAACATTTGCACAGATCGAATCAAAATGATTATGCCTGAAACACAAATGACTGTGCCGATCGATGAGTACATTCGAAATATCGATTGGAATGCACTCGAACCAAACACCAACAACAATGGCAACAGGTAAAATTGATTAATTATTGACAATTTTAATCAATTAAATTATAGGGAGAAGACCAACAACAATGCTTTTCCCCTCAATCAATCTCGGCCCGGCTATATGCCTCATCCAAACAATGCGCTTCGCCCCAACTCATTGCTTAATCCAAATCAAATTCCAATTCGGTATCCACCTCCACCAATCATTTCAAGGACCAATTCATTCCCTATCGGCGGCAATGTTCAGGGCCATGGATATCCGAATCCTCAAGGCCAGCAAAATCATCAAGCCAATCGGAATGGGAATGTAGGCCAAATGCGGGGCAATGACAAGATGCAATATGTGAGTGAAGGGGTCAGCAGGGATGGTTTATAGAAAATTGGTAGAACCATTTATAAAATTTTTATTCTATTCAGTACAAAACCAGTTTGTGCAAAACATTCACCATTCATGGACATTGCAATTATGGCCCATCCTGTCTGTTTGCCCATGGCGAGCATGATTTGCGCAAATTCCACAACCAACAGAATATTTCGGCCATCACTCGCGCCCTCAACAGCAATGTCAATCCACAACATGCAATTTACAACAATGTGAATGGAACAAATCATCATCGAAACCGTAATATCCATCAATCGGGCCAAAATAATGCCAACAATAATGGTGGGAAAATGGATTTGCGTCAATTTCAACATCATCAAAATGTTGGCCCTCCTCCACCAATTCGTCCACCAAATATGAACAATAATAATAATGCCCGTCCATCGCCGGTACAAAACAGCAACAATGATGATGGGCCAAGTCGAAACAATCCATCGGGCTCGGGCGGCGGCGGCCAAAACAAAATGTACAACAATAAACGTCCAGCAATTTAAATATCTTTGTTTTTTTTTTCTTGATTACCATTTATATACACATTTTGTATTCTTGCTTTATTTTATATTTTATTTTGCCGATATAAATAAATATATGCTACTTAAATTTGTGGCATTTTATTCAAGCAATTACAATGAATTATGTATAATTATTCTCGTAGAATTACTTTTTCCATTTTGTTTATTTAATTTTAATATTAAAATGATGGAATCAAAATTTAATTAAGGATCCAAATTGCATTTAACTTGGCTACAAATAACTGAAAATGGAAAGTTTGACTGGAACATCACAACATTTTGGCGGCACAACCGGAGGAGGTGACTTCTTCACTGGCGGCGGCGACTTTTTTGGACAATTTGATGAAAAAGGTTTCAAAATTAAATTAAATTGAAGTGGAAAATGTTCGTCAATTTAGCAATTCCCAGCGAAGAAGTTTCATTGTTGAACAAAATGCTGAATGACAAATTAAATCATTTAAATGAGGGAACGCCGGAAGTGGCCAAATTGCAGCGGGACCCGAATTCACCGCTTTATTCAGTGCAAACATTTGAGGATTTAAAATTGTAAATTAAATACCAAAAATTTATTAAATTCAAATTTAACAAAAGAAAACCGGAATTGCTGAAAGCTTTACGGTCAATGGGTTTCCAGCAGCCATCAAAAATTCAAGAAACTGCACTTCCCGTCCTTCTCCAAGAACCGTAAATCTAATAAAATAAATTATAAAATTAATTTTTTATTTTCAGTCCTCAAGATATAATCGCCCAATCGCAAAGTGGAACCGGGAAAACGGCCACTTTCCTTTTGACAATGCTCCAACGACTCGACCCCAACAAAGCGCATCCTCAATGCATTTGTGTTGCGCCAACATTTGAGCTGGCCCAACAAATTGGAGAAGTGGCCAAGAAAATGGCCCAATTTTTGGAAAATGTCAAAATCCGTTTCGCCGTCAAAGGAGAAAATGGTTTACAAAAAATTATTTAATAATTTTAATTATTTTAAATTTAAAGTTCCACGAAATTCCACATTTTCCGAACAAATTATCATCGGAACACCGGGGAAAATGTTGGATTGGATAACAAGGGTAAATTAATTTTAATAATTCAACGAAAATTTATTTCAAATATTCAAATTAAGAAACATATTGAAACAAGCAAAATAATTTCATTTGCTTTGGACGAGGCCGACGTGATGATCAGCCAACAGGGATATCAGGACAAAAGCATTCGAATTCATAAGTAATTTTGGACAATAAAATTAATTTATGAATTTTTTACCCCAAAAATAGTTTTTGATATATCAGAAACTGGTTTAAATTCGTTAAACCTTATAAAAATTTGTAGATCTCATCGAGACGCATCGAATGATATATAAAATGTATGGTTTTGGCCCAAAATTAAAGAGTTTAAAACCAAAAATGGAAATATGGTTTAAGCTGTTTAACCCGCTCAGATTTGGTTTAAACTAAGAAATATGTAAGTCAAAACATGCGTCTCGATAAGCTACAAATTGGTATAAGGTTTATATGGTCTAAAAACCGGTTTCTGATTTATTAGTTGGGTTAAAATAATAAAAATTGGAGTTAAAATAAAAATTGAATTAATTTAATATTTTAATTTCAAATTTTTAGCCAAATAATTTCGGCCAATCCATCCTGTCAATGTATGCTTTTCAGTGCCACCTACACGGATGCAATTTTCCAATTTGCCGGCAAACTTATTGCAGACCCAATTGTTATCACGTAACAAAAAAATTTTTTAATTAATTAATTTAAAATTAAATTCATAGAATTCAACGAAAGGAACAAAGTCTTCCATACATTCGGCAATATTATGTTCGATGCAAAGATCGGGAAGACAAATATAAAGCGGTCAGTTTCAGTCATTAATCATAAAAATTAAAATTGAAAAATATTTTAACCTCAAAAGTATTTTAACGGTTTAGTGGTTTATCATGGACCCAGAAGCTTTTACCCACTAAATAGATCTCGATGAGACGAATTGTTTGATAATAATTAGTTTAGATTTAACCATTTTAATTTGGTTTTGAACCTGTTTAAATAGTTTAAGTGGTTTAATTTTAAGAAAATGGGTTTAAACGGTTTAAAACCCCCTTTAATTTTGACCTAATCATCACAATTTATATACCATTCGGTTGCGTTTTGATCAATCAATCCAAATGGTTTTTTGGTTTGTAAATGTAGGCTAAACCTTTAAACCAGTATAATTTTTTGGCGTTACTCTTTTTTTCCGGATAATTAGTGTTTTTTTTTCGAAAATTATGATCCATTAAAATTCATTTTAAAATCCTTTGACATCATTCCCCAAATTTACATTTGTAAATCCATCAGTCCATCCTCCTTCACACTTTAATGCTATCAAGTAAAATAAATTACATCCTCTCTCCCCCATCTAATCTACGCGTTCCCCTCCCTTATTGCGATTTATAGTGAATAATATTACCAACTGCCAGGGCCCTTTTTATGTGCTATGGTAGAGAGCATTGGGAGAAATAAGTATGGTGGACGACCGTGCCTCTCTCTGCTGTATTTTAGGCTATAGTAAGAATAAAAATGACATAGAAAAAGGCGAAAGAGGAGGAAAGGAGGGAGAATGTTACCATATAGTAAAGAGCGGCGAATACGATCGATTTCCTTCGTAAAAGCCAACTCAGTATTCCCACCTTTTGGTCGCCATACCCAATTTCAATCCACTCCAATTCCATCGCGTTTCCATTCATTTCTTTAAATTAAAATACGGATTATGGTCCAATTACATAAATAAATTCAACCGTAATATAATAATAAAGTAGGCAATTTCTTAGCTTTTTTTTTTTTTATTTTTTACCCCAAAAAAGTTAGTTTTTGACTTCTAAGTGATAAATCAACAGGTCTTAGACCCTACATACCTCATACTAATTTGTAGATCTAATTGAGATAAATCAAAACTGACTGAGCGAGTCAAACCTTTTAAACCATGTTTCCAGTTTTTGATTTTATTTAAACCCTTTAAAATTTGGGACCAAAACCTGACAAATTATATACCATTCGATGCGTCTCGATGAGATCTACAAAATGGTATAAGGTTTTTATGGTCTAAAACCGGTTTCGGATTTATTATTAGACTACTTTTGAGGTAAAAATTGACCATTTCTTTTTAGATTCTCTCCCTTTATTCGGTGCTGACAATTTCTTCTTGCATAATTTTCTGCTACACACGGGCATCCACAATTTGGTTGGCCCAACGTTTTCGGGAGAAGGGGAGGCAGGTTGCACTTTTGCATGGCGAATTGCCGGTGGACGAACGAGCCCGTGTGGTTGAACAATTCAAACGGGGCGAACAAAAAGTGTTGATTACAACAAATGTGGCGGCCAGAGGCAAGCCAAATACCAATTTTAAATTAAATTTAAATATTAAAGGATTGGATATTCCACAAGTTTCATTGGTGATTAATTATGACCCACCGGTCACTTATGAAGAAAGGCCACAACCCGATTTTGACACATATTTGCACCGGATGGGCAGGTAAAAATACAAAAATGGGTGCCAATTTTTCCTCAAAGAACTAGGATAATTTCCTAGTATTTGGTTTTAAAACCATATTATAAACCGCATACCATTGGATAGAACTAATCGAGATGCGTCGATTTCGATTGATCTATTGATTTGCGCATGGTTTTGCCAAATTTCAAGGTATTAAACCATATACTTTTTGGTTTAAACTTTGGTTTAGATTTAAACCCTCAACAACCAACAGACCCATCGATATATCTCGATGAATTATATTCAAAAGTATGAGGTTTATAGGGTCTAAGATTAGGTATTAAAAAGTTATTAAGCTTTCGGCTAAAGTAAGAGTTGGAATAAAAAATATATTTAGAACTGGCCGTTTTGGAAAACCCGGAATTGTGATCAATTTGGTGGACTCGGATTATGCAATGCAATACATTTTGTATTTCCAATCGCATTTTGGTTAATTTAAAATTAATTTTAATTAAAATTTAAATAAAATTTTAGGCCGTGAAATCCTCCCATTGGATGCGAATAATTACGATCAAATGAATGGAATTGAACAGAATACTCAAATGATGTGAAGAACAAAATGTGCAATTCATTTTAAAATAATTAATAATATTTATTTTTTATTTAATTTTTGCTTCACTTTTGCAATTTCGCAAATCGCCTTTTTCTATTTCTTTTTTTTTAAATTATAGATTATTTTTTAAATTAAAAATACAATAATTCAAATCAATTTATCTTGTATTTTTGTACTGAATCAATTCCATACCTTTTTAAAATGTTTCATTTTAATTATTTTAACCTTTTATAGCTTTCGTAAAGTAAAAATGGTTAGTATAAAACAAGACCATGAACAGGATTCGTTGATGGTCGGCGTTGAGGATGGCATCGTGGCTGGCATTTCCGGAACGGTGGTTCATGGCGGCGGCGAACAAAGGCCACCAACTCTCCAAGTGGAACATCCAAGTTACAAGTTTGTTTTTTTATTAGTATTTAATTTGGTGAAAAAACATTGAAAATTGTGTAATTGTGTAAAGATTATAGCAGTTTAGCGGTTTGTCGTTAGTCTTAGACCTCATAAGCTATTAGTAAATCGATAAATCACCTCAAGCCTCCTCGATTGGTATATAATTTGTTATGGTTTGGATCAAAATTAAAGAGTATTAAACCGTTTGAACCAATTTTGGTTTTTGGTTCAAAACTTATTTAAAACTAGATAAGCCTATGCAAAATCATTATCAACGAATTATCGATTGGGTATATAGTTTGAGGGTCTCGGATAAAACAGTGAACCGCTAAAATCTTTTCGCCATTTTTTTAATCCTTTTTTCGCCAATATAGTAAATATTTTTCATATTTTTAATTTTTAAAATTCTTAAGTGATAATTTCGTCGTTGATGGACAACAAATGATCTCAGAGCAGCGAATGCGTGAAATTCTGGTGGAATTACAGCAAACCTGGCTGAAGGAATACAAACTGAGCAGAGAGAAAATGTTGGTTGAACTCACCGAAAAGGTTTCAATTTGGAAATTATTTATTGAATGAAAATATTGATTTTTAGCTTCATCAAGAATATTTGACCGATGTTCAAAGGAAACAGACTGAATTCATGGCCCAATATAGGGAGGAGATGGAGGCAGAGAGGTTCAAATTATTTAATTTTGGCATTGATTTACTCAAATTTTCCATTCAGATTGAGACACGAGGAGGCCTTTCAACATCGATTGCAGGAAGAAATTGAGCGAATGACGGAAAAGCATCGACGTGAGATTCAATTGGTGAAGAAGAAGCAATGGTGCTGGGAATGCGAACATGAGGCCATCTATCATTGTTGTTGGTTCGTTTCAAGCCAAATAATTTTGGGGAATATTTAAAATGGCGAAAAGCGTTTAACGGTTCAATGGTTTGTCCGACCCAAAAACCATATAACCAATCGGTAAATCTCTTCGAGAGAGCATCGTTTGATAATGATTTGGTAAGGTTCAACCATTTTAAATTAGTTTTGAACCAAAAACCAAAATCGGTTCAAACGGTTTAATACCATTAATTTTTGATCAAACCATAACAAATATTACAAATTAGATAGCAATCGGCGCGTCTTGACGAGATTTATTGAATGGTTTGATGGTCAAGGGACATACCATTGAACCGCTAAAATCTTTTCGCCAATTTCATTATTTTAAATCGGTTTAAACGGTTTAATACCATTTTTAAATGGTTTTTTTTTCTCTTCATTTCATATTCAAATTCCAAATTTGTAGGAATACGGCATATTGCAGTGTGGATTGCCAGCAAACCCATTGGCCATCGCATCGTCGATATTGTCGAAGGAAGAAGTCAGCTCAAGGAGGAGGAGGTGCCGGTGGTCAAAAAGGTGAAAGCACCCAAAATAATGTTGGAGCGGCCGCAAATAACACCTCAAATGGAATGATTAAATGAATGAGGGAATATAATAAACGGGAATGGATGAATATTGGACTTAAGGCATTAAAATCAATTGACCAATCAATATTATTGATTATTTTATTCTTTGCTTTTCTTTTATGACAAAGACACAACCTAAAAACCCAACTCATTCATTGACCTAATTTCATTTGATTTTCATCACAAAATCACTCAATTTATTTTTTATTCGATAAAATATAAAAATAAAACATTATTTTATTTATTTGTTAAATTTATGTGAAGAAATGCATTGATGAATAATTTAAATTTTAATCATTATTTATTCATAATTAATTGTTGAAGTCAAAATGGCAAAAGTAATCCGTAATCAACAAGTTTGGAAGAAACATGGCCGTTGGTGGCGACATTTACCCCGTCGAAATGATACCCACAATAAAATTGATTTGGATGAGTTGGCCGAACAATGCGCCACATTCCCCGACCCAATGCCGGCTGAACCACCAAAACTTTGGGTTTTTTTTTAATTAGAATAAAATTTATTTTAATAGGTTGCCTGGATTTACAAAGATTTTGAAAAGGCCAATTCCACAATTCGGTTCGGACATTTTTCATATTTGTAATTTTAATTAATTTTAGTGATCACATTTCAAAATTATTCGGCAAAGACGCAAAACCAGGGGAAATCCAAGTGTTCAAAAATACTCTGTCGACCAATAAACAACTATGGAAAATTAAACATTTGCTCGAAATTAGGCCGATGTCATTCCCAAATGGAGAGCCCAAACCCGAGGATATTTTTCATTTAGAGGTTTGTTTTGTCTTTTTAAATATGAATAATCAATATTTTTGGGTAAATAATTTTATATAAAGTTTTTGACTTCTAATAAACCATTAAACCGGCTTTAGACTCTACAAACTTTATACCAATTTGTAGATCTCATCGAGACACATCGAATTGTATATAACATTTTAGATTTTGACCGAAAATTAAAGTGTTTAAAGCCAAAAACTGGAAATATGGTTTAATGGTTTAACAACTCGCTCAGTTTCGAATTAAACTAAGAAATTTATTAGTCGAAATTCGCGTCTCGATAAGATCTACAAGTATGAAGTTTGTAAGATCTAAAAATCGGTTTCGGATTTATTAGAAGTCAAAAATTAATTTTATGTTAAAAAACAAAAAGTGGAATAAAATAATATTTCCCTTTCCCTTATTATTTAAATTAAAAATCCAACATTTCACATTTAGGTTATGGCCGATGGTCGCTGTGTCATTGACCATCGAACATTGCCGAATCCCGAAAATGTGCAATTGATTGACCCAAATCGGCAATTCACTCAATCCTATTTGGTTTCCAAACTCAAAAGCAAGGATTTGCGCCATCAGGATGTGTACGAGGATAATATTTATACACCTGAAAATGTTACAATTTCTTGATTGATTTATTTATTGATTGATGAATTCACCATAATTGAATCGATTTCTTTATTTTATCAAAATTTAGAATAAAATTTTATTGCAAATCATCTATTTGTATTTGTAATCTTTATTAAAGTTTTAATTTTGGGAATTTCGGTTTCTAAGTAACCTAGAGATTAGGGAATTACCTAAAAATAAGTCCATTCGATTCGGCGTGGTCACTTTAGTGAAAAATTTAAATTTCATCATTTTGATATGAAAAATGATTTCCTCTATATTGTCATATTGACGCTATATGCAATTAGGTACTTTCTGAAAAATTTTTTTCAAAGTCATGCAATGATACACCAATCGACTCGTCTCGACGAGCCAAGCACGAATCTGCTATTGGTTTCGCCTAAAACCCCGAAATAAAAAACATAGTCGCGCAAAGGAAATACGGATTGGAACTGCTGCGGTGGGCATTTCAGAGTGGACTCCTCCGTGTGCTCCGCCTCCGCGCGACCAGACGAGCTTGTGGCTCGCTTCGCTCGCCACAAGCTCGTCCAGTTCCCGCGCTTCGGCTACGCACACTCCGGAGTCCACTCTTACATTCCTCCGCAGTTCCAACACATTCCAGCGAGACTTAGAAAAATTTTTTCAAAAAGTACCTAATTGCATATAGTGCCGTCAGATTGATAATGCCGCTGGGGATTATACGAATTTAGCAGTTTATGTTTAACAAAATTGGCTGGAACAAAATAATTGTCCTTTTTAAATAGGTAAATGAATTTGAAATAATGCGATCAATCTTGTTGAATTTTGCTATCCATCCGATATTTAAATGGACATTTTTATCTTTTAAATTTTGATATTGGCAGGGAAATATTGTTTTTACTTTTTATTGACCAACTTTTTCAATGTTGGAATGAAAATTTGCCTGAGTTGTTCGCCGGATCCAGAAAGCATATCAATTTTTTGACTGTCTTCAGCTCATTAACCCATCTCTATATCCCCCCTTTATATCAATGAGAAACAATTCGTTTTTGAATAATTGCTGACAAAAAATGTTGAATTAAAATGGAATAAAATATAAAATTTACATCATCAATGTTAACTCGGATAATGGCATCATTATAATCAATGCAGCCAGCATAGCCATCCATCGGTTTTTGGTAATAACATTTGAAATCGATCGATTCGGTTTTTGGCTCAAATGATTATGTGGAATATCCAAAATGGGTTTATGCAAACGACAGGCCACATATAGCCATCGACGATCCAACAAATCTGTTTCCAAATCTTCCGTCTCAAATCTCAATTACATCGTATTTAATTAGGCGACTTGCAATTTAGAATAGTCAAAATGATTTAAATAACTAACAAAGTACACCTCGAGTTTGGAATTGTATTATAAAAAATATGAATTCCTTTTTGGAAGATAAATCTACCACTTTAGAACCAATACATTTTCCAGTCGAAAGGATTTGGGAATAAAATTAATAAAAAAGGAAAATAATGGCCAAAATAAATTAATAATTTTCTAATAAAATTGATATTTACATTTCTAATAAAGAAATTTGTGAAAATCTCTCGAATTATTGAACACTGAAATGAAAGCAACCTTAAAATTTATCAAAAAGTATTTCGGGATTTAAGATAAGAATTGGAATAATCATTTTTAGTTATGGAGCTGAGTTTTCTAAATGTTTTATCAATAAATTTATAAGTCATATATTGAAAATCTGATCTATCTTAGTATTTATTCATTTATGAGTTGGATCTTCGTATTGCTGTGGGATTGCCCTGAACCATATCAACAAAAGTATGACAAATAAATTGCAATTTGAAATGGAAGGCCAGCACCCGTCAACAAATCCAAACATTTCTCACCCAAATTCTGCTTCATCTTATCGTCCAATTCTGGAGATTCTATTGCTTATTGCATTGCTATTTTTCAACTTCTTTATTTATTTTGTTGCTCACCATCGGATGGCATTTTATTTTTCCTATTTCCATCGATGGTATTTGTACATTAATTTGCACTTTTTCTGATTCCTTGATGATAATTTCACAATCATTTTCTATAGGGCAAAAAAAAAAATAACAAATTCAACAATTAATTAATGAAATGAATAAAATGATTGATAATTTTAAACTTCTTCACGGACTTCCATTCTCCAGAAGTGTTTTCTTCATATTTGATTAGATAATAAGAAGGAAGGAAGAAATTCCTAAGTAAATGATGTGATGGAAGGGCAAAATGGAGGGAATCTAAGTCTACTTCTACGGTAGTCAGACTAATTGATTGGACCCTAAAGGCATTTATGATTTGAAATTGGATAATTATTTTATTATTTGAGAAGCACATTGTGGTTGCATTGGCGAGTAGCCCCAACATTAGTCATGGCCTACTTATATGGCCAAAAATATAAAATATTATCATTTTAATTATATTTTAATTAAGATATTATGGATTACGCTAATATAATGATTGCAGTAGAGGAAGCAGCAATGCGCAAGCAAAGGCCTTGGATGCCAATCGATTTAATTACAACAAAAAATCCGATGGAAATAAAGAATTCACAAAAAGGGGTAAGAATAATGAAAAGAAACAAATGGAATAAATAATTAATTCAGGAATGCCTTCACCAAAATTTTGCTTTTAATAAGAACCTAAATTTGCTCGAAATGGATGAGAAAGTGTCCAGAAAATTAGATGGCCAAGAAATCCCGCCGGAAATGAGTGCAATCGAATTAGCCAACATCCAAAGGAAATTCGCTTCCCTCGATATAATAATCCAGCAAAATTATTGGAGGGCTTTCAGACACGGTAGAAATTTGGTCACAAATGAATAAAATACTAAAATATATTTTAGTTGGGTGATGGACAATTTGGATCATGTTTGGGTGGAAGTTTGGTTGAATCAATTACGGCGATGGCTTCATTGTGATCCATGCGAGAATGTCATTGGCACTCCACTCATGTATGATAAGGTTAAATGGATTTGGGGGGATTAATTGAGCTAATTAATATATAATATTTAAGGGACTGTGCAAAAAACATGCTTATGTGTTCGCATTTGCCATTGACCATATGCAGGATGTGACTTGGCGATACCATTTTGACCATGCGGCAGCAATAAAAAGAAGAATTGTAGTCAGGGAACCGGTGCTTCGAAATTTCATTAACGTAAACAAAAATAAAAAAAATGGCTGATGTGAATACAAAATTTAGGAAATGAACGGCAGATTGGCCAAAACAATGGCAGAGGAACGAAGAAAACAAATTCGGTATCAAATGCTAGCATTGGTGGAAATGTTGACGGCAAAAACCCAATTAAGGGATGGAAGTGAGGCACAGAATCAAGGACGACGATCCGGGGACAAACAATGGAAAAATGCCCGAGGCGAAATTGGAGGGGCTGATGACAAAGGAAAGAAGGACGAAACTAATTGAATTGAAAAAATAGATAAAAAGTATAAATTTTGTATGAATCGAATGATATTTGATTGATAGATGAACGATATTTTAATTATTAAAATGTTATATCCATAATTATTAAAAAAAAAGAATAAATACAATTCTTCCATTCTTTAAATCAAAATTACATATAATAAATTTATTTCTATCCTATGTTCATTGTGGCTTTGTATGGAATGCATTAGGGTGGAATCATCAAGTTGAATATAGAATTACACATATAAAAATATCCGAGATGCAATTGTATTTCTTTTTTTTAATTTTATTTCAAAAAATGTCTATTTGTGGCATTCAATTGGCCATTTTGTGTGCAATTTGTGGTGGGAATTGGAATGGCCTGTGGAGTGGATTGGCCACCGCCTCCTCCGTTCTCGATCCCATTAACCGGACTTCCAATTCCGCTGCTACTATTGTGGGAACGGGCACTGGATGAACGGCGTAAATTCAAACTGGAGAAGAGTGGCGTAGATCTGAAATGAATGAATGAAATATTAAAATATTAATTGGAAATTGTTGATCTACCTTAAGCACATCCTTCAATTGAATTGATTCATAATTTTCAATGCTTTCCTGGAATTTTTCAATCCAAATTTCCTTAAAATTGAATCCAAATGTAAAGAATATTTACCCTTTTCCTTTACCTTTTCTCTTTTGTTCACCGTTTGCATTGTGTAAATGTTTAAAACTTGATAATAACGAGTCAAATGAATGACCACAAATGCATTCTTCAATGAAACTGTATAAAAAATACAAATGCTATTCCTTTGGGTAAAATAAAAACTATTTTGTTGGGTCTCCAAATCGGATTCGGCATCGCAAAATACGCAGGAATCCAATGGGATTGGTTGGCGATGAACAATGTAGAATTCTTGTTTGCTCAAATTTGATGCATTTTTCTGTAAAAAATTCTCAAATTCAAATGAATAGCATGAATTATTCACCTTTGATTTGAGTGTCACTTTTTTCATTTTGGTTATCAAAAACATATCATTGAAGAGGAAACAATAACAATCCGATGTTCGACCATTCTCTAAAAGCAATTATATTAATATTAATTATTGGCATATAAATATTTTGTACAAATACAAACCATTATATTCCAAATGACCTTCATGGACTAATTTTCGACGAGGATGGGCCAAAAGATTTTCACAAAATTGTCTGGAAAAAGCACCCTTCAGGAACTGTGAAAATGAAATGGAAATATAAAAGGGTAGATTGATTTATTACATCAGGGAATGTATGTTTTCGGCTCCAATTCATTAACTGGAGGCCACACAATTTGATGCTGAAGTTGCTGGAGCCGTTCAAAATTGTGCAGCCATTGGACACTGCCCTAATTCAATTAAATTATAGTATTTCAGATGATGGCAATGGCAATAGTCCAACAAAGGCATTCATCAATTAGCAGTGCATTGGTCAAATGTAATTAAAAAGAAGAGAGAAGAATTAATGTGAAGAAATCATTTATTTGTTTTGTTTTATTTTTCTTATTAAACAAGAAAGTATTTATTTTTTCATTTCTTTTTGACGATTGAGAATCCGCGGTTTATAAGAAAAAATAACATTTTTTAGTTTCACTTATTAATTAGTTTTTAAACATAGTGTAGTGATCCCTTAAATTAAATTTTTTTTCGGTATTTAAACACCCTAAAAGTGTATTATCCAAATTCATTTAATTAATTGGATCTAATGGTTGAAAAAATGAGCTAAATTCACATAATTATAATTACCGATGATATCATTATGGGCCAAAAAAGGAAATTTATCTTTTGGTCCATCTACTCGCCCATTCCATTACGTATAATTGCATGTTATGTTTTCTTGATGGTCTATTCAATCAATGGTGGCCCAACTACTCATCGCTTCCCATACCATTTCCAGTGTCCATAATCCAAATATTTTATTAAGTGATAAAAGCAATCCAAATTTAAATCTCCACTATTCTGTCAGTCGGCATCGTACTCACAAATTCCCTTTTTCTATTTGGACCAATCAATTCATCCATTCTAGGATTTTTTTTTTCACGTTTTCTCCATTCATCCTCTTCCCCATACAATATTCCAACCATTCTCGGGGTGAAAATCATTTTCGAAATCTTTCTGTTTTTTGCTCATATTTCTATTAGCCAGTGAAAATTCTCGAAAAAAATGGCACGGAATATTGATTGAAAAGACTATTTATTTTCTCGTTGAATTATTTGAATCAAATGAAAGAGAAATTTTTATGATAAAATTATTGATTAAAATTTGTTTTCATCTGCATTTTCATTCCTTCATTTTCGCCACATCATCATTGTTGTTCGCCTTGCTGCTCACGATTTCGACGGCGTTCACGGTAACGAGCATTTCTTTCGCGCCATTGTCTGCGCTGCTCTTCTTGGCGCTGGCGTAATTCCCGTTCACGGCGATTCAGATCTTCTTCCCAACGAGCAATCTCATTTCGAAATCTTTGAAGTTCGGCCTCTTCGTTAAGCCGTTGTTGAATCGCACGATTTAGCTCCTCTTGGGTCACCATCTTTGATTTGCCTGAATTAGGAGGACTGAAAGGGAATTGAAATATTTGTTGTAAGGAAAAAATGGTCAAAATGCGCGTAATGAATTAAATAAAGGTAAAAAAAGGAAGGAGTTGAAATTGAGATTTAAATAAGCATTAAAAAGGGCTATAAATTAATTTGGAAGGATAGGACCCGTTATAGCTTCATTTCAATTTCTTAATGGGAATTACATTTATTTGGAATTTATGGCCAAATTGCGTGAAGCACTAAAATGGGGTAAAATAATTTAACAAAAAATTTCATTTCGTTTCCTAATGAAAATGTATTTTTCTACTGAAATTGAAATCGAATTAAATGAATATGGAGGTTTTGGATGTTTTTAAATTGTTCACTATCATTTGCCCATTCCAATCATTCAATTTTAATGGGAAAATATTTAATTTGAAATGATGAATTCATTTCAATTAGTTGTGCTGATGAGATCGAAAAAGGAAAAAAGAATGAATGAATCAGCAGTGGTGAAAATGTGTTAAATTTGCAGGAAAAAAGATGAATAAATTCGCTGAAATTTTCTTTGCGAATTCATATTGTGAATTTATTATCCTATCCTATATATAATTTTAGAACTATCCATCTGTCCCCTAATTTTCTATATGTTATGCAATATGAAATGAACTGAGTTTTTGTACTCGGGGGTTATTCGAGGGTGCTGACTGATACAGAATTTCGAATCAGTTATGACCAAGTCTCGCGCAGCTTGGCCATAATGCTATGGTCAAATTTGATGATGTTTGATTTTGATGATGCAAATGTGTAATAGTGGATAATCGATAGTGCTGAGTATGACGGTGATAATGATTTGAATTTGGTTTGGGTTTTGGCCATAAAATATACAAATTTTGTTTTTATGGAATGTAGGATTATTCCGACAAAATGTGGAATATTTCTATTATCGATTTTTTGCTCTACTTTATGAGTAGTATATTAGAGATAATTATTGCTTTGTTTAGTGAGTTAGATAGCGCAGATATTAGAGTGCTAGGCTTTTGCGGTATGGGTTAAGTTCGATTCCCAATGGTGGCAAATATTTTCTTAAACATTTTTTTTCTTATTTCTTTCATAAATTAATTCTCTAAGCCCAAAAGAGGCGAAGATGGTCACAACAGTCAATTTTCCTGCTCAGAAAAACGCCCGTTAGGGCCATCGCCTGAGCTAGTGTTAACCATTTGCAAAAGCGAACACGCATCTTTATTAGTTTTGCTGCCTAGCTCCTAAGCTAGATTAGGACTAGATTTAAAACTGGTTAGGTTTTATTAAAAATTTCTTTAGTGTCCGAGTTCCAACAGAATTTCCGAAATCCTTCCATTGGTGAATAAAGATGCCATCAGCATGTCGATGGATCCATTGTGTCATTCCGCTTTGGTTGTCAATCCATGAAAAACCACTGCGAAATCACGGCTGGATTAATTTGCTGATTGGAAGGCCGAAAACAGCCCATTACTTCGTTGCCAATGATTTTACTTCGTCAAACATTTCTTCCATAACTTTTTGGCATTCGCAAGGCATTTTTTTCCGAATGTCATCTAGCATGGGAAATTGTTGGAGTTCTTTTAATGAGACGTTTAAATGAATGGAGACGTATACAAAAGTATATTAAATCAATGGAGACGTACACAAAAATATATTGAATGAATGGAGACGTACACAAATGCATATTGAATGAATGGAGACGTACACAAATGCATATTGAATGAATGGAGACGTACACAAAGTATATTGAATGGATGGAGACGTACATAATAATATATTGAATGAATGGAGACGTATACAAAAGTATATTATATGAATGGAGACGTATACAAAAGTATATTATATGAATGGAGACGTATACAAAAGTATATTATATGAATGGAGACGTACACAAATGCTATTTGAATGAATAGATAAAATATGAATGAATGGATTGAGTTCGTAGTGGGTCGAAACTCAAAAAAATTGAAATTGCTTCTAAATTGAAATTGACATCCAAATCGTATCGAAACGAAGCTAAAACACCGAAATTTCTATGATAAATTGAATATCGGAATATTAAAAAATACTCTAAAAATTGAAAAATTCTGAAAAAACAAAAAATGAAACTTTTCCCACAAAAATGATATTCTATGATATAATAATTATTTTATTGGTATTTTAAAAAATTGTAGAGTTTCGCATTTTTGAATTTATGATGATTTTTAAATGGTATTCTAATTTGGTTATTGTTTTTGTTCGGTTCAATAATTTTTTCCATGTTGGTACTTTGTTGTTGTCTTTGTTGTGTGGTCATTTCGATCAAAATAATATCATCAAGAATCTTGACCATATTTTTTTTATATTCCTATTACTAAAAATAATTCGGAATTAATATGCTAATCAGAATTAATTAATTGTATTTTAGAATTAATGTTTATCTGAAGAAAAACAAAATATAATATGATAAAAAGAAATTGAATGTAAAAGGAATTTGTCTCAAAAAAAACGAATTTTTCGTTAAACTTGCAAGGGACCCCTTTGTTTTTTTCCTTTTTCGACACTTCGAAACTAGCTTTTCAAAATCGAATCGAAAGTAAAACTTCGAAATTTCGATGATCGAAGTTCGAATCGGCTCCTTGTTGAAATGGAGACGTACACTGTGGAATGAATGGAGACGTACACAAATGCATATTGAATGAGTGGAGACGTACACAAATGCATATTGAATGAATGGAGACTTACACAAATCACATGGAATGAATGGAGATGTACACAAATGCATATTGAATGAATGGAGATGTACACAAAAGTTTATTGAATGAATGGAGACTTACACAAATCATATGGAATGAATGGAGACGTACACAAATGCATATTGAATGAATGGAGATGTACACAAGTTTATTGAATGAATGAACACAAAAGTATATTGAATTAATAGAAAAGTAAATCTTCTGTTTTGAAATTATTTTCATTCTGAACACATCTGGCCATTTTGAAAATGCATCGGTGACCAATAAATAGGTGTTTCCATCCTTGCATAAAGTATTGAGCCCCTAAGGCCGGAGCAGCCTTGAATGTTAAATCAATGTGCCATTCTTCTCCTTTTGAAAGGATTTGCAGCAGCTGAATTTATAATTTTTAATTTGAAATTAATAATAGAAATTACTTTTTTGATCCGAAAACGAGCACGACATCGGCCTCATCTTTTCTCACAGTTCTGCTATCATAAAGCAGGATGCTTTCATCGCCCTTTTCGATCAAAATTGCTGGAATCGTGAATTCCAAAGGCTTGTGGGAATTCAAGTCTCCCAACACTTTTTCCCTTTCCCTAAATTTAAATCAAATTTATAATTTTTTTAATAAGAAACCTAATTATCTCTTGCAATGCGTGGTCAGAGCCCTGAGCCATGTATTCTTCATCGGTAAAATCCTGGCAGTGTTCATCCATTATTTCCGTTGTTTTCTTCGTTGGTTCCATTCGGAGTATTGTCTTCATCGAATGGCGCGTAATTTCTTTCTTAATTTTGAAATTAAACTTTTAATTTATTGGTTTAAACCTGTTTATTTTCTGGCGCCGGCAAGTACATGACACTTACCGCCAAGATAGCCATGCATTTGTCCGCCTTCCGCTCCTTGAATTGTAATTCGTGCAGGGCATTTACGATTCGTGCAACGCCATGCGGGATCCTTTTCATGAGTATAACGATATCCTTAAAATTTTTTAAGAATATTTTATTTCAAAAAAAGAATCTCCATAAGACCATAAGATTTTTCCCCATTTCTGTGTGAAGCCAATATCAAATTGCACCAATTCTTTTTCAATTTCACTTTCTTCCGAACCAAAATCATCTTCATTTTCGTCCGATGGATCATCTTGCTCAATTTGGTTGTTTATTGCCACCAAATATCGCCTCTTGCGACTTTTGATCTTGCACAATTATATTGTTTGACATTTTTTCTAATCTAGAAATTAATAATGAATGAATGTACTTTAATAATTTTTTTGGGAAATATATATTTGATGAAAGGGAAATTAATTTATGAATTAATATTAGGGCATTTAATTTATATAATGATAAATGTGGTCTAGGAATAATAATCTAGATAAAATAAATGCGTGATTCGTCTTTCCCGATTCTGAAAACCCCATAATCGACATTTTTATTATGAAATTTCATTGAATATTTTGTGGCGACATTTCGTGATTTTTCCCCTTTCCGACATTTTGAGACGCGACAATTCGTGGCGCGACATTTTGAGACGCGACATTTCGTGCCGCAACATTTTGAGGTCGGCTTCTGCTTATCCAATTAAAATGATATCTCAAGTATGCACCGCTATAGAAAATCGAATCTCTACAGAAGCGGATTTGGGGGGTAACAAACCATCGCACCTGGAGAGCTACCTTTCGTTACTCCCAGGAGCGGATTTGTTTTAGGTGGCTTAGGGGTTTGTTGGATTGCTGAAGAGCGCCATCTTCCCTTCGCCATGTTTGGTCGGAGTATATCCTTCTCATTCCGTTTCATCTCCAGACCACCTGCCTAAGTCTAGAGGTTCTACATCGGTGCTACCACTGACATGCGGTGCCAGACCGGGAGTACATGGTTGATTAGAGGATTGCTCCCCCTTTCGACCGATGCATCCATCCGAATGATGGGATAAAGCTTTAGAACAGAAGCGGGCCAGAATCCTGTCATTGAATTCTTTTGGGAAACTAGCCGCAATCATCTCGGGGTTGAGTGACTGCTTTCGCGTTCCTCCCAAGGCTTGATCTTCATCATCCGAATACGAAGTAAAAGCGGATGGGTTGTCCATCCTAGAGGTAATTTCACGCAACACTGGTTTATTCGATTTCTTGGTGTGAAGCTTTCTAGGGTTTTAATTGAAGCATTTCCGTCCAAGGAATCTCGGCTAGACTCGAATGGGTTTTCAAGGCTTTGAACCGATTGACTATGATCGTCGTTGATCACTTTTGCATTGTTTTTGTTGTTGGCCTTTGGATCCTTGGTGACCGTTGCTGCCAAACAAAATGCATTTGGAAAATTGTCTTTGCTCCTTGTTGAGTTGTGGTTGGCCTTTGGATCGTCATTGACCATTGCTGCCACACCATCACAGTAATACATGGGGTCGTAGTCTTTGTCCGTTGTTGAATTGTGGTTGGCCTTTGGACTGTCGTTGACCGTTGCTGCCACACCATTTGCAATTGGACAGACAGTGATTGCATTTGACTGAATTGCTCTCGTTTTTGCTAGCAAACTGATGCGATGTGTCCTTTCTTTTGACAGTTGTAGCATGTTGCCTCTCTGAATTTGCAATCCATCCTTGAATGATTTGACTTGCCGCATGATTTGCATGGCGTTCTCTTGAATTGCACTGAACCGTTGTCGCATGAACTGTCGTCTGATGGTTCTTCTTGTGCATTCTGCTTTGACTTGGGTTGAGCCTTTGCGCTGATTGAGTCAAAATTGTTGTTTGGCGATGAATAAATTTGAAACTTGCTGCTTGTGCCAAAATTTGTTGACGTTGAATAAAATTTGCTGCCTTTGCGGACTTTTGCCTTTGCTGACTGCGCCAATATTGTTGTGTCCGATGTTAACAATTAAAACGAATAAAATAAAGTTTTTCTTTGAATAATTTATCGCGTCTTGGAAATAAAATAATAAATGCGAATGACTGGGGGAAGTCTCTTTTTGGGGAGGAAGAAGGCTCTCTTTTATTGGCTTGGTGGCTTGGGGTAGACAGTGGATCGATAACATAAAGAGGGAAGGGAGGAATGTGAGGTTAGAGAAATATAAATCAATGAGGGAACATAGGAATGTCTTTTGGTTCTTCTGAGATTGTCATTTGGTTCATCTCCTCATTTGGTTCATCTCCAACAGGTATTACCGAAAAAATACCGTTTCGGTATCCCGAAAAATACCGATCGGTATACCGTACCGTCCGATCTCTACTGGGCACATGCCTCTTCTCAGCTGTTTTATGCGAGGGCAGTTTGACTGTGGGGGTCCCCCACCAGCCTCCTCCACTCTTTGCATGATGCCATTGGCGGCATCGATTTGGTTGATTGAGGGTAGCTTGACTGTGAGGGTCACTCACCAGCCTTCTCCGCTCTTTCCGTGGCACAAAATTGGCGCCGATTTTCCATTCACTCCTCACTGACTTTCTTCCCGTTTATGCTTGTGCACAACGGAGATCTCCAATCTCCAGCCAATTCCGCGGAATGGGAATTTGGCTTGGGAACGCCCAACCTTCCTATTTGATTATAAATAGGGATTTTGACGCATTCTTCGGTTTTGCCTCTTCGGCATCCGAAAAGATTGGAACTCTTCCCCTTGTTCAGGCGGAAGGATGAATTAATTCATGAAGCAGAAAAATCTGCTCCGTTACACTACTGAAGTGCACCCATCTTTCAACAATTAAATCCTTCCTAATCTTTTTGACTATTTGTCAAATTGAATACAGATTCGCAATCCATCGTCGACATATCCAATTCAACATTGCTATCAAATATATTCTAATTGAAAATGTCCGAGGAAAGCTCGAAAATTTGCACATCAATTGCAATGTCTTGCTTTCAGCAAATATATTTTTTTCCTTTTTCAAAATTTTTACACATTTCAGCCATCGCTGATTCACATTTTAATTCCATCCTCCACCACAACCAATTGGATTGAATTCATCACTTCATATTAATATTTTCACAGCAAATTGGAATGAGTAAATAATCAAAATCAATCTAAAAGCTTTTAATTTCATTTCCCAATAAATTTTCATCAGTGGCAGGAAGCTAATAGATTATATAATGGATGGTATTTTATTTGCAGAAAAAAAACAATGAAAATGTAGAAAAAAAATATTGAAAATGTCGAAAAGAGTATTGAAAATGTCGAAAAGTTCATAACGGTTTTATGGTTTGTCCTGGACCCTCAAACCCTATACCCAATAGAAAGATCTCGTCAAGACGCATCGATTTGTATATATTTTGTCGTGGTTTGATCAAAATTAAAGTTGTTAAACCACTTAAACCATCTTGTGGGTTTTGTTTCAAAACCAATTAAACCATGACAAATTATATACCATTCGACGCGTCTTGACGAGCTCTATCCAATGGTATATGGTTTGCGAATTTTGGATAAACCGCTGAACCGGTATAAATTTTTCTGCATTTTAAATATTTCCCTTATATAATTCCTATATTTTCTTAACTTTTAAGTTATTCCTTAATCCTAAATTCTTCCTCTTCATTAATTCGAATAGCTATCTTCCTTTAATTATGATAATTACCAATAATTTATTTCTCCCTATTTCTTCTTATTTCATTATTAAAACGCAATTTGACTCTTTCTTCCCTCCAACAATAATTCAAATTTCTTTACAGTTTTGTTAAAACAAAGCAAATATGTCGGATTCTGAACGCGAAAGAGAAAGAAGGATGCAGGTGGAACGTCTATGGAGCGAAGAACGTCGTTTACAACAATTGGAATTGCAGAGAATGGCAGAACAATTGAGGCAAAGGGAAGCGGATTTGAGGCGCCGGGAAGAAGATCAAAATCGGCACTATGAACGAATCCTGCAACAGGGACGCGATCGGAATGCTCGCTACCGTGAACGCCGTCGGAATCGCGACCAGCAAGGGGGACAGCAGTGAAGAGACTGATGGGATGATGTTGTAAAAATAAAGAAGGAAGGTACTAATGAATGAAGAAATGAGCAGACAATTATAATTAATTTTATCGAATAATTTTTCTTTAATTCAATTCAAATAATACACTTTTCCAAAATAGTGCCTCTCTAATAAATATTTAAATATAACTTAATTCGAAAAGCTTAACTATGTTTTTCTCTTTTCGATAACTTATTAGAATGAAATGGTGGTGGCTGGTGGGAGTAGTAAAGGTATTGAATTTGTCCACCGTAATCCCCCATTGGATAGGAAAGTACCGTATTTAAGCTCAAAGGTATTCGCTTGGTTTTTTAAAAGTGCGCGAAAATGGCAGCGGATACCTTTAGGCTTACTTTGATTGTCTGTCATATAGTCTCTCGCTGACTGTGAGTGTATAACCTCTCGCTTGCCTTTGGGACCATTTGTCATTTTCGGGAATAATAAAAAGGATGAGAATTTAAAATTGAATGCGTACGCAAGCGTAAAGATTTTGGCTTGGGTTTTTAATATGTCTGCACTCTCATTGGCTGTTGGTACCAATTGTCATTTTCGGAAATAATAAAAAGATTAAATTTAAAAGTTTAACTAGCGGATATTTTTGTTGGCTTGTTTCTTTGGTATGCCTAACCTATAGTCTCTCGCTTGCGATGCGTGCTTGATCTTTTGCTCGTGGACTAATTGTCATTTTTGAAAATAAGAAAAAAAATCGAATTTAAAGTTCTCACCAGCGGTCAAGCAGCGGATAAATGTTTGATCATTTATTGCTGGCTTTAGGATAAAATAATAATGGAATGAATAATGATTGATTGGAAGGGTAGGAGATTAAGATCTATGGCCAATTCCCGAGAAGGTATCGATCATTCTTGTTCAATAATTCCCCCATTCCCAATAATAAAATGATTTTTTACATTTTTTTATTCATATTTTGCGTAAATGGTGCCCCGATGACTCGACACGACGATTGTATGCTTTTTGTCCGCCACAACCAAACATGCTATAGGCCTTGGGGAAAGAGTGGTCCCTTTCTGTGCTTGGACGAAAAATTTGGCCATAGACAAACGATTTTTGAATGGCCAGTGGAGGTAAAAATAATAATCAATTAAAATCATTTTACTTTATATATATAGGACCCAAACTTCCATCCAAATTCGGGCACAACAACAACATCCACCACCACCACAACAACAATCAAAACAACAATTTTGGCAACGACAACAAAAACAATCAGCAGCATAGCCACAACAAAAACAACACAAATTGCCAACACAATCACATCAACAACAAAATCAACTCAAATCGGGCACACACTCTCCACAACAACATTAAAAACAATTGAGATCAGCAGCAGCAGCACAATATCATTGGGCTTTTGGGTATTGAATTAATTTTTCTTTGATTTATTAATTTTAATTTCCAGATCATGGCAATTTTTGCCCTTTTTCTGCTGCTGTTGCTGCTGATCATCATTTTTTTCATCATGCCGGTAAGAATTTTGAATAATATTCCAAATTATCTATGCATTTCAGAAAAAGCACACACCACCACCGCCACCAAGGCCTCCTCCACCCAATGTGCATACTGGAGCCGAGTTAGTGCCATTGTCGGAAATCTCCCAACAGTTGGCAAATTCCAGCATGGAGTTTCAAAGAGTCGGACGTCTGCTTGCTGAACAACTTGAGGCACGGGCAAGGGCACAGGAACATTCAGTTTCATCCGACTTTTCGGAAAACGTAAGATTTTAATTTCTGAAATAATTAATTTCCCCTATATTTAAAGACAGTTGTTGGCGGGACAGTACAAGGACCTTTCGTGCAAATTCCATTGGATGATGCGGCTTCTTCAATTTATTTCGACTCGGAAAGTCGAATGTGATCACATATTTATTTTAAATATTTATTTTCTTATTTAATAAATTGGATAAAATTATTTTATTATGAACTTTTTATTAAAAATGTTATTTTCATTTAAATATTTATATGAATAAGGAATTAAATGCTTTTTTAATTTAGATGGAGCAATTTATGATAGAGTATTTTAGCTATCGAACCCTCCTCGAATTGTCAGTTAGATTGCGTAAAAATTGGGTAAATTTCCCGACATTTTGGCGTCTTCGAGCAATGGCGGATGAGAAAATCAAGGAAAAGTTGCCATCCTTCAAAAATTTGGAAAAGAAAATAAAGAAAGATCCCGATTCATGGGATCGGCAAATTGGAATCTTTAAAGGGCAATTTTTTGCAATTTATTCTCCACAACGATTTCAAGAAGAATATGAAAAACAACTTGGATTATTGAAATGTGGAGAGGATGTTTGTGACTTTATAGAATGTGAAGCGCACAAAAGAACGATACGAATTTTGGAAGAACAAGCTTTTTATGATTTAAACCCATTTGAATCGCCTTTTTGAATTTTTCATATTTTATTTAAAAAAAGAATGAATAAATATAATTAACAAATTGATCAGATGAATTATATTGGGAAAATAATTTTATTATTGATGTAAAATTTAGGCCTAAGGACAAAAATAGAATTACAACAATAGTATATTGGCCACATAGAGAACTAAATAAATTTTGGAATTTTGTTTTATTATAAGTAATATTTTTAAAATTTTTCTTTAAATAATCCAATATCAATCCTTCTGGCGGGTCACCATAAGAGTCAAAATAAAAGCCCTGGGAAGAATTTACCGCCCAAATGCAACACCAATGTGATCCCCTTTCGTTTGACGCATCCTAAATATATTTTTATTTAAATTTTATTCGTAAAAACCAACCAAATTCACAACCATAGCACACGGGAAATTGGTGCATTTGGGCAATTTGTCGGCAGGGAAAACTCCCTTGAAATATTTATTTGTTGCTGGATGCCGAGAAAGGACTTTATTAATGGTATATGTATCCATTTCTCATCTCAACGGGCGGGGATGTCTACTCTTTTCCCGCAAATAAAGATAAAGAGCAAATGCCGTTGCCGCTCCCGTTCCCAGAAAATAAACTAAACATAGAATAAAATTCCAAGGAGACGATTCAGCAGTCTCAGCAAAGCAAGAAATTATTCCAGGGGGAGTTGCCACAATTTGAGGGAGAATTAAATCGGGAGAAGTTAAATTTGTCGTCATTTAGACAGTTAAATCAGAAGTAATAGTTCGATTTCCTGAAAAAATTAAATGAATCATAAAATAGTAAGGATATTCACGGTCAATGAGAATTAGCCCATCGGCTTCAGCATAGGCAATTAGAGTGACGCCTCCATTAGGGACCGGGGTAGAAAATCGAATCTCTACTGAAGTGCAACCATCTTTCACCAATTCAAATCCTTCCGAATCCTCTTGACTATTTGTCAAATTAAATACATATATGCACCACCCATTTTTGAACATCCAGTAATCGATTCCATTACTTTGATTTGTATATGCAAAGCCCAAATGTTCTTGAGTATCATGATAAGCTTGAGCATAATTATCGGAATCATATTTTAAACTTTAAATGAAAGTATATCATTAAAAAGAAAAATAGAACTACTTGTAATTATATTGCGGGTAAGACCTCCCGTTTGCTCTCAATTCAATATTTTGTACATTGAAATGAGTAAATTTGAATGGACTTTCAAATTTATTTCCGATATATCTGGAATTGCTGACCAATCCAATCATTACTCGTCTCGGTACTCTGAATTATTTAATTAGATTATTTTGATCATTTCTACATACTCCTCAGTGAATAAATTAGCGACAAAATCGGTTCTTCCCTGAGTGATAAACAGAGACTTCATGAATGATTTTCTCACTCCATATCTTGCAGGTTGAACATCCAGTTGCTTTGCAATGTCTAAACTCAAACCATCCATCAAATCAATTGTTTTCACCAACAATCGAACATCGGTAATTTCAAAAACATATTTGGTGTGAGTCGCTGGGGCCACAACAGCAGTTTTTTGTTGAACTATCATAAAGTCATCTGCTTGCGGAGTTATCTCTATATCCAATTCAACATTGCTTATTAAATAGAGATCTTGATTGAAAATATCCGTCGAAAGTTTGCTTATCAATTGCACTGTCTTGCTTTGAGCAAACATATTTTTCCTTGCTACATATCCTTCATCAGCAATAGAATCTGGGTCTTTTTTGTCTCTTTTATAACCCGTAACACCGAGAAAACTGTCCTTTGCTTCATTTGGGTAACTTAGTTCTGTATCCAAATAGGCCTTATAACTGTACAATTGATTTGATGAATATATTTCCCTCTGATTTATCAAAATTTTGATATCCTTAATCCATGTGGCTCCAGGCATTTGGATTGTGGAAACCACTTCACCCGCATCCAGATTCACATGCAATCCATCATCACCCACTTTCCTTATTCGGCATTCAGTCAGAATATAGACCTTACTCAAGTCTATATAACTTGTAATAGGGTGGATTTTAAAATGGAAAGGTGTTGAACTAATTGGATTTAACTAAAGAATTGTTATTAAATATTAAATAAAAAACAAAATAACCGTCAAATATTCCCGATTGGCTGAATTAGATACAGCACAATTTGTGGGGGGTGTCGAGAAAAAATCCAATCCTGTCGAAATACTATCTGCCGATGAAGCATCCACCTTTTTATAGAGCATTTTCAATAATATCCTAGAGTGTCAATCCTTTTCTTTTTAATTAGAGCTCTCTGGGGCACTGTTTGTCCAATAATATCGTTTGGTTTTAAAATGACTCCTGATTTTCGTTGGGGGTTAAATTTTCGTCTTCTTTTTCCACTTCCGCTTTGTATTCCGGCTTTTGTCATAAGCTTACGAACACCCTCTTTTCCTTCTCCTACTATGGCTTCCTTTAAGTCTCCGCCTTCTACTACCTAAATATCTTATATGAAAAAATATTTTATGAGTTTTTAACCTTATTCAATACTCTTGCTGTGGTCGCCAAACCTTCTTTCCCAATCTCCTTTCCTACATTCACAGCAACCGGCTTAAAGGCAGATGCCAAAGGTTTTAAATATCTCCAAATACTTTTCAAAACTCTTCCTACTCCTGCCCCTCTTTGTCTTATTGATCCATTGCCAAAACCTCTTTGGTAGGTTGGCAGTCCAGAAAAATATTCAATTTGACCAGATCCAACTTGATGGAATTTCTCAAGACGTAAATTAGAACCGTCAAATATAACACGGACCATTTTATTAGAAGTAATTCAAAATACAAATGATTTTTTAAATTGAAGGGTTAATATAACTTGTCCAAATTCAAATGGGACTTCTCTTCCTGTTAATGATCTTATTTCAATATCAATAACATCCAAATCTTTGGCAATTATTTTATGGAATAATGGTGAAGGAAAATTCTTCTCGATTATTTGACCGACTTTGCCCTCAACTGCAATAACTTGTAATAAATTTGCAAATTTGTTCCCGATGATCATGCTCTCCTAAATTTATTATGAAATTTATAAAAAAATATTAGAAAACCATTAAGCCACTGTTCAGATACACACAAAGATGACTCACTCCTCCATGTAAATCCACCATATATTTTGCCGTTTCACCATCCCTTATCACTTGGCCCTTTTCATATCCAAGTACATAGGATAATTGGTCAGAAAGCACTACATTTTCAATTTGATCATTTGCAATTTTTAGTTTGAATCGAGAAAGATCATCCAAGTAATAAAATTGAACTCCCTTCGCTATTTCCAATATTTCTCTTTTTATTTGATCTGATTTGCTTGAATAATCTTCATTGTATTCTTCTGTTTCAAACATTCGCTTGAATTCTTCGATATTTTTCTGTACATGATCGAGAAAATTCTCAATTTTCAAATTATATTTTTTCAGGTATTTATCCCGAGTTGTAAAATAAAAATAACGATCCTTTTCGTGCATATAATGTAATTCAGGGTGCGGGTCTTTTCCATCAATTGTATATATTGATCTGTAGACTCCATAGGCAAGTCCATCTTTGTTTGATTCATAAACCGGGATCATTGATGTTGATTCGGTTTGTTCAATCCTTTTGGTTTGATCTTCTTGTTTCTTCCGGTTTTCCTCAGCTAATCGTGCAGCCTCTTGAGCATTTCTAGTGGCCTCTTCTTGCTGTTTTCTTGCAGTTTCTTGAGCTAACCGATCGGCCTCTTCCTTAGCTTTACGTTTGACTTCTTCCTCCCGAGCTATTCGATCGGCCTCTTCTTGAGCCCTACGTTTAGCTTCCTGTTCTCGAGCTTTGCGATTGGCCTCTTCCTTAGCTTTACGTTTTGCTTCTCTTTCTTGAGCTTTACGTTTGGCCTCTTCCCTAGCTTTAGAATTAGGATGAAGTGGGGCTTCAGATTCCTCAACCACATCTTCAACATCTTCAATCACTCCTTCTTCTTGTATAGCTCGTCTCCGCCTTGATTGATTATTCAATTTTGATTCTAATTCTTGTATCATCCCATTATAAATCCCATTCTCAAGCTGCTCAGGTGTGATGAATGACCCACTTGGTACAAAAAATCGAAATTTTCTTCCGTCTTTTAAGTGTACAATAACATATTGTTTCGAATCAGTACCAACGGTAGCCCAACTTCAAAAGAATTATTGAAATATTCGAAATAAAAATACCTATTTGGGTAAATTATACCCGTCAGACCAACAACCCAAGATCCATCAAAAATTAATTTTTTGGGTAAATGGATTTTAAATTTATTCGTTCGATTATCAGGAAATCCAGGAGTATTACTGGGGACAATTAAATAAAAGGAATTGCTCATTTTTATAAGAATGATTTTGGAAAATCGGTTGGAATCATTTCTGCCAGAAATTCACAAAATTGTTCTTCTGCTTTCCACTATTCTTCATCATCAGATCAGTTATCTCGAAGTTGACTTGAACGCATTTCTCGCAGTAAAATTGGCAATGCGCGAAGACATATTCGCCCTTAAAATATATTATATATTTTTCATATTAGGAAGAATGAATATTACCTTGGAGCCAGTTTCATAAACTTTGAAGCGCATGATATTTGCCAATTTGGTATTGCGATCTCGGCACACATCGCATTGAAAGTTGAAAACTCCATATTTAGGGCGACCCATCTAAAATGAATAATCAATGTATAAATGCCAAAAAATACCTTCCAGAACATCTTCTTCTGACCAAAAACTCCGGGCAGTTTTTCTTCGTCATCCTCTTCTTCCTTCTCCATGGACAGTTCCAAACGGGCAATTTTCATGACATTCTCCTCGTTTCCATTGCCATTTGTTGGTTCCTCATTTTCTAAAATTGTTATTTATTTATTAAAATTATAATTAACCAACCATTTTGAGTTTTGTTGTTCTTTCTTTTGAGGTTTTCATTTTTAATTGCAGACATTTTTATTTAATTTAATGAGTTATCTAAATTAAATGGAAGAATAAGAGAGATCCTATTGAAACAATTTAGTCCATTGTTTTTGTTTTTGGTTTTTTAAAATAATGGTCAACGGTACGAACTTTTAAGAAAATGGGATTAATGTGATGATATGGGTGTGGCTTGTCCGAAATGAAAAGGGATTACTCTGATGATAGGGGTGTGGCTTGCCAGAGAAAAGCGACGCCAATTTTGGCGCCAAAATTTCAAATAATAGTCATTCTCTTATAGAACAGAGAGAAAAAATTATTGATTAGGTAAGAGACACATAGAGGATGCTTACTTGCTTACTGTAAGAGGGTTTTATTCCTTCATTTTTAGCTTTTACCAATAATTCAAAAGAAAATGGTTCTTACACCTTTGATTGTTGCTCTTTCGAAATTGCTTACTTGTGAGCCAAAACATCTTCAAGAATATCTGAATAACCCGATCACGAAAAATTACGTGGAAGAATATCTGAAAGGGAAAAAATTGCTGACCACATATCGTGATAAGCAAGGAGAACAGAAAGAAGTCAAATTTGGAGGGATAACTTTAAAATCTGCCACCGAATTATATGCTTTTGAGGGCTTTCTTGGTAATTCTAATAGTTAAATGAAATTATTTTTATCTTTAGACGTAAAAATTATTCAATATTATTACATCAAATACCGCATTAGACTGCTCTATCCAAAATTGAAGTGCGTTGTGGAATACCATAATAAAGGCCACAGCAAATATTATCCAATCGGTTTTTATATCTCATAAATAATTTAATTCATTCTGATTAGAACTACTCGGAATTGAGGAAGAGGTCGAAGAAAGCAAAGAAAAAAGTGGACCAGAAAAGGATTACGAGAAGGATTACGCTGAATATTTGAATTTCAAAAGTTATCTGTGGCCTGAATCAACAGAAAATGGCAAGTTCCCCAGAAATTGAATTTTCTGTAAACACTACTGGGATTACTGTTTACAGGTTACTCGATGAATATGAAAATTAAATTAAATTTTTAGCCATTCCCGTCTTTTGACTCCCCGGTTTATTCCATGGGATCTTCCTGGTCGTTGTTCGCGGTGTAAAAGTGGAACTGTCGAAGTGGATTATGTGATTCAACCGACCGGAGTCTCAATTTTTTCCACACGACTCAAGGGAGGAGAACGATTTCTGCCATTCGATCAAGTGCGGGATATTGATGGAAGTCAATGGATGCGCATTAGTGCGCGAAATAAAGTCTTCAATCTGCCATTGAAAAGAATTGAGGAAAAAACAGAGGAAACAAAAACAGAAATAATTCCATTACCAGAAGAAGGAAAAGAACAACCAGAAATGATTCCCGAAACTAATGTTTAAATTAATTTGTTATTTTAGATAAATTTTTTTTTGAAAAATGGAATATCCTTCTTTATCAGAAAATGAATTAAAATTAGCAATTCCTAGTGGAATTGTTGTCTCTGGTCCATCTAATTCGGGTAAAGCCCAATTGGTTACACGAATTTTAAAAAATGCTGCCACTTTATTTCACCCACTACCGAAATCTATAGGTTTATTTTCAAGATTTTTTCAATTTTATTGACTTATTAGTATGGTGCTATGGCGAATTTTCGGAACTTATTCCCAATTTGGAAAGAGATGGTGTGATTGTACGAGCTGGAATTCCTAGCGATGAAGAATTAAAACAAGTCACAAAACCGTCTATTCTTGTGCTTGATGATATGATGGGAGAAATCGATCCAAAAAGATTGGCTGACTTATTCACAAAAAAATCACATCATAATAATTTTACTGTGATATTCCTGAGTCAAAATTTATTTGACAAGTCCTTGAGAGTGCCTCGAACAAATGCGCAATATATTTTTTTGATGAGGGCTCCGGTATAATAATATATTTTTTTAAACTGAAATTTGATTTTAGAATGATATGCTGAGCATTAGAAATTTAGCACATCAACTTTTTCCAAAAGAAAGTTCCTATTTTTTGGACGCATATAAACAGGCGTGTGCTGAACCTTATGGCTATTTATTAGGTTATTAAGAAATTATTCAAAAATTAAAATTTAAATTAAAGTTAACTTACACGCAGCATCAAATAATTTAATTCGACTAAGAACAAATATTTTTCCAGAAGAAGAGCAGATAGTTTTTACTACAAAAAATGGGTAGAAGAAAGAAGGAGCGTCAGAATATTGGAGAAAGAGTAATTAAAAACTTTAATTTTCTAAAGAAGATAGCCAAAACTCACTCAACTAAAAAATGGAAGGCATTAATAAGTGATGCGAATACTGATGAACTTTTATCATTGACCGAAATTAGTTCAAATATTTTGAGTGGTCAATTTAAATTGACAAAAAAACAACGGGAAAAATTATTACCTTTTGCCAATTATATTCGAAAGATTGCCAAGGCAAGAAGTGAAAAAGGAGCCAGAAAATTATATTCAAACCAAGAAGGAGGTCAAGCAGTTTTGGGAGCCTTATTAGGGCCGATACTTGTTGAGGCAGCCCATCATTTAATTTCAAAAATTGCGGGAAATGGCTAAAAAATTAATTCTTCTACCAATGGACCTCTACAAAGGATTGAAGACAAGTAAGGAAGAAAAGAAAACAGAAGATCTTCCAGAACATGCTCCATTAGAATATGAAAAGACCCAATTAAAGAAAGTGAAAGGAAGGAAAACAAAAAATCTATCTACAAAAAATGTCCTTTATAACCAACAACTTAGACGATATCTGAGGGCACGAAAGGAGACAAAAGATAAGCCGATTAAAGTTCAATTGAGCAACGATCCTAAAAATATAAGAATACTGAAACCTGGCACTTCGCCAAAAGAACCAGTGAAAGTCGGCATTGTAAACGATGAGGGTGAATTGGAAGGAATCGATTTAAGACAATCGGAACCAAGTGTTCGATTTTCTGAACCCGATGAAAATAATTACAAAACTGCAAAGAGTTCAGCAGAATCTCGTACTGGAACAACTAGTGGGACAAGTTATTCTTCTTTTGATGATGAACACACGCCGACACCAAAGAAAAAGCAATCCCCAATTACCCCGAAAATAAGGGGGGCCCGTGTTGCTTCTGAAGCAAAAAGACAAGCCGATGAGATCAAAATCGAAAAATTATTGAACATAATAGAACGAAACCCAAAAAATTTGGGGTATCACAAGGGAAAATTTTGAATCCTCAAACTGGAAAGCCGGTATATAACTCTGATTTGACTTGGGCAGTGAAAAGATTAATACGACCCACACTTGTAAATGCTCCATCTCCATCTGGAATGGCTTATTTGAAAAAGTATGCACTAGCCGACCCAGAAGCTAGGGAATTACTGCATGGTACCTATCATCAGACAGGAAAAGGAAAGCCAAATTTATTTCGACCAACAAAATGGAGAAAATAAATAAAGTTTATACCGACCCAAAAAATCCGGGTTCCTATAGCAGCCTTGAAGCGCTTATTAAAGCAATAAAAGAAAAATATCCACAAATCCCAAGGCGGCAAATTTTGGATTTTGCTGAAGCTAATCGAACTTTTACCCTATTTAAACAAGCAAGAAAAAGATTTCCTCGGTCAAGGACTATCCCTGCAGGGTATTTAACAGGTAATAAAATAATTGTAAAAAATTCCAAAATATTTTAGATGTCCAATTCGATTTGGGAGATTTTCAAGCATTGCGGGAAACAAATAAAGGAATGCGTTATTTGTTATTGGGCGTATGTGTGCTGTCCAGACAAATGTTCGCTGCACCGACTAAAAGCAAGATGGCGACGGACATGAAAAGGGCTTTTGAGGAGGTTTTCAAACAAATGCCCTTTCCTCCAAAGTCCATTTATACCGATAGAGGATTGGAATTTGAATCCAAAGAAATGAAAAAATTTTTTGAAGAATATAGAATTGAGAAATATGCAGCAAAAGATAGCAAAATTAAAGCTAGTGTGGCTGAACGTGCTTTGAGGACAATTAAATCAAGGTAAATTTTTTTTAATATATCATTTTTAATTAATAGAATTTACAAGTATTTTTCTGAAAAAAACACGACTGATTGGGTTACTCCCCTCCCTGATTTCCTCAAAGCAATAAATAATTCTGTTTGTCGATCGACTGGGGTTAAGCCATCTTCAATTAATGAAAAAAATTGGCCGACCATTTGGCAAAAAGTTTATGGCGACAAAGTAAAATTGAAAACGACTACAAAACTTCAAAAAGGGGAAGCCGTAAGGATTACAAAGCCTAAGCAGATTTTCGACAAAGGCTATTTTCCTTCGCGCTCCGACCATATTTACACTGTTGACCAACCCCATGCAACCGACCCAGAATATTATGAATTGAAAAAGCACTCTGGAGAAAAAGTCAAAGGTCGATTTTATAAGCCAGAATTGGTCAAGACAAAACTCGATGAGAAAACAAGCTATAGGGTAGAGGAGGTCATCAAAACTCGGAAGAACAAAGATGGAAGCAAAGAGTTACTTGTGAAATTTATAGATTACCCTGATAATTATTGGATCAAAGAAAGTGATATTGTTTAACAAATTTATTCAGATTAAATTGTGTTTACATGAACAATCATTTGGATTATTTTGGGCACACCAATATGGGCTGGACCAGCCAAAGGGGACAATTTTATATTCATCAATTAATACCCCTTTATTAATAACGGGTCTTAATCTTTTGTTCATTGGGGCAGTCACAATGCCATCAAAACCCTTTTTTTCGATACGGAAGTTTTTTGTCAAATTGAATATTTCTTCGGCTTCTTCGGGTGCATCGCCATTGAACTTTTTGATCATCTCCTTATATTCTTCAAAGCCCATCTTTTCCTTATTGTCCACAGTGAGAGGAATGCCCTTCAAACGCCAGATATATTCTTCATTTGCGGTTTCTTTGTTCTCCATTCGCATGGCATAGGCTTTTGGGGCAGCTATTCAATAATTGAATAATGAGACATAATAATATTTTAGAACTCACTGCAAAGAAATTCCTTGATCACATGATTGGGGTATTCATCGACCAATTCCCCCATTTGATTCCCATCTGGCAGTGGATCGCCCCATTTATCAATGTAACTGTATAATATTGAGTCGGTGTCCTGAAAATCTTGTATTTATTAATCTTTTAGAAAAAATTTACCATATACAAAATTTCTGTATCCAATCTATCCTTTTTCACTTGATATAAATGGTTCAAAAGATGCACACGTGCTGAAGAGGTCGTCCACAATGCGATCACCAAATTACTCGCATCATGCTCAAGCACGTGTTCATCCTTCCTTTTGTAGCATAGCAAAAAATGTTTGTCGTCTAACTGCTCTCGGATGTGCACCTCCAATTTGTCATCATCCAAATATTTGCACAGATCAGCATGATTATCGACAATCACACTGATGCTCAACCGATTTCGAAGCGCAAACCTTTATTTTCGCGATTGAAAATATTCATTTAAGTTTACCTCCCCCAAAGCGAATTCAAGCAAATCTTTGCGATAAATCGTAATCCGGGATTGAAGGCAATGTTATTTGGATCCAGGCGAATATAGTATTGGTCCCATGCCTCATCCAAATATGCTTTCTTCCGGGCATTTAATTCTTCTTCGCTTAAGCCATCCTCCCGACAATGAGCAGGCCATCCTTCTGCTTCATATTTCAGCTTCAAAAACTTTTCCAAATAATCACGAAATAGATATTGATCCCAATCCTTCATATAAAGCCAATTGTATGCTCGATATGCCCGGGTGACGCGATAACCAGCCTATCATATTCTAATTTTTATATATTTTGAATTAATATTACCTTCAACGCCATTTCCAGCTCCAAAGTCGGAATTGTTACCGAATCTCCTCTTTCTTCATCCGAAAAATGGGGGCATTGATAATCTGGTTTCTTTCCACATCCTCTCAATTCTCTCGCACACGTTTTGCATCCAGAAAACATCAAATAGTTGTCAACACGACTTGGAAGAACAGGAATATCGCCTATGAGATGTCTCGGAGGCACAACAAAACATTTAACAATCTAAATTATTAAATAAGCATAATAATAATAAATTTTATAATTACCCCCATAATTGGATTCCCAGTTTCGGGATCACAAATATCCTCAGGCTTCCTCCAATCAACTTTATCATCAAAAACCACGAGTTCAGGATGACCCACTGGGTAATTGGTTGTCCACATTCTTTTAAAATTAGGGTAAAAATAGTAAAATCTATCAAATTACCTAGATGGATAAAGTGATTTAAAGTCCTTGTATTTTATCACTTTCCGGGGATTGCGTTCTGTAGTTGAGAGCATACATTCTGGCCCGGTTCTCCCGCTAAATTCTTTTGCATTGTAAATAGATTTGTCATAAAATACCCGAAAAATGCATCATGAAGATCGATAAGGCCTGAATCCGGAATATTGTCGAAGAAAGATCGCATTGTGATTGTTTCCAATTGGCCATTCTCATCAGCAGATTGAATGACATTTTCTTCATCTTCCAACATGGCATTTATTTCACACTCCCAGTAAATCTCCACTTCAAATTTTTTCTCCAATTCTGCCAAACGTTCAGCATTTTTTTCCCGCACTGTTGAAGCCGGGAATCCTCCAGCCAATATTGTGTCTGGATCTGGGTAACAATGGGGGCACGCATGCCAAAAACAACTTTTAAGGAATTCATATATTTAAAACAATTTAGAGGCAAACCCGTTGACTTCTATAGCCAAGTCTTTTTCTTGCCCCGGTCTCTCAACATAGCCATCCAATAAATAATTCCCATATCGAAGTTCCTTTTCAGGGCTCTCGGCGCACCGCACATAAACGTTTTTCCATCGCTCATACCATTTTAAAAACTTGCGCCCCAAAATGCTTTGACTTCCATGTTTTTCATAACCCTAAATATTCCTCTTAGAAATTTTTAGATATTTCCCACCATATGCGGAGTTATTGCCAAATGATCAGGCCGAAGATTAAGTCTGAAATATCGCATGCATGCGCTGGCAATAGTGATTGAATCGGAAATATCAAGCGTTGTGACTTTCTCGAACAATTTTAGCATGTGAACAAATCCAGTGGCAAGAATTTTGACATCTAAAATACCAAAATTTAGAAGCAATTAAAAGTAAGTACCATGTGAACAATATTCTGCTATTTGGTCATTCAAATTGAATTTAATTTTGTCTTTATTTGTATTGTGCCATTCAATTAATTCAGCCCTTTCCGAGGGCATCATGCTGCCTGGCCCATATTGTTCTAAATCTGGCAATCCGTCCAATGTTTTATCATAATTTTCTTCAACGTTGAAGTGATAAGGAAAAAATTTTTTGGTTTCCATTTTCAAGTCAAAAGTTTTGACGAAATTTGCAAGTCGAATTGGTATAATTAGAAAACTAAAATATAAAAATGGATTCCTACACTTTATTTATAGGCTTACGAATCCCTAAATGATGTTGGAGTCAGGCCTTTGCCTGCAACCTTCATATTATAGAGACGGTTTCCATTGCGCACTAATTTAGGAATAATTCTTTGCTTTTTTAAAATTTCCCCGAATGAAAAAATGTTGTCATATTTTGATCCTGAATTATTAATTTTGATAAATCTGATTATGATACCTGCATGAGCATAAACAAAACTTTGAACTCTCCTTCTCTTCCCCTTTTTTGCTGTGGTTTCACCATCTTTTGCTGATTGAACATTTTGAATCCAATTGTCATCCTCATCTCCTCCACCGATCAAAAATTCGATATCGGGTTCATCTTCTTCTGCCTCCATTTCGTCTTCCAAATCTTCAACTCCATCTGCGCCTGGTTCCAACTGCCTTTGTTCGAAGTGAATCACCCAATCCGTGAATGCTGCCATTGGGTCATCACAAAGGGTGAATTCATCGACTTCAGTTCCATCAAATTCAAACGGGGCGAAGGCAAATGTCCGATATATTCCACAGATTGTGCATGGCTCATTCAAAGGTTTATCCCAAGTATCATTGGCAACACATTTCGTACAAAACACATGAGCCCAAACATAATTGACCTAAATTCATGGGATATATTATAATTTAATATTATTGATTACTTGATGTTGAAATTTTAAAATGTTAGGATCAGGTTGAAAATCAATTTTGGCTTCAGTGTCATACATTATATATCTAATAAAAGGAATGTATAATTGAATATTTAATTAAAAATACCTTTTTTCCCTTTTCTTCTTTGGCTCATATGGTCGCATATAACAATGCCTCCGATTATGCCAGCCACGACATTTTGGGCAAAAGAAATATCCGCAACGATGTCCTTCTCTGGGCTGTTTCTGTAAATATTTGATTTTTTTCGATCTATAAATTTTCAACATACATCGACCATATATATAATATTGCATTCATGGCACCTTTTTGATTTGAAGCAATTTTCGCTCTCGATATGCCAATTGTAACATTCGAGATTCTCGAAGAGCCTAAAAATATTTATGTGATTTAATAAATAAGCCTACTTGGAGCATCCAGCGCAAAATTGAGAAAAATTTTCGGGACGACATGGATGTTTTGGGCCAACACGGAGACAATTCTTGCATTTTGATCTAAAAAGGATGAATAAAGATTAAAATTAAAATATAAATTTACTTGCAGGCCATTCTATGTTTTGTGTCACCGCCGGAATATTGCTTTGAGCACTAAATTAAATTATAAAAATATGGGTAAATAAATTATACCGTGAAGCAATATTTGAATATTGAATTATTGTCCATGAGCAAAGTGAGTGATTTTATGGCATCATAATGGCCATCTTCGTCCCAATAAAATACACATAGTGGCTGCATCCATTCCTCAACATCAGATTGGTAAAAATGCTTGAATCGGTCACCAGAGCTTTTGAAAGCAAAAAGTCGAAATTGGGCTGCCGGGTAATTAGCGTTGCAGTATTCTTGTATAATTTGGCCGTAATCCTCGATATCGTAAAAGAGGTGGTGAGGAAATATGCCCATTGAATTCATGAGATTGTCCACTGCCTCTCTTTGTTTGATTTCATCTCTTCGAAATTCACTGAACCGCTGTCTAGTCATTGTATGGCGGGCAATCACCATTGTAACAGCGCGGAATAAGCAAAACGGGTCATTTGGATTGTTAATTTCAAAAAGGCCATCGGGATTGAATTCAAATGCAATTGGCTTCATTCTTTGCACTCGTTTGGTTGCACCTGCTCCAGGATGTTTCCTCTTCGTTGCTCTTGGGCCTTTGGTCTCTATCGCCATCACGTCAATTTGAAATGGACCACTAATGACGGACTCTCTGCCTTTTGCCATGTTGCTTTGGTCGTGCTTTTCGAAGCGGTTGAGAATTTCCTGAGTGCTATTGTTGTTAATTTGCGCCAAATTATTGAATATTTCGTAGTCAAGTAATTGTGAATGAATGGTAAAATAATAGTGGTTTGGGCGAATCTTCATCTCATCAGCGCCAGATTTTGCATGATCAAGAATTTTTTGAAACAATGCCTTCAATTCGCCCTCTGGATATGGTGATTTGTAGATCTCATTAAATTCAAATGTGCCAATAAAACGATATGCTAAATTACAATATAATATTGATTTAATGTTCCATTTACCTTTGAAATTTGCAGTGGTAGCCTGTGCTGCATCCAGGCATTTCCAATATGGCCCATTGAACTTCTCCTTTTCCAATTTTTTGTTCATTTTGGAGGCCAATTTTGGATTTGAATAATTGGGAGTATCTTCTTGTGTAACTGGAGGCAATTCGTGCCTTACTTTAGCCTTAGTCCTTCTCCCTTGCCCAATTTGCTAAATTCATAATAAATTAATTATCATTAAATTACTCAATTTACATTGATATTCAATTCAAGTGGTTCAAAGGGCATTTCGTTCTCGGGATTGAGAGAAGGTTCCCATTCCTCACAAGGCAAAAGATCTTGCCTTTCAAGAACAGGTGGTGGTGAATATTCACGCCAAAGAGAATTAGAAGGAACAAATTTTGGCATCTGAAAATAATATTTAGAAAAACAGTTGTAAAAAAAGCGACGGTCAATTAAATGACCAAAGAGTTCCCCTTTAATTGAGTGACCGGCTAATTCCCTTTCTTTTCATATTCGCTGTTCAAAATCCTAACCCAAGCCAAGCTGTTTTTTCCCTCATTTGAAAAATACAATAGCAAATAGTGAATTGTGCCAATGGAAATTGCTGTGCATCGATTCAATTGCTTCGAACTCATGCTTGATGATATGCTTGTGGTGGCTCAATTAGCACCTTCAACGGCATTTCGAATTTGGGTATTTTCTATCCATTAATAAATTAATAACTATATTTTCCAGACAAGAGAGCTTTCATGCGAAATTCTATCAATCCGAGGAACGGAATGGCTTTATCCTATTCGAGAGATGATAATATCCATGCGAAATTCCGGTCCATTTTACATCAAGGCAACACTCAACCCGTGGGAGGCTGAATATTGGACACACAATGAAACATTTGGGCCTTGGCCAACTGATACACCAGCCGAAGAATTTCTGATTTGCGATCTCGAAGAGTTTTTAGATGCGGATGAAGTTTGGCGCGAAGAGGATGAGGAATTACAACAAGATTAAATCAATTCACTTTTTATATTATTTTAATCATTTTATTTTTTTTTTACTTTCTTATATTATTTTATTTAAATACATTTAATTTACTTTAAATAAAATTTCCAAATTAAATATAAACAATTTTATTTTCCATAATTTGGTCCCTTCAAATTTGCAGATCCCTCAAATTCCAATTCAATTCCTCGATTTTTCCACCCACCCCAAAAAATTTTTTCACCCGTTCATCCATTGGGCTAGATTTAGCAACATTAAACTAATGGGTAATAGCGCTTATTCCGGTCCATTCCCTTCCTTTTTTTTGGCTCTCCGGGCCGACCCTTGTTTTCGCGGTTGGGATAGGGACCATTAAGTTAGGGGGGAGATCATTAACGGCCGCTATCCTCCTTAATGGCTTTTTTGAGGAAGCGGATTGACTCATTTTACTACGGTAAAAGAGGAACCCAGTCAATGTTTCCCCCCATGTTCTTGCTTAATGACTTAGGGATCAACACTTTTCGTGGGATGGTCCCTCCAGATTCACTCGCTTAGTGTAATAATGTTGCTATTTCCGCCCTTTCCTTTCTTTGCGGATGGTCTTCCCTTTTGTTCCTTTTTGGTTTTTTGGGTGTTAATTGCTTTTTGAGGGAATCGATTCATAAACACATTTTGCAGCGCTAATGGCTTTGATTGGATGTACCTGTAGCCATACGGTAAAGGAGGAGGAGCCAGATCGTTTAGGCTTCCTCAAAATTACATAAATATTATAAATGGAATTCATCTTTCATTTTGTGGCCATTTCCTAACATTTAATTCAATCTGTTTCCCAACATTTTGCCGTTTCGCATAGAAAACATTTAATTTTGCCTATCTCCAAACATTTAATTCCGCCTTTTTCCAAAAAAAACATTTCTCTTTTCCTAAACATTTATTATGCTGATATTTTACTTTTTAGAGTTTTCATTATCTTCAATTCTCAATCTCACCAATCCTTTAATAATAAAATGAGTGACCCATTGACTGAGATGGGAAAAATGATTGCCAACATTGGTCAAGGTCAAGATCAAGGTCAAGAAGAAGAGCAACCAAACCAACAAGGGGGTGAAGAGGGGGAGGAGGAGAGAACCGAACCAGCCATACAAATGGAAGAGGAAATGGAAGAAGAAGAAATGGACATTGAGCTCAAATTTGCCATTTTGGCTGAAAAATTGGATGGAAAAGTGGAGGAGCATTTGAATGAAATCGTTGGTTTTACTTTATCATATATAGCTATTGAAAATCTTAATCATTATTATAAAAATTCATTTAATAATTTTAACTTATATATTTAGAGTATGAAGGTTCTACAAGCGATAACAGGAATTGAATCAAAAATAACAACATTCGACAAAATCAATGAAGAATTCGAGAAAAAGCTGAAAGATTTGAAATCAAATAATGAGCAAGCCATTTTGAAATTGAAGGAATTGAACGTTTTGACAACCAAATTCACACCGCCAGCGGCTCCAACAACACAGCCATCAAAAACAAATATTCAAGGAGGACAAACTTTTCAACAAGGACCGCCAATTCAATCTGGGGCAATTCTGGTAGATAAATAATAATTTAAAAAGTTTGAAATAATTTTAAAAACTAATATTGGAAATATCTTTTAAAAAGAATGGGGCTTTTATTTTTAAATAAAATATATTATTCTCGTCAAATTTAGGCTGAACAAATGAAAGGTGCGATGGGATATAATTTGGAAGTGGTTAATCAACTCCAATCAGTGGGCACACCGGCAATTTTACAACTACAAAACTCGTCCAATTCAACTCTTCTGCGCCAACTTAATGAGACGAGCTACTTGGCTGTGAAACAGCTTGGTTCATTCATCGGCAGTATTACCGAATCTATGGTAGTGAGCGTGCTTGGAAATGCTCATCTCGCATATGTTCCGCGCTTTGTTTGTTTCATTTTCTAAATTTACATATATTTTTCTTTCCATTCAGCCTGCAACAATGCCAAACACTCGACTTCCACCGACAGGATCGGCGCAGCCAACTCTTACAACAACAACAATGCCAATTTCGAGTGGGCCTTCAACATCAGTAATGGCTGGAATAATCCCATCATCATCAAAATCAGCATTAAGCACTCCGCAGTCAGCCAAGAAGAAGCCAACCGGGCCCCCAAATGCACCTCTCCGGGCCAAACGTAATTTATTTCTTTTTAATCCTTTTTTTATTATTTTATTTTTTCAGGTGCTAAGCCAATCATCGAACGTAGCAATGAGCAAAGTGACGAAATCATCCTTTCTTGAATCAATGGAGGAATTGGATGAATAAACAATATGAAAATGAATGAAGAGATTCGCCGTTGACAGCATTTTTCTTTTTAATTTTAAGGTTAGTCAAAGTCGATTTATTTTTAGAAAAATCGGGAATTTTTAAAATTAAAAAATAAATCGACTTGACAACCGAATTGCTTTTAGTTTTTGGCATCTCTTTTAGATAAATTTGATTTTAATATTTTTCATTTAAATGAAAAAAAGATTTTGTGCAAGAGTAAGATCTGTGCTGATTTTATAGATTTTAAATCGTTATTTGATTGTCAAGAGTATTCTTTATTTGATAACAAAAATTTCAAATGGTTAAGATCATTTATGCGTGTTTGAGAGAGTTCCGGCACAATTTCATTTCCAATTAATTTAAATCATTATTTGATAGTCACAAAAGTCTGCCCTTTAATTTGATATCAAAATCATCTAAAATAATAGTCATTGGCAATTTATGGCGTCAATAACGAATCATCCAAATTCAAGGCATCTTGCCGATAGTAATAAAACTGTGATGCATTTGTTATAACATTTTAATTGGTAAAAATGGCTACAGAATGATATAAAAAGCTTTGGCCATTTTGAATATTCACCGATTTATGCTCAAAAATCTTTTGTTTAATTAAATTTATGTATTCAATTTTGAAATATTTACACTTTCCCATTAACAAGTTGTATGTTTTGAACATACATCTTACTCTCACTTTCTCTTCGGAAGATTATATTTTCAAACATATTATAACCAAAATTTAACTATATATGATTTAGTAAATTATTTAATAGAAAAAACAATATATTTATTCCAAATGACAGTCGAATAAGTAGAAAAAAAAGAAATGTTAATTAATTTACTAATTTATTCATCTAACTAAAATTAATTTTTTATTCAATTAAATCTAAAATGAAAAAGCTTATGGACATAGAATTGAATGTTTGTTGATGATAAGAAGGAAACAATATAATGGAAACAAAATTGATTGAAATCGGAGAAATTCCCGCACAAAAACATTTGCTGAATTAATTTTATTCAATAAATGATAGTCAAAATTCTGCTCTTTCATTTGATAAAATCATCAATACTTATTCATCCCAATAAGTGATAGTCAAAATTCTGCTGCTGCTTCCCCCTATCCTGCTATTCTTTCCTTTCTTCCCCTATCCTGCTACTACTTCCCCCTATCCTGCTGCTGCTTCCCCCTATCCTGCTATTGCCCCCCCCCCCCCTATCCTGCTGCTACTTCCCCTATCCTGCTGCTACTTCCCCCTATCCTGCTGCTGCTTCCCCCTATCCTGCTGTTGCTCCCCCTATCCTACTGCTGCTTCCCCCTATCCTGCTGCTACTTCCCTCTATCTTGCTGCTGCTTCCCCCTATCCTGCTATTCTTTCCTTTCTTCCCCTATCCTGCTACTACTCCCCCCATATCCTGCTATTCTCTCTTTTCTCCCCCTATCCTTTTGCTGCTTCCCCCTATCCTGCTATTCTCTCTTTCCTCCCCCTATCCTGTTGCTGCTTCCCCCTATCCTGCTGCTACTTCCCCCCTTTACTCCCCCTATCCTGCTGCTGCTTCCCCCTATCCTGCGTTGCTTCCCCCTATCCTGTTGCTGCTTCCCCTATCCTGCTGTTGCTTCCATCAAAAATGACCCTGCAAATTTGCAACCGACCAAACTAAGCCAATCGATTTGGCACATTTGTAGGAATTTTGACCCTCAATTTTTGATATTCTTATTTGTTTCTTCTTCAATAACTTTTTGCTTTCTATATAGATCTATCCAAGCCAAATTGTTGACCAATTTCTTTTATTTTTCATATATATATAAAACATTTTAGTAGATAATATTCGTAATGTCCAAATTGGAAGAAATTTTAAAAAGTGGAATTATTCCATTAAATGTTTTAAACGACTCATTTGAATTTTCTAATTTTATGGATAATCTTCTCTCGACATACCCACAAAAAGCCATTTTTAAATTTCAAGTAGATGAAAATTTTATTCCAACAAATACAACAGGATTAAATGCAAAAATTGAAAAAATAACGTAATTCTGTTATATTTCATTTGAATAATTTATTTATTTCCAATTTATAGTGCATACAAAGTTCAAAAAATTCAAAATGGTGTTTTCATTTTAACAGAGGATCATACAATTAAAGAAATGAGTTTGGATGAATATTTTGCATTGGATGAATCAATTAATGGTTTGGAAGAAGAGGGCACTGAAAAGTAGGCGTAATTTTTAATTTGTCATTATTTAAATAATTTTAAAAATGAAGATTTAGCAAAATTTTATTTCGGCAACATGAGAATATTTTGCAATTTGCAATTTTAATTTTTATAATTATTTGATAGATTCATCAAAATGAAAATTATTTTAAAGTTTATTTTTAAAGATGTAAACAGTTCGATCATTTCTGAACAAATTTAATTAAAATTAATATTTCTTACTAAAAGTCTACTCTTTAATTTGATATTATTAATATAAAATTGTTAATCCATGTTGAATTGGTTTATTGAAGAAATTTTAGGTTTTTTGAGGCTTTTGAAGCATATTTGGAAAAGAAATGGGCGTCAAATAAACCAATTTTTTACGCAACGGAAATAGATGGAAAAAAACCGAAATTCAATCCACCATATGGCACTATTATCGATGCAGCCAAGAGGCGTTACAAAAAATTAAATGTTGAAATGGAAGGAATTTTTAAATTCAGTCAATACTATGGTCTAACATTCTCTCCGGCAATGTATCATACCGGTATTTTTGAATATTTGTATTTTTTTATTCTATAACGTTAATTTTATTTATATTATTATACATAGGTGTTCATTTAAATTAATGAATTTTAATTATATTAGGAATAATTATTGATTTAATAAGAAATATTATGAAAAACTAGCCTTTGTGGGATTCTTGAAGGATTTGACTGATTGTCTCTAGTTTAATCCGTAATATTTTGAAAATTAAGAGGATAGGAAATGGCGGCGCTAAATATTTTAATTGGAGGATGTAAAAAATATTGGATTGCGATTGCAAGAAAAGATTGGCAATTTTTCTATCAATTGTTGTGCAAATTATTGCCGCAATATTTCACCAGTTGTGCACAATACATACGCCATAAGACAATATTCATATTCCCACGTTTACTCAAAGAGCATAATATAGAATTTGAAATTGTGGTTGGTTTTGATGAATTAATTCTTGTAAATTATTATAATTTTAATATTGGTTTTTATCTTGTAATCTTTTATCTTGAGAGTAATTTAGTATTATATTTAAAAATTCTGACATGATTTTTTATTCAACTAAATTGGATATGCAGAAATCATTTGAGTCAATATTAATGTTAAAATATGTAGCAAAGAATTGAATAGTAATATTATAATTTATTGTTGATCAATTTAAATAATTTTGGCTGAAATATATATATATATATTATATTGTATTGTTTGTGCTCTGTCCGAGCCTTCCGGTTCTTTTATCAAACCCTTTTAATTTAACTCAATTTTCCAAATATGCTTTACTTCCAAAATAAATTAAAAACTTCAATTGAGTAAAAGAAAGATTGGCTTCAATTGAGTAAACGAAAAGTGGGTCGAGAAAGAGGGGTGAGAGCGGTGATTTGCATAGTAAGGGGGGCATCTTAAATAGGCCAAGAAATTGGGAGGAGCGAAGGGGGAATTGGACAGAAATAAGAATATTCGCCAGAAGGATTGGATGGACATCAAAAGGGGAGATTTGGGAGATTGGGCAATGCCTAGAAGGGTTTTACAACATAAAGAGGAGATTGGATGAATATTCAGCAGAGGGGAAAAAGGATTGGATGACATTTACGATAGAATGATTGACAGGAATAAAATAGGGGTAATGGAGAAGTTAGAAAAAAATAAATAGGAATAAAGAAATTAAATAAAAGAATTAAATATTATAAATTAATTAATTCAAATAAAGACAGCACATTTCCCTCTCCTCGTTCAAAACTCCCAACGCCCATTGAGCCAGCGATCCTGCGAAGTGTCATGTTGAAAATCCAACGGCTCGAAGCGATCCTGTCGTCGGTCTCTCGGCTGTCACTGAATTCCCGAAGATGATGATGCCTCGGCGATTTCAGCCGGATCAGCTACTGGACCAGCAGGGGGTCCCCACCCGCAATTAAAGCATTTTCCACGGGCGCTATTCATATTTTGCCTCTTTTGTATCGCCATAGCTTCAAATCTTTCATCCAATTCTGCCACTTGGGCGCTTGCATAAGAGGGTCGTTTTAAATGGGCAAGCAATTCATATTGCTGCGCTATTTCATAAGCTTTGGAATACTCATTCGGTCTTTGCGCCTTAACCTCGTATTGAAGGTCTGGCAACAGCCGATCCATAAATTCTTCCAAAAGGCGCTTCCTTATGATATTTTCTTCCTCGCCTGCCAAGGCGGTGCGAACTGCTTCATTTAAGCGATTTGCGAATTCAAAAATCTTTTCGCTTGGCATTTGTTTGCAACTCGAAAGTTTTTGTCGAGCGATGCTTTTTGTATTGTCATTCTCAAATTTTGATTTGAGATGCGCAATCGCTTCCTCAAGGCTATTTGGTTCGATTGAATCCAATTCAGTCCTGGCTTGACCCTCGAGGCAAAATTTGAGTCGGCAAATCTTTTGTTGCTCGCTCAATCGCGTTGTGAATAAAGATAAAATATCCTCAAATTTCTGCGACCAACGGGTAAAAGAAACACTTGGGTTGCTATCAAATGGCTGAATTTGACTCCCAGTGCTCAAAAAGGGGTCTCCGACCATTATCTCAAATATTGATTGCATGTTTTGCCCAAAACGAAATTCTTCAAGTGCCATAATATCGCACCCAATCAATTCATGGTGCAGCCCAAGCCCAGCATCAATGATGGGCTCAATTTGGAGCTCCAAACTTCCTTCAAGAATGGTTCCACGAACCAAATCTAATTGGCTTTTCACTCCTTCCATATATTCCTCCAATAAAATTGGGCTGAAGGGTTCACTTTTAATTTCTTTTAATTCCATGCTATCTTCTTCCAAACTGCGGATGGTTTGGCACACAGTTGATTCAAGAGCACGCAGTTGGGCTAACAATTTTATCCGCATTTCATTTTTCTCGTCAGAAAAATGGGACTGGGCCAATTCCGAGCCCGAACCTACCAACTTTCTGCTTTCCATTTTCTTTCAAGTGTCACACAGTCGGCTTGCTCTCAACTTTATTCAATTTTGAAAGAAAGCACACAGTCGACTAAACACAGAGTTTCTAGCTAGCGCACTTAGTCAATTTGCTCACAATTTATATTTTTAATATTTGGAATATAAGCACGCAGCTCAGCTACTGGACCACAGCCAGGCTAGCTCAAATTATTTATTGGGAGGATGATGGCGAGCACCTAGCTGCGAACCACCAATTTGGGGAAGAGGAAAATTGGAAAGGGTTACTCGGGCTTGACTCCCGGGTCGTGGCACCAGAAAATTGCTCTGTCCGAGCCTTCCGGTTCTTTTATCAAACCCTTTTAATTTAACTCAATTTTCCAAATATGCTTTACTTCCAAAATAAATTAAAAACTTCAATTGAGTAAAAGAAAGATTGGCTTCAATTGAGTAAACGAAAAGTGGGTCGAGAAAGAGGGGTGAGAGCGGTGATTTGCATAGTAAGGGGGGCATCTTAAATAGGCCAAGAAATTGGGAGGAGCGAAGGGGGAATTGGACAGAAATAAGAATATTCGCCAGAAGGATTGGATGGACATCAAAAGGGGAGATTTGGGAGATTGGGCAATGCCTAGAAGGGTTTTACAACATAAAGAGGAGATTGGATGAATATTCAGCAGAGGGGAAAAAGGATTGGATGACATTTACGATAGAATGATTGACAGGAATAAAATAGGGGTAATGGAGAAGTTAGAAAAAAATAAATAGGAATAAAGAAATTAAATAAAAGAATTAAATATTATAAATTAATTAATTCAAATAAAGACAGCACAGTTTGTAGATCCAATACCCGGGGGATTTAATAATAAATCCCCCGGGGTGCTGTCATGCAGTACTGAATAGTGGAAAATGCCATGCATTGGCTTGGAATTGTGCATGCAAATATTGTGTTGGCTTTATGTTTGACAGCAGTTCACGAAGCCATAAATGTTATAGTACTGCTGTTTCATTTGATGTAGGAGTTTAAAAAATGATTAAAAATTTGTAAAAAATGTTCAGATGCAAACTGTTATGCGCGAGTTTATAAATGGGGAAGCAAAGGTAAAAGATGAAGAAAGAAAAAAAATTGGAATGGAAGAAAAAAAATTGTGGGATGAAGGCAAAATGCCTGATTGGTTTAAGCAAAATGATAGAATTGATATGAATTTTGTTCCTCCTCCTCCATCTTCTGTCCCCTCCACATCATCTTCTCTTCCCTCAACTTCATCATCATATTCTTCGTGTGTTCCCTCCTCTTCTTCAATTGTTCCCAAATTTTATTGTATTCCTTGTAAACACAAATTTAAAGATAATGATGCATTAAGAACGCATCTAAAATCATTAAAACATTCACCAGCACAATATGAATGTCCTCAATGTCATAAAACATGCACAACTAAGGGGAATTTAACTAAACATATCAAGAAATGTCATTAATTACTCGATTTTGAATAAAAATTTTTGTAAATTTATTTTATCTTAATTTATATATATATATATATATATATATTCATTCTGTTTTAGTTTATTTATTTTGATGATTTTTAATTTAATTGTGAAAAGAGTGGATTAATTAAGATAATTGCAATATATGATCAAACATTTATCCGCTGCTTGACCGCTGGTGAGAACTTTAAATTCGATTTTTTTTCTTATTTTCAAAAATGACAATTAGTCCACGAGCAAAAGATCAAGCACGCATCGCAAGCGAGAGACTATAGGTTAGGCATACCAAAGAAACAAGCCAACAAAAATATCCGTTGGTTGAACTTTTAAATTTAATCTTTTTATTATTTCCGAAAATGACAATTGGTACCAATAGCCAATGAGAGTGCAGACATATTAAAAACCCAAGCCAAAATCTTTACGCTTGCGTACGCATTCAATTTTAAATTCTCATCCTTTTTATTATTCCCGAAAATGACAAATGGCCCCAAAAGCAAGCAATAGGTTAGACAGTCACAGTCAGCGAGAGACTATATGACAGACAATCAAAGTAAGCCTAAAGGTATCCGCTGCCATTTTCGCGCACTTTTAAAAAACCAAGCGAATACCTTTGAGCTTAAATACGGTACTTTCCTATCCAATGGGGGATTACGGTGGACAAATTCAATACCTTTACTACTGGTGGGGAAGGGGACAATGTCAATATTTAATGAAACACAATAAGGGTGTAAAATAGAATAAAATGTTGAATTCTCCAATAATAGATTATAATGAATTTGTACCTGCCAAGGAGTCAGCCTCAAGACAAATGGCTTCTATTAAATGCTTTTCGCCATTTTTAATGTTCAAAACCGGTTTAAACGGTTTAAAGCCATTTTAAAATGCTTTTTTTTCTCAACTTCAATTCCAAATTCATTGATTTAATCTATGAAATTTCAGATCAATATTTAGGCTTTTAGTCAAAAATTAGTGAAGCAAAACCGGTTTGGGTTTAAACAACGGTTCAGTTTTTCTGAACGGTTTTAAATTTCATAGACTAAATCGACTATGCCCTAGCCCTGTCGAGTAAGCCTATTTTTAACTTTATAGGTTACTTAAGAACGGAATTCCCAAAATCGGCTAGACTAGCCCTAGAGAATTTCCCGGAATTCGTCAATTCACCGAATTAGCTGTAAACGGATTAAATAATTTATTTTTAAATACAAATGGACAAAAAAAAACTTAAAACATAGAATATTATTAGGCAATAACAATTATCGATTTTTACAAGGTAAATATTTTACATCATCGGTTCTGAATATGTTTTTAATCATAGATTAGGGTTGGTGGCTTTGGCATTTGATGTCCGGAATAGTATGGATATGGTGGAGAGGCCGATGGGCTAATTGCAGTGGCAACAGAAGATGATGATGAATGGACTAAAATGAATATTGATTAAATAAATTATTTTGGGATTTAACCATTATTATAAGTGAATATTGATGAAGACGCATTCGGCTGAGAAAGCGATGTTCTCGGCACACTGGGATAAGGTGTGGTGAATTTGAATGATTCGGAAGTGGGAGATCTTTGTTGTTCCCGAATTTGAACTGTTCCAATTAACAGACGGAATGGAACGCGCACAGTGCCGAAACAGAATGAAGTGGTCACAACATTAACCTATGAAAATTTATGGGCAATTTAATAATGTAAAATTATTATACCTGCAGAGAATAGCTAAGTTGGATGAATTCACAATTGTTAGAATTGAAGCTGGGTTTGCAATGACGAGGAATGGCCAATTGCCCTTGGAATGTTCCTTTGGAGTGAGAGTCCAATTCGAATTTTTCCTCCATTCTGGCAATTTGACAGCTGTTTTCCCTTTGGCTAAAATGTTTTGTTCCTGTAATTACTAAAATTAAGGTAATTAAAATGACTGATGGAATTGAACTTACTGTTCCAAAAACTTTTTTTCCTTTGCGCTCTATATCTCACAGTTTTGGTAATTTTTGCCGTCACTTTTTCCACTTCTTTTGTTGTTTTATTGCCAATTTCAATGGTTATTGGAATTTGTTCGCCTGGCACAAACCCACTTTTTGGCAATTGAACCTGATGAGAATTATTGCTTTATTGTAAAAAATCAATAACCAACTTTAGCTTTTATTTTTCCATGTTTGCAACAGCAAAAACCAATGGTTTTTTCGATGCATTTTTTAATCGGCTTCCGTACCCAATCAATTGTGTTCAAATCGACAGAGGGCGTGACGAAAAATGTAGATTTGGTCTAAAAATGAAATATATATATTATATAAATTATATTGAATGGCAACCTTTTTATCGAATCTCCACGGTCGATCGATATTGACGGAACAGAAGTAGCGAATATGCCCATAAGTGCCTAAATAAATATGATGACAATTAGATTTTGAAGTCATCAAAAAAGTAATTTACCTTCAAAACTTGGCGGACAATGCAAAGGTATTTTGAAGTTGAAGGGAAAACTGTGTTCACCGGCGGGAATTATCCGATCCGGCGATGACCAAAGTTTGATATTTCGATTCAAATAACATTGCTCCGAATGGTAAGGGATCGTGACGGTGTAACTATAAAATGGTTGAATGTGGGTTAGAATATTAAATCAAATTTACTGATGAGTTCTTCTGTTACTGCCTGTTCCTCTTGTTTCACTTTTGGTTTCAGTTTCGGTCCAATCAACTTCGGCTTTTCCGCTGATGTGCAAATCAATCGATCTGGCCTTCATTGGTTCTGGCAAATGGAGAATGACCTGTGCATTGACATTTTGACCGGCAGAAAATGATTTGGAGCCGAAGAAATCAATGCAAAAAATTTCGGATATTTTTGGACTTAATGAAACGAAAACAAGTTCTGCTAAAAATGAGAAAAAATTGCTAGTAAAATATATGGTATTATTGATGTATTCAAACACAAAAAGTAAGAAAGCTACTGCTCGATAGACAATAGAAATTATTTATCAAAAACCAAAATTTATTTATATTGCGAAAATATGAAAATTGGTCAAATTAAAAAAGTCCAAAAGAGCGTAAAAAGGATGGATGTTGGTGGGAATGCTATAGGAGAGGGACACAACAAAATTAGAATTAATGAATTAAATGTGTTTTGCCAGTCAATTAAAATTTGAGTTGAGTGTCAATTTATATGGCTTATTGTGAGCATCCGTCGGATTACTTCATCCCTCCTCTTCTTCTTCACTTGTTCAACGGCCTCCGTCCGAGTCAACCGAACCGTTCTGCTGGGTGGCGACCTTTGGCGATTGTCCATTGCGCATCATCACAGCGATTGTCCAGCCGGCGATTTCGGACATCTTCTGTTTGGCCTCTTCGACAACCTAAATTTTGAGTATTATCCATTTTGTCTTAAAATAATTGAAAGAACCTCCTGTTTCACTTGGTCGATGCTCTGGGCCTTTGAGAAGATGTCATCCAATTGTTGAACATAAAGAGTGGCCGCTTGAATCTGCTTTTGCATTGAAGTGGACAGCAGCTTAAATATTCAAATTTAAAAATTTATTCTTAAATTAATTTTACCTCGGCACCGCGTTCACGAAGTTTGGCCAGCTGTTCATTCAATTCGGACGCGTAATGGCGAATAATGTCCAAGAGAACGGCGCCAGGGCTGCTCTTCACTCTGCCGGCCTTCGCTTCGACCTCCTTGCGGAATTCGGCCATTGAAGATGAAAGTTGGTTCACTTTGCTGTATGTCCATTCTTGGCGTTGCTTCAGATATTCGACCTTAAATTAAAGGCATTAAAATCGATTTAGTACAAAAAAAACCAAACCATGACAAAGCATTTGTTGAGCTGTTGGAGAACATTGTTGACTTGTTGATGGATTGGCTCGATGACAAATTCGTTGGTGCGAGCTTTCAAGCCGGAAGCAATGCGACCGGCCAAAAAACTGATCCGTTCTTTGAGCGTGGTATCCCCATGTTCAACAGCGGCCGGCAGTCCAAAGATGTTCTCGGTCACGGCATTGGCAATGTCAAGGAAGGTGTTCGCATGTTCGGTGAACTTTTCAGTCGGATTCTTAAATAACAAATAAATAAGAAAGTGCAAAATTCTAATTACCCGCGCCAATTCCTGAGTCCACTCGATGACTTCGTAAATGCGCTGTTCGATGGCCTTCTCAATGGAAATTCCCTTGTTGATGGTTTCCTTCCCGGCGTTCTTTGAGGCGATGATGCAATCCAACACCAAATTTGTTGCCGCGGCCCCAGCAACCAGTCCAACTTGAGTTGCAACCATTCCAACACCAAAGCCCAAAGTTCCAGTGGCCTTGACAGCAGACATATATTTGGCGAGGTTGCTCATAATTTCAATTTAATTGTTGATTTTTTAAGTGAATGATTGAAAATCAGTCTGAAAAAATAATTTTTTTTTGTAAATTAAATGAATGAGGAGGAAGTAGTGGTGTTTGGTGTATAAAAAATTATTTGTTTACGTTTTGTGTTTTAATAATCTGCTATAAATTCATTAATAATTAGAGCCTTAGAGCCTAGAATTTTTAAGAACATTTCTAAAACTCATGCGGATTCGGATTAGTAGCACACTATTTTTGGGAATGAAAATGAAAATGTGGAGTGGGGAATGGAATTCTTGTACTCATCGCATCAATGATCAATGTTCAATGCATGAAGAGAGAAGACATAAGTATAAGGAGAAAGACGCTGTGAGATGAGAGAAATGAAGATATTGATTGAAATTACTGTAGGGGAGATCAATGCGCCAACAAAAATGTACATTTGAAGCGGTCAATGAGGAATTTTAATAGTACAGTTTATGAAAAAGTTTGCCTTGCTTTGTTCCATCTTCTACGGGTCAACGGTCAACACAATTAAATTAAAATGGAATTATTGGTTTATTTTATTGATGGCCGAAAATTGAAGTACAAAAATTCAACTTATTCCATCCTCAAAAATATAGAGAAAATTGGGGGACACACAAACACAAGAGACAAACAACCCCTAAAATTATATATTGGATGATTTAGTGAATATCCATATTTTTGCATTTTTTTCGGATGGTTTTAATTAATTATTAATTCAATGTTTCAATTCCATCTCTTTTGATCTGCTCGAAATGAAATTTTCCATCCAAATATTGTACCAAATTTTCCATATTTTCCCTTTCTCTTTTCTGCTCCTCCTCGAACTTTGCTTTATTGAGTGAACCATGAACCCCTTTGTTTGGTAAAATACACTCATTTTGTTCTTCAAATGGGCCAAGGCCAATCTTTGTTCGAATTCAATGCCGACAAAAGCTCATCTATCAATTTAGAGTATTTCCTCATCCAAGTCAACCTTCTCAATTTAAGTTTGGTCGACCTTAAAAAATGGGCCATCATCATCCATCGTTCTTCAAACCGTTTATTTTTGGGGCTCATCCTCCATCGGCGGGGTAGGAGGTTGGCGCCAGTCGGCGGCGTTAATTCAATTTTGGAGGAGGACAAAGAGGAGACAGACGGACAAAATGGACACGGAGGAAAATAGCCCGCCTGGGAAAAGTGCGGGGGAAATGTGGGATGTAAATGTACAAAAAGTGGGTGGGCAAAAGGAGGAGGAAGGTTGGATGAATGGGGGAGGGGAGGTTGACGGCGGCAAAAAGTGGCCATAAAGGGTGGCCAAAATGCAGGGAATGGCCTTTTCCCTTCTCCCTCTCATTCCTTCACATTTTTATGGGGTTGTTGTGTTGAAGGACAAAAAGGGCAATCGGCCTTGAAGCCTTGGACATTGGCATCTCCTCTTCTCAATTCAGATGCTTTTCTCATTTTACATTTCTCAAAAAATATATAAAAATTCATTTTCATTGTATTTTGATTTTTCATTTTCTTCCATTTTTTTGCTTCCTTTTGATTTGCCATTTTGACATTTTTTGTCTATTTTGACAACAAAAGATTGGCAATATAGTAAAAATTCCCTGGTGACCTTTTGGCCACTTCCATCAATCCCCCATTTTCCTTTTGGCCATGTTCCCCTCAAATATTTGGCCATTTTTTCAATCCTCTTTTGTCGCCTTCAATAGAGGAGGAGGTCGGCGACCCTTAAAAGGGTAGAAGATGAATTGCCTTGAAGCTACGGGCAAAGTCAAATTCAAAATATCCTCAGACTCCAACTTCCTTCATAATAAATTGAATCATCTTTTTTCGGCAAACTTTTAACGGTTTAGGGAAGCGTTTTCACCTGGCAAACCATTTAGTATTTTTAAAGGGCTAATTGAGACGCTTCATTTCCTTTATAATTTGACAGATTTGGCTTAAACCTAAATGAGTTAAACCATCTGAACCATTTAACTCGCTTTGTTTCAGGCCAAATCAGATAAACTATTTATGAATATAATCCTAAGTTTGTGGACAAAAAATGGCACCCATAATAAAATAAATTGAATTATCTTCAAAATATAATCCAAATGTTTTTGCCAAATACATTTCCTACTTTTTTTTTGTCCATCCATCCAAATACGGCACATCTTTCCCACCCGCCGCTTTTTCCCCTCAAAATGTGCCAACATCTTCTGCTAATGGGAATATTCCCGCATCCATCCTATTTTTTCCTGTTGAAATCAAGTTGAGTTGGATGGTCGGGCAAAAATGGGCAATTCCTCTCAGAGATCCCCCAAGGAAGCCGAAAGGGAAAAGCAATTTAAAAAATGCACTTCTCATTCCAATTTAAGTAAACTCGACTCATATTATAAACCACCCCTTTGGCTATAAAGTTTTAGTAAAAACTATTGGCATGGTTTTTTACATCCTTCCAACAGACCACCCACCACAGAAATATATTCATTTAGGGAATATCCCTTTTTGGGAAGGAATTGGACCAGAATTGAATTTTTGATGATTCATTTCCAATTTTTTCATTCGTCTTTTTTCCTTTTAAAATTATATAAAGCAATTTTTTCTGTCCAATTTTACTTATTCTTTTCTTATGCCTTTTTTGCAGTTTTTCTTTGCCTAAAAATGATGGTAAATGGCTGAAAAAAAAATGAAAAATGAATGAATGCGAAAAATAACTCCAAATTCCTTGGAGAATTCGGCTTTCAGAGTTTTGAACATTTTTTTAGCCAAAAAAAGTTTACACCATTTATATTACATTTTTAGCGGATTTTGGCCTTTCACAATGGCCAATATTAATTCAATGGGTTTTAGGCCTAAATAATAATTTAAAATATTTTCTTCCGAATCCATTTTTGATTTCATTTGTCCATTTCCCTAAAGGTCACAAAGTTTCCCCCACATCTGTGTCTTTGGCTTCTTCATTTCTATATTAAAAAATGAACAGCTGCTGCAAAAATGCGGAATAAAATTCAAATAAAAAGAAATGAATTATATTTTTAGGCCATAAGGAAGGTCACCATCACAATGATCCAAAAAATTGCTTGTCGGTCAAAAGTTTCCATTTCCCTGCCGCCGATCATCATCAAATGTCATTTTTGTCCCCATTCATCAATTTTTGTGTCCCCAAACCAATGTCCACCCATCAATTCATCCCCCGGACATCATCCATCGCCGCAAATCATCACACAATGAAATGACCAACTGCTGTTTTGGATCATTCCATTGGGCCAAATGTGTTTTGTGTATTTGAATCAAAAAAATGTTTGACTTTGCCAAAGGCCAAATATCCATCCCAATTTTTTGCGCCAATGTCCATTTTCCGCCCCTTTGGTGTCATTTTTCATGTCCATCCTCATTTCATTTCCTCCTCATCCTCGCAAATCCGTCCAAACCAGTTATAGTAGGAAGAAATGAATGCTTGTTTTAGTGAGTGGAACACCGCCTTCTCTTCCCCCGGTAGGGCCATAATCCTCCTCATTTACTTTTACTTTTCGCCCTTTTTCTCGACCGCAACAAAAACAATTAGTACTCCCTCCTCTCAGTAATATATTTGTTAAGTCAAAAGCTGAGAATTTTGGAAAGCTGAGAATCGTACACTATTTTCGTTAGAGAAGTTGAGATTTCGAAAAACTGGGGCTACGTTTAGGGGTAGGGCCATCATGGGTTTAGGGTTCGGGGCTAAGGCCAGGGTTTAGGTTTGTGCTCTGCTTCTTCGACGATATAGAGTGTGTGATTCTCATCAGACAATTCTCAGCTTTCGGCTAATATACTCATTCTTCTCCTTTGCATTTTGCACATTCACAATTCAAAACCACTTTTCCCGTTTCCTCCCCTTCCTTCAATTTTTATCATTGGCCCATTTTCTTCATTTAGGCCTAAATAATGGGGGAGTCGATTGATGGGCATCATCAAAAATCGGTCATTCTCATATCATAATCAATTCTCTCTGCCTAAACACAATATTTAACAATTTATGCAATTTTTATTCTCAAAAATTTAATTTCCCTTGCATAAAATTGCCAGAAGACATATTCCACCAATTTTTCTCCCAAATTCCTCCAAATTCGCCCAAAATTTCTTATCAAAGTGTTTTTTTTTTAAATTCCATCTGTTTCCCCCCCCCCCCCCCCCCCCAATTCCCGTTCTCACCGTTGATTGATCCATATTCCCCCGTTCCCATTTCCCCACTTCCAATTTTTCCCCAAAATCCATGGGAATTTTATGAAGCATTTGTGGCCACCAAAACAGCCAACCGCCAATTTCCCCTCTTTGATTGATTTCCCCCGGCTGGCATCGACCTTTCCAAATGAAAATATTTTGTCTTTAATAAACAATTTGCCCCAAATTAAATTAAATTAAAATTAAAGGGTAATCAAATTAATTTCGCCCCAACAAAAATGACCATCAAAAAAATTGACGCCCAACAAAATGGTTCACAAAAAGTGAAAGTGGCCGTTCGCATTCGGCCATTCAATCAAAAAGGTGGCTTCAAATTTTTGGGATAAATTATTCCTCTATTTTTTCCGCAGAATGCAATGCCCAAAATGTGCTCAAAATTGGCGGCGAATCGACAATATTTTTGGCCCATCCCACAGGGGAAAAGCCCCCAAGGCCATTCACTTTTGATTTTTGTTTTGCCCCAAATCCAAGGGAAAATGCGGCCAATTTGGATAATTCAAGTGGGAAAAAATGAATAATTAAATACTATTATTAAATTAGTGGATTCGGTTGGGTCGAATGCATCCATTGAATTTGGCCAAAATGGCGGTCAGGAACAGGTGTTCCGATCGATTGGAATGGAAATGGTCGAGAATGCCTTCCTCGGCTTCAACACATCCGTTTTTGCATATGGCCAAACTGGTAGGGGAGAGGGAATCATTTTGGACTGGGCCATTCTAATTCAACAACAGGTTCCGGCAAATCCTACACAATGATGGGCAATTCCCAGGAACCGGGTGAGTTTATATTTGATGTGGATGAAAAGAGGGAAGCGGAACATTTCAGTACATGGGTCTTTCTTTTTGGCCATAACTCAATAAGGTAGCAGCCAATCTGAGAAAACAATATGCCATTTGAATTTGAACTCGACTTCCTCTAGAGAATAGTTTAATTAATTTGTTCAAAAAATAAAAAACTTTCAGAAAAGGCAGCTTTGACCTTTTTCTCGAAAAGTTCTAGTTTATTTTTTGTCCCAATCAAGGGCTAAAATTGTCTGGAGTGAGAGCTGGGCCTAGGTTCTCACCTCGGGCCTTCGCCGGGAGCCGAAACACCCAGTGGCCGCCCAATGAACAGGATTGGGATTAAGGAGACGCGGGCTTTTATTTATTATTATTTATCAATTGGACGCGAAAATAGAAATTATACAATAACCAAAAAAAGAACTATTGAAGAGGAAAAAGGACTGATTTATAAATGTGGATTGAGGCAATATTTGATTGATAGGGTAGCCAGTGAAAAGGGGTACAGTAACAGTAGGAGAAATAGGAACAGCTTTAGGCATTATTAAGATTGACAATTACATTCAAAAGTAATTTATTTTAAACTTCGAAATTATAAAATCTAAAGAGAACCTTAATTGTTATTAGAAACTTTAAACTTCAAAATGGTATATTTATTACTTTCTCTGATTGGTTGCTTCCTTATTAAGCTATGGGAAAAATAGGATAATAAGAAATAAAATTCGCTCAATAATATTTAATTATTTTAATTTCATTTTCCAAAAAAGGCATAATCCCAAGGCTTTGCACTGAACTTTTTGACCGAGCCTCGCGGCAAATGGACGAGGCGAATCGAATCAAAGTGGAAATTTCCTTCTACGAAATTTACAATGAACGAATCCGGGATTTGCTTGGGTGAAAATTGAAAATTGAGGCCAAAAATATTGAAAATTCATAAATTTAAAGTGGGGAAAATGAGAAAAGGCAATTGAGAGTGAGGGAACACAGTTTATTCGGGCCAATGGTGGAAGGATTGTCCACTTATGTGGTGAACAGTTTTGAACAAATTGAACGACTGATTGCCCAGGGAAATGGGCTACGGACGACGGCGGCCACACAAATGAACGAGGAAAGCAGTCGAAGCCATGGGTGAGTCAAAAATGGTCACAAAAAGCTAATATTCATTTCATTTATTTTGAAGGGTTTTCACAATTAAATTGACGCAAACAATTTCGGATGTGGATGACAAAAAGGTGCCGAAAAAGAGGGGAAAATGTTATTTTTGAGGGTTAATTTCAGTTCACCGGAGAAAAAATCAGCAAAATTTCATTGGTGGATTTGGCCGGCAGTGAAAGGGTACAAAAAACAGGTGGGAAAATATGAAAATATTTTGTGAAGGTTTTTGTGCTTTTGAAGGGGCCACGGGCAAAAGATTGGAAGAAGGCAGCAATATTAACAAATCATTGACCGCCCTTGGTAAAGTAATTTCGGCATTGGCTTCAGAACAGCAACAAAAAGGAGGAAATGGCTTTATCCCATATAGGGACAGTGTTCTTACTTGGTTACTCAAAGAGAATTTGGTAAATAATGAATAAATTTAATTAATTAATTTTATTTAATTGAAGGGAGGCAACAGTCGAACAACAATGATTGCCACAATATCACCGGCATTCAGCAATTATGAGGAAACATTGTCCACGCTGAGATTCGCGGACAGGGCCAAACGAATTCAGACACATGCAATCGTTAATGAGGTAGACTGTAATTGAAATATATGCCTTTAGAAGAGAAAAATTGAGAATAGAATTGGAAACTTTTGGATTTGGATGGGGATTGATTTGGGGAAGGAATTTCTACAGGGCATATCGCATAGATTATTTTATTTTTCGAGTAAATAGATGAGAGGCAACTATGGTCGGTGTTCGGTCTGATTCTGATTGATGATATTTTAGGTGGTATATTTAATTTGGCAAAAAAAAAAAAAAAACAATGAAAATGATTTAAAAATGTTGAAATGGCAAAAAATTATAATGGTTTAGTACTATTTAATTAATTTAATCAGATAATGATAAATTATATATCAATTAAGGCATCATTTCCTGACGAATATGGTTTGGATAAAATTATTTCACCATTTTCTTTTTTTTCGCCCAAATAAATATTATCCATTTTAGGTAGTTGGATTTATGCATAAAATATACTCTAATATTAATTTATAAAACATTAATTAAAAACTTAATTTAATATTTTTTTTTGGAAATATTCAACCAAAATGGCTTCAATAAAAATTATTTCATTCCTTTTGCCACACAGGATTCAAATGCCAAAATAATTCGTGAATTGCGTGAGGAAGTGGATCGCCTTCGTCTCCTCAACCAAACGCATACTCAACAACAGGAGGCCTTCAAAATGGCAATGGAACAAATTTCGGAAAGGCATCAACATGAGAAGAAAATGGCATTGGAGCAACAATATGAACAATTTTCGCAATATATTCGGGAATTGAGCCAGAATATGCCGGTCAAAAAACTCTTTTTTTTTGATGGAATTTACAATACCTTTTTAGACGCCTTCTTCCTCATCCACCCCAATGACCCCCTCATTTAGCCAAACAACAATTTTTGGTATGAATCCAAGCCCATCGTCCGTATTTCGGCGTGATTTAAACAATAATGGGGGAATTGAAAACAGCAAAAATAGATTCTTGGAATGGGCCCATCGAAGGTTGGAAATTGAAATGGCAAAAATATATTCAATCCCACATTTAAAGGGAGGAATTATTCACTGGCCAACTTCGTCGACTGCGGCAATCCATCCAACACGCACATTCATTGGCCACCGAGGCTAATTCCCTCATTCAAATGTTGATGATGGCCTATTCCTCTACCAATTCATTTGGCAATTCCTTTGAATTTGCCCGACTTCATTTTTCGGTCATTTTACAAATCCCCGCACACAATTTGCGGCCATCAAAATTAGTGGAATTGAATGAAGAGGAAGAGGACGAAAATGGAGGGGAAGAACGAGGCCTAGGATGTATTTGTGAGCCGGTGATTTTGGCCAATTGGGTAAATGGACCAAAACAACAACAAAATGGACAACATTTGAGTGTGGAACAAATGGAGGCAATTGGAAATGGGATGGAATATAATTTTGGGCCAATTTTAGTGCAAATTAGCGGAATTGAGGGAATTGGCATTTTCGCGCAGTGGATTGCCCGCATTCCCTCAAATGAATGGCCAAAATGAATTGCAGCACCCATTAATGCATATTTTTGGCAATTTATTAGCCAAAAGAGTGACCAATTCAATCATTTGATCAATTTTATTTTTTAATTTTGAAGGAAAGGCACAGTCTAATTGGCGTGGCCAATGTCCATTTGGGCATTCTTCTCCACGATTTCCATGGCCCAATCGAAACCCAAGTTTTGATTGTCAATCAGCAGGGCGAAATTTGTGGCAAATTGCACATTCAATTGCAACGATTGGCCATTTCCGGTGGATCATCCACCGAGGAGGATTCATTTGATTCAATGGAAGAAGAATTGATGGAATTAAATGGCGAAAATAGACCAGAAAAATTGTTGGGCAAAACAATCATTTGTCGGGTAAAAGAAACAGAATAATGGATTTAATTTTGAATAATTTAGGTAGAAATAAAAAAGGCAACAAATTTGCCACCGGAACATTGCAGTTTCATATTTTGCCAATATTCATTTTATGATCAGTCGGAAATTGTTGTGCCAGGCGAACAGGGAATTGGCCAAACAAATGTGGATTTTGATGCAGCAAATGTGAAGGACAATATTAATTATAATTTAAATTATTTTGATAAATTTGAAGGAATTCGAATTGATTTATACTCGGCCATTTTTGGAATATGTTGAAGAGGATGCCTTGTCCATCGAAATTTGGGGCCATCGAATGGATGGAGAAGGGGATGATGATGAAGAGGAAGAAGGGACAAAGAAGAGAGGAATTGTGCCGGATGAATTCGATGGAGAATGGGAAGAATTGGAGGAGGCAAAAGAATGGAATTTGAATTATGAAAATGGCCAACAAAAAATGCATGAAATGACGGAGAGGAAGAAAAAAAGCCTTCGGGAAAGATGGGAAGAAGTGACAAAAAGGCTGGAAATTTGGATTGAAATTATGGAATTGAATGAGAAAGGGGAATATTCGGCAGTGCCAATTTTGGATGGGAATTGGCCAACTGGAGGAATTTACAAGTAAAATTAAAAGGCATACTAAACTTTGCATATTGTTTTCTGCAGAATTCGACAAGGCCAACAACGGAGAATTCAAATTTCTTTGAGGACAAAAGATTGTGGTGGATTGCCATTTTGTATGGAGGAAATTGAATCGGCTAGCATTGGTTCAATTCTGGTGGAATTGGATGAGGAAGAAGGAATTATGTTGGACAGTTACCAAGAATTGGATTTGGCACGATTGAGGGCAAAATGGGAGGAATTGTTGGAGAAAAGAGCCAAATATTTGGAGAAGGAAATCCAAGTAATTGGAAACAAAAAGGGGGAGAAGGATGAATTCGAAGAGGAAAGGGAAAGGGCATTGTTGATGAATTGGATTGAATTGGTGGAGGAAAGGAATGCCATCTCCATACCGACAGCCGGCATTCCCGGTGCACCACCAACGGCAGATTTGAACAAAATGGGGACCGCCGGCTTCGAGAAGCATTGTCCTCTCATTTTCCTTCAAAATGGTCCGAATCGATTTGAAGAAGATGGGCAAGAGGAGGAAGAGGAAATGATGCCAATGATTGGTGCCAACAATTATTTGCCATTTGAATACGATGATGGCCAATTGGAATTGCCAATTGGGCAGAGGGAAATGGGGGAGGTAATCGAGGGAATGGGAAATGGAATTGAATGATGGAAGGAATTTACAGAATCATTTGAGTGCAATTTGCCATTGGGATAGTTCATTGCATGGATGCCCTGAATTGAATAGGCAATCGGCCAAGGGCGAACGAATTTATCTTCTTTTGAAGGTAAATAGTTTTTGGGGGTGCAAGATAGGTAAATGAATAAAATCAAAAGTGAACAAGGAAAATAGAATAGGCAAAATTAGTGCAAAAACAGTGCAAATATAAAAACAGGCGGAATTATTCTAAGTGAAACACAAACAAGGCGGAATTATTCTAAGTGAAAACACAAACAGGCGGAATTATTCTAAGCGAAAACACAACCAGGCGGAATTATTCTAAGCGAAAACACAAACAGGCGGGATTATTCTAAGCGAAAACACAAACAGGCGGAATTATTCTAAGCGAAAACACAACCAGCGGAATTATTCTAAGCGAAAACACAAACAGGCGGAATTATTCTAAGCGAAAACGCAAACAGGCGGAATTATTCTAAGCGAAAACACAAACAGGCGGAATTATTCTAAGTGAAACACAAACAGGCGGAATTATTCTAAGCGAAAATACAAACAGGCGGAATTATTCTAAGTGAAACACAAACAGGCGGGATTATTCTAAGCGAAAACACAAACAGGCGGAATTATTCTAAGCGAAAACACAACCAGGCGGAATTATTCTAAGCGAAAACACAACCAGGCGGAATTATTCTAAGCGAAAACACAAACAGGCGGAATTATTCTAAGCGAAAACACAAACAGGCGGAATTATTCTAAGCAAAAACACAACCAGGCGGAATTATTCTAAGCGAAAACACAAACAGGCGGAATTATTCTAAGCGAAAACACAAACAGGCGGAATTATTCTAAGCGAAAACACAAACAGGCGGAATTATTCTAAGTGAAAACACAAACAGGCGGAATTATTCTAAGTGAAAACACAAAAAGGCGGAATTATTCTAAGTGAAAACACAAACAGGCGGAATTATTCTAAGCGAAAACACAAACAGGCGGGATTATTCTAACTAAGCGAAAACACAACCAGGCGGAATTAAAAATAATGGATTTAATTTATACCATCATCAACATTCATACAGATTGTCCTTCGAATTGGCCAACCATTTTGTTTGTCTTTGATGCTCAGAAAAAGAATTTGTGTCCAAATTTCGGGGCCCAAACAAAGTTCGAACATTCGGTGGTCATTTCCATGGTCAAATCGACGAAATCACTCCATTGAAATGCCCCCTTTGACTGGGACTGGATTATTTGTGGATTTGGTTGCTTGCATTCCAAGATCAACGCTGGACATGGAAAATCGTCAAATGTTGGCCAAATTGGCAGTGAAAGATGCCACAAATGGAAGAGAAGAAGTGCAGGAAGGGATTGGCACAAAGTGGGGTGAAAATGATGAACAACAATTGACTTACCGATGCGATTATTTGAGTGAATATGTCACGAAAACAATCCAAGCGGTCGAATGGTTGATCAAGGCAAATTAGGGGAAAATGGAATGGAATAATCCTATTTTAATAATTAATAGATGGATCGACTTAGACAAGAGGAAGCAATTGGCAGGATATTGGTACGACAAAAACGAGCCAATGGCCACCAAATGATGAAAGCAAATTGCCAAAATGGAACATTGGGTGGCCGCATGAAAAGGACAATTTCATTGCCAACCACAATCAACAATGTTCGGAATCTTTTCAACCAATTTTAATCTCAAATTTCCAGTATTTAATGACCCCATCCTCCTCATTCCATACTAAATTTGAAACAATCCAAGATCAAAGCCAAGAATCTAGTTTGGAGGGAACTCCAGTGAGAAGGAATCAACAACAAAAAATTGGACCAAAATTCCTCCATCCAAGCCAAAGTCACAATGATGGTTTCCAAACAAATAAAGGCCATCAACATCATTCCTCGCCAAATTCTTCTGGTTATGCCTCATTGGGTGAGTACTGTACTGAGTACGATAGAATATGAAATTGGATATTTTTAAGATCCAAAATTTGTGAACTTATTCAAATTTTAAATTAATATTAATTTTTTGGAAAGTGAACCAATAATAATATATCATACATATAGGATATAGCCTAATTGAAATGAATTGATTTGAAGTGAATTTAATAAAAATTGCAAAAAGATATAACCAAAAAAGGCAAAATAGGTCGAAATTATCATTTTTTCCTTTTCTGAACATAAATTTCTTGCCAAAATCATTTGATCCAAAAAAATCGGGTGCTTTAGGATTGATTGGGGATTTTCTGAATGGTAAAAAAATTGGATTTACAGTGGAAAGGGACAACATCAATTTGTCGGACGATATCCGCCAACGCCCAAATTCCCTAAATTTGGGTGGGGAATTGAAATTGCGCAAAATGCTCCTCCAGGGAACATTGGAAAAAAGTTTGCCAGAGTGCATTCCTTCCCCTTTTTATTTTTGTCCTCCTTGGTTTAAAACTCACCAAAATTTTTTCATTTAAAAAATATTTTTTTTTTCAAATTCTGTGAATTGTCCTCAAATTTCTTTAAAAATTTTCCACTCCAATTAATCTAATTTTTCAGTGACCAGCGTGATCAACCCATGCCCACTTCGATTGACCGGAATTGAGGAGGAGGAGAAGGAATGCCGACAACAATTTCCACTCGGCGAAGGTGCACATTTTTGATTGAATTTATTCCAAAATTAATTTTTAATTTAGAAGAGCAACAAATTGATAGCATTTTGGTGCGGCATTGTTCCACGGAGTCGGTGGCAACAATCAACAAAATTAATTCAAATGAAAATAATGCACAATCCGTTAATAATGATGATGATGCCCCAACCCAGAATCGGACTTCTTGTTGCTGCGAAAATCGCCTTTTTTCGCCACCTTCTGCCAATCTTGATGGAAAAAAGTTGCCTCCATCAATTCAGCAACAGCAAAGGAAATTATTCTTCCACAACACCGCAATTAACGTGTCTTCCACCGCCAATTCTCCATTCCAACAATTCTTCGATTCTTCCTTAATTATGATGAATAATAATGAAGAACAATGCCCAACAAATACTGTACAATCATCAAAATTGACCAAACAATTTGGACGGCAACAGCATTTTCTCCCAAATTAGTGGCAAAAAATGGCAACTAAAATCCCAAAAAATAAATACGGTCTCCAATCCGCTCACATTTCTTTCATTTTCTTTTTCAATTTAATGCAAATATTATATAAAATATTTTACTAAAATAATTTGTGATGAATAAAATGCACAAAAATTTATATTTTTTTCCATCATTAAAAATTCAATTTGTCCTAGTGACAATGCCAACAAAATATTATTCCTACCCCTAGTCATATTTTCCAATCACTGTAATGGATTCACATTTTGAGTTTCCATTTTTGCCAAAAATTTATGCCCTCTTGGTTCATTTCCCATTCTTCGGTGGTGCCAATGCCAAAATATTAATATTCGCCCATATCCATGCCAATGCCAATTCCCGCATAATATTATATCTCATTCACCAAATGGAAGGGGCATAATAAAAAAATGTGGTGCCAGATTTGTTGGAGACATTTGCCCAAAATTGAATGGCTAATTTTATGCGGCAAATGGCCCAGGAATTTTGATGAAATTTTATGGAGGGCCAATGGGGATAGGGGAGACCAACATTTCAGACAATACAATTCGCGTTATTAAATTTTGTAAAAATTGGAAAAAAATGCATCACAATGTCACCAATTTGGCTTTTTCATTTGTAGTGGTTTAGAATGGAATTTGGAAAGAACAAAAAAGGGAAATGTTGGCCACAGTTTTGGGTCATAAATTAATAAATACAAAAAATCAGAAAAAAATTAATTTCTTATATTGAAAAACCTCCTCAAATATTGTCCTAACCTAATTAGTTTGAGAAAAAAAAAGTAAAAAAATTGCAATATTTTCACCAATAAAAAATGCAGAGGAATGGAAAGGGGAATTCGTCGCAAATCAGTTCCAAATGTGGCCAATACATTTCCAATTCTCCCAATTTTTTTTCAATTTATTTTTTGTTTCAAAAATGAGAAACAAATGTGTTTTCCTTCCCTTGGACCAATTAAAATGTTATATAAGCATCCCTCCAATTGAACTTTGGCCCAAAAATATTGTTTTTATATTTTCCTTCCAGACTTTCGCCCATTTTCTTTTTATCACCAATTCCCACCGATTGCAGTCATTTTCTTCCTATTTTTGCGCCCAAAAATGGCCAGATGTGAATTTTTGTAGTTCATTTCCATTCCTTTTTCCCAATTTAAACCCTCAAAACTTTCATCTTTGCCCCCAAAAATGATTGGTGCAACAATTTTTGGGTATGGAAGAATTGTGAAAAAGATGAAAAGTCATCCTCCTCCAATTCTTCCATTCTTCAACTCATTATTACCAGCCACCATCCAACCGTGTACGCATACGCATCCTTCGCCAATGTCCCATCCTCCCATCCAATTCTATTTCTCGACAAAATTGTTGCCTTCTCCTTCAATTCAATATCGGCCCATTCCTTCCCAAACAATCCATCTTTGCCATTTTACCTTCCATCCATCCTCCCAATCACGAGTTTATCGGAGGAAGAAAACGGCTGTCCCGACCATCCATGTTGATTGCTGCCAGCCGCCCCCCTCCCCCTTTTTTTATTACCCTTCCCTAAACTGTGGGTGGTTGGACTGGGCGTTCAATTTTGATTAGAAGAGGAGGAATTTGGAAAATTAAATTTAAAAGTGGGATTTTTTTGGCAAATCCGAGAAGGGCGATTGGATGAACATAATTGAGAGGATTAGGCACAAAAAAAGGAAATAAAAATTTGATGTGGATTTACATTTAAAAAGGGGGCCCAAAGGGCAATCCTCAATAATTTTCACGAAAACTTTTACATGGGTTTATTTTTATTTTAATAATTGTCTGTGTTGGAGGAAGTTTTGGGCCAAAAAGAGGCACATCGCACATTGGAAAATGCAAATGGTGCAAAGCCATCCACCCATCCATCCGCCCCTTTGCATTTGGCCATAACAAAACAAACAACTTTTTTTTGTATAATGCCTTCCCTCCCAATTTGAATGAATAAAAATACGGCCCATCCTCCCAATCCAACATCATTTACATTCAATTGTGTGTTTGGCTCAATTACATTCAATTCCATTATTTCTATTTTACCCATCATCATTAAATAATTCCATTATAATGGCCAAAAGGATTCATTCAAAAATGAGACAATTGTCCGATTTTCGCCTTTCCCCATCAATTTCATTCATTTTCATTGATTCTTCACATTTTTTACCCTTTTAAGTTTAAGCCTCCACAAATTTCATTCGACAATCGCGTGCTTTTTTAATTGACGACCCTTTTGCCGGGTTACCCGCCGTCAAAAGGGTGAATTGGTGTCGATTTGTCCGATGCTTTTCCTCCCTCCCTTCTTTTTTCACACTTTTTATGTTTGCCGCCACCAACGAACAGATTGGAATCGGCGATTGGAGAAGGAAAAAGGCAACAGAAATAGATGAAGCCATTGGGACAAAAAGAAGGAATGGAAATAAAAACACAGATTGGGCCAAAGGACGAATGTTGTTTTTATGAAGCGAAGAGGAAGGAATTGGATGAGAATATTGCGAATTATATCCAATGAATTGGGCACATTTTGGTGAATTTCCTTCTCATTTTCAGGGATGGCTTCAAATAAGGGTAATTATCGGTTATCTGGTACCATACCAGTGGAGGGTCCCCTTCACGGATGTTTTGGATTAGGGTTAAGGATACTTGGAATGATAACCTATTCCTGAATGACCCTAATCCTATTCTATACCGGATGACCCTTAAGGGATCACCGTAACTTTTCCTCATCAGTTGATCAAAAAAATTTGGTACCAGATAACTGATAAGTACCAAATAAAGTGAATTATAATTCTATAAAATCATTTAGGTGGAATATTCCCAAAAATTCCACCAAAATTTGCATATTCAATTTTTGGTCAAATTTATTTTAAACCAAAATTGACGAATTCATTGGATTTGCAATTTTGATTGAATTTTATTCCATTCCAATCCAATATATTCCCTCAAAAAAGACCAAATTTCATTTCCGAATTCTCTCTTTGGATTTGTTTCGTTGGCCAAAAGGCCGCCACCAAAAAAGACCATCCGAGAGCAGCTGAAGTGAGCAGCATCAAGTCAGTTGGCTTTTTCCAGCCTATTTCTCATTCAATTTCTCCCCAAGGCTGCCGCCTTTGCCCAAAAGTCATCCTTGTGCTTGCTGCCAGCCGCCCACAGTCTCGTCCGTTCCCCCTCCCGCCTTCCTTCACCTTCATATTCTCCTTTATCTTCCCCCAAAAAGCCTGTCCGACCCCACACAACGCAACACTGCCGTCGCCCAAAAGACGGGCACACGGACCCTTCCCCATTCTTCTCATCTCAATGCAGGCAGCCTCTTTTTTATTTGTCTCCTCAGTCCTCTTCACTCCAATGATTGCCCCCCCCCTCCTTCCTTCGGCTGCCCCAAAAATGCCCCCTCTTCCCAATTCTTTTCTTCCACTTCCCTTGCGCGCCCACACTCATTGCTGACAGCCGCCCGCCCGCATCGTTCGCAACGTTTTCCCCCTATATATGTTTTTTATGAAGGGAAAAAATGGGAAGGGGGAAAATGGAGGGTTGGCCAAGTCCCAATGCTGATGGCTTGGCTTCGGGCTTTGGCCCTCCGGTGTTGCTGTCTTTACCCATCTTCATCCTCGCTTTCCCTTCTCATTTTTACCTCTAAATTTTCCCCGATTTTTTGCGATAATAATGATGGATGAATGGGAAATGAGAATCGACATTGAAAGAAGAGCACGGAGATTGGCCAAATCAATTTTCAATGAGAAATTAATGCCAGAATTACAGGTAAAATTCATTACCATTTTGCCACTTGATCCAAATAATGTGCCACACTACAGTTTTCCATTCTAAACCCATTCAATTCTCTCTTCCAATTCAACCATTTTCCACTTTCCAAAACATTTTCAGCCCATCCCCACTTCGTTCCTTCCCCTTTATTTTCCTTCCAATCGCAACTCTTTTGCCCCTCTTTCCACCCAACAAAATAAGCCATCCCTTTGGGCGAATCGCTCACCAAGGCGGAATGAATGAATGGGTGGATGCTCGCCGCCCCCATTTCCCCGCCAGCGATGCAAAAAAGATCTACACACGAGTTGGGTGGTGCGATGTTTCTCTGACCATCCAATTGGGGAAAAGAAATAGCATTTTGAAAAATAGAAGGACACTTTTTGAGTGCCGGCTGGCAGCAGTCATCCGGCTGTCCGGGTTGTCTCCCCTCTCCCTTTTGAATGTTCTTTTGCCTTCTCTGTTTTGTGTGCCAGGCACCCAATTTTATATGTTTCCTTATCGAAAGAGGGGAGGAGGAGGAGGAGGAGACGGCTGGCTCGACTGCCAACGGGGCGGCTGGCAGCAGTGGAAAAAAAGGCAAAAGGGAAGAAGTGGCGAAAAGGGGACGGACGCAACATTGGTGGCTGACTGAATGGCCTTCCCCACATTTTCTTCCTTCCACATTCTCCTCAACATCGCCCATCGCCTCCCTCGGTGGCCCGCAAAAATAATCCCCCTTCCCCTCCCCACTTCTCTTTACTGCCAGTCGGTCTTTCTTCTCCTCTTCCCCTTCCCTTTATCCCCCCCCCCCCCTCATTTCTATTCTCGTTCATTGGTGTGTTGTGCGCCGCTCTCGAGGGTGGTCCGGAGGGATCTCCTCACTCACATCCTCCCTTCCTTTCTTTTCTTTCCTATTTTTTGCTGCTATTTGGCCTTTTTGCCTTTGGCCTTTTCCTCATTTCATATTATGTGGCCTCACAGCAAATCACATTTTTTGTCTCATTTTCATTTCGTCCACACACATCACTTTTCAGCCTTCCTAACCAAATTCAGTACCCAAAAAGGTTGCGACGGAATGACCCTTAACCGAACCCGTAGCCCGAAACCCTGACTTTTTCTTAACCCGTATCCGAAAATCCGAAAAAAAATCAGCCAACCCAACCCGGAAACCCGAAGACCCGAGACTCATGGTCAACCTAACTAACCAAATTCAATACACCCAAAGATTGTCCTAATGCCACATTCACATTCCCCTTGGGCCTCATAACGTCAAAAGGAGATGGAAAAAGACAAAAAGAGCACGCGGTTAACATTGGCACAAGGAAATGAACCAAATGCAATGGAATATATTGTAGAAGGGAATATGAAATTCCCAAACAAAAATCTCATTTTGTTGTAGGAAAATGAACCAACCCACCACCGGCCACCGACTGGTTCGCGGTTCGGTGTCCCATTCTCATTCTCAGAGATCCCTTGTTGCTTCTTTGACAGCCGGCAAGCAAAAGACGGCTACCTACAGCCGACTCCTTGGCCAATTCCAATGGCTTGGCCGTAAAGGTGGAAATATACCTCCAATTCAATTCAAATCAAAACTGCCTTTTCCCACCTTCAAATTTATTCGCTCCACTGATTTTCATACCCCCACCTCTCCTCCATTTTCTAGTGGCAATTTTTGGCATCCATATTGGTGTCCCAGGTTCAACCACTGCCAAAATTCTGTGCACACAATTCCCTTCAATGACGCCTGACTGCCCATTTGATTTTGGCCACATTTTTTAATATCCAATTTCCACTTTGATTATGGCCACCCACAATTTGTTGGCACTTTTTAAACAAATTGCCAAATATTTTATATTTAACATTCAACATTATATGAATTTGACCAGCTTTTTCCCTCATTCCAAATTTCACATTCCCCTTTCATTTTTTCTCCAATTATACTTGGATCGAATCCCTCATTCAATTCCTCCAATTCTTTTTTCACAATTCCTTTTGTGTTGTTTGCCCAGCCTTCCTACAATTTGAATTGTGTGTGTGCGAATGTGAGGGCCCTTTTGATGGTTTTGGACGTTGCGTGTGTGCCTTTTGCGCCTTTCCTATATATTCCAATTTTGCCCCAAAAACTGCCATCTTAATTAATTTTTTTTCCACTTCCTTTTTTACTCATTATTTCGCCTCCTTTTCCTCAGGTACAATTTAATATTTAGTCTATAAAATTGCCGCCAATCCCCTCTCCAAATTGGAGAGGGGATTGGCGGCTATGGGCGAAGTTCGCGCAGTAAAATGCTTCATAAAAGGTCGAAAGGATACAGACTGGCAACTGCCTGGGTGGGGAAAATGTGTGGGGAAGAAAACCATCTGGCCAATTGTGGGGCCAACGGAATTTCCAAGAAATTGCCAGACAAAGGGCCGTGTGAGCCTGGGAAGTTCGAAAGGGGGGAAGGGGAGGGGGATGTGAGATTGTCGCAAATGCACTTAATTTAATAGGAAGAATGGAAGGAGACATATAGTCGCGCACACAAACCAAAGGGCGAATGGGGGGGGGGGGGGGGCGGATGGTGGTGGTTGGCATCGGCACATCAGCCATAAACAAAAAAAATAATAATTCACACTCTCAACATTTTACCCCACCTTCAAAATGTTGTAAATAAATTATAGGCTTTTCTTTTAATTCTATAATATTTTTTAATTTGTACCATAATTATATTCACCAATGCAAAAAGTAAGTATATATTTATCTCGAACATTATGTGGCCAAATATAGAACAAAAATGCAAAAACTCCCACAAAGAATGTAAAATTCCTAAAATGAACGCAAATTATTTTATAAATTCACATCATTTATTCCTAATGTGATTTTTATTTAATGGAAATGTATTAAATTGTAGAAAAATTAAATTAATTTATAGAAAACTTGCATGCCGAAAAGTATTCTTTTTTGAGACCATATTAGAATTTGGTAATCATAATCAGTAATCAAAAGCTTCTCTAATGTAAGATTCCTATATTCTAACCGAAATTCCCGAATTTTGCGGCCCTTAATAAAGTTATAGCCCAACTCTGATATCTGAATCTTACCTAAATCCTAATTGTGACTCATCCTCCAAACCCTTTTAAAACCTTAATCTTGGTCCTAAATTGTAATCTGTTATAGTTATATTTATTATCGTTTTGGGGGACAAATTACGGGCCGCACTAAATTCAGGGACGTAAATTTCGCAACACGCTCTGGGAACTAAACCCTAATTTGAAACCTAACCCTAAACCGGATCTTAGCCCACAACACTTTGTTATGGCAAAATATGGTTTCAAAAAAGCTCATTTTACGCTAAAAATTTACGGAAAATTAAAAATTTTTGAATATTCATTCCAATTTGAAAATTCAAAATTTTATTTCCACCAAATTTTTCCCATTTTTTAAATAATTTTCCCAGCTGTTCCTCTGTCTATATTTATACATATTTCCATTTTTTGCACTTTTCTCCCTTTTAATAAAAAATCATTCAATAAAATTCCTTTGCCGGGATTAAAAATTGAGGCAAAAAATAATTCTTGGAATATTTTTACACGGATAATTCATCAGCCTAATGAAAAAAGTAAAATTGGAAGAAGGGTCAAAAATGCCAATCCTCTTCCAATCTCACAAAACCAAAACTCAAAAACATTCATTCATTTTTTACTAATTAAACCAAAATAGTGAATTTTCTCCCTTTCCATTTATATCGCAAACTCAAAAATGGACTTCCTCTTAAAATGTGCAACTGCCAATTTTGGACACGGTTTCCGCCATTTTCCCATATTCAAATTGTCCCACCTCCCACATTCCCATTCATTCATTCCCATTGGGCCAATCGCCATTTGGCTCCTCATTTGGGGGGTAAAAAAGGTTGGCAGTGGCCATAGAGGGTCGTAATCCTAGGCGACGGACAAAAAGTAGGAAAAAGCCAAAAGGGGAAACGGCACGACCGACCAAAAAGGAGGGAAGGTGGCATCGGATTTTGTTGGATTGGATCCCCCCTCTTCGACCGACCGGTGCTGACAGCCACGGGAAAGCCAAATGCCATTCATTGGTGGAAGGGGGGGGGATTGGGTTGGTTGATTTCCATTTTGTAAATTGCCAATCCTCAGTCATTGTGGGTAATCCCCACCGGAATTGGCCATTTAAATGTGCTCGGGGCCACCATTCATTCCTACAACAATTTTGTGCCAAAATGCCAATTGCCACCAACCAAAAACCTTCATTTAATCCCAATCCCCTCTCATCAATTTGCTTCCATTTTTGCATTTTTGTGTTTCACATTTTGGCCATTTTACACATTGAAATCCATTTTTATATATTTAAAAAAGGATTGGTTTCACTTAAGACCAAAAATTGGCATCAAAAAATGGCACAAATTTGCATCACTAATAAGTAAGCGATTATTGGCAGACAAAAAGCCACAAAATTCCTCTCTTATAATCCATTTCCTAATCCTCGCCTTCTTTCATTCCGTTGATATTTGGTTTTAAATTAAAAATGATAAAAAAACTTCCAAGAATGAAACCCACAATCTTAGTGGACATTTTGAGGGATAATTACTTTGAAATATTGCGACAATTCAGACAGACTTCCAATAAAAAGTATCAATATGTATCCTCTTTAAAAACTAAAATTGGCCAAACCAAAATTGGCCATAATGTTTGTTTTTCATGGGGTATGAAAGTGTCCATATTAGTCAGCCAGACTACTCACAAATGAGAATTCCAATTACTTTTTTCGTAGGAAAGTAAATTTCCTCGTCCCATTTTTATGCCACCCTTTGCTTCGCCACCGATCGTCTGTACCATTTTTGATGTATATTCCCTCCGGGACCAATTCCCGCATTGCGCATTCATTTTTGCTGCAAATTTGGATGGACATTTGGACACGCAATTTATTGTCTCCATACCATATTCCTCTCACCCAATCCTGCTAAAAATGTCCACAAATATATTTTTGGCACCATTGTGGAATAATTGAATGGATTATTTCCGCTCATTTTAATGCCATCATTCCGTCGGTTCATTCTTTGGCCCTTCCCCTCCCCCCTCAATGGACCAGACGAAGTCCGCCAATTGCCACCTTTTTACCGGCTGACTACAAAAATCGACACAATTAGGCCAAAGCCAATGCCGCCGCCCAATGCTTTCTTTCGACCAGCCGAAGCCAACCAAAAAGTTTGTCGATTCTTTGTACCACCTCCCTTCTCAATTCCAATCCCCTCAATTTTTGCCTACCGCCAATTAATTTTTATTCCAATGTGTGGTGTGCCTTTTTTGTATTTCTCTCTGGTCACAAAAACAGCTCTCCCAATTTGTGATTCTTGCCACTTGGCCATGGGCCGTCGACCTTTTTGCTTCATTTCACGCAACCCTTACCCTTCCCTTTTTCTAGTTAATTTTTGGTATCCCTCCAATATCCGGTCCTCACATTATCACTCTCTTTTAAGCCATGCCCATGCTTTTCCTTTCCATTTTTTGCGCATTGGCCACCAGGCTATTTTGAGGACCAAATTATATTCTCTACTATTTAACCTCATTTCATACATGCAAATTTAACTTTTACAAAACCTTTCAAAAATATAATTTCACATTTCTTAAATAATTATTTTCCATTTGCCGTCATCAATTTTCTCTCAAATTAACTCCCAATATTTGTTTCACATACAACAATTTGAATTTCTTTGAATTTTTCCCATCTCAACAATCAACACTTCATTTCCTCCTTTCTGTTTTAATTTTTTAATCCGACAACAAACAAATTGCGGCTTTTCATTCAAAATTGGCCATTTTCCCCTTCTCACATTGGCGTCCTTCTGCCAGCCTTCTCCAAACCTTTCTTCTTCTTCCCAATCTGCCCATTTGGCCGCCAAAATGGATGGATGGACTATTCCTTCCCCTCATCCATTCATTTTAGGCCAATTCCCCCCCCCCCCCCCTTTCCCATTACGCGCCTTCCGCGCTTTCATTGCCCCATCTCCATCCATTGTCATTGTTGCCTTGGACATTGGCCTATGGACAACATTTCACTGTTTGTGAAGGGCAACAAACCACCGCATCAATCCACCCCAACATTTTTGTGCCCCCTTCGCATTCGACGATTTATTTATGTGCAACCGATGGGAGGGGGGAGGTGAATTGGTGGGTGGATTGGATGACTGCTTTTTTGGCTGGGATTGGGGGCCCCGGAGGGCGAATGGGGGAAATGGGATGGGCCAACAATCCACCATCTCCTCCCCATTTACATCGTCCTCGACATCGACACCCAAAATTCCCCTTTCATTGGCGGCGGCTGCCAATTTCCCCCAATTCCGCCGGTCCTAACCAAAAATGGCCTCCATCCTCTCTTTTTGGGAATTGCAATTTTGTTGCGCTGCGCAGCACATCTCCCGCATCGAATCGTCGAATAATGTTTGTTTTTGTGCCCAATTCCCAATTTGAATGAATGAATGGGCAACAAAAAGGACACGGCCAATTGGTCATCCACCAAAACCCTAAAAACCTCTCTTCTCAAATAATCTTCTCAACAAATTGTCCCTTTTTGAATGTTTCCATTTTCCCATTTCTTCCATAAACATATGGCAAACTAAATCAGAAACAGAAATCATTTTCCCAAATTTGCTTTGAAAATTGCCAATTCACCCATCAAAATTTGATCAGTCAAAGGTTTGCCCCCAATCCTTCGCCCTAATTTGCATATTAAATATAAAATTTGGCCCAATAATATATTTTATTTTTGCTTTGCACTTTTGTCCATCATTTTGTGTTGGCTGACTGATTGGCTGAAAAGCACATAGTCCAACGTCCAACCAGTCATCAGCCATCCAAATGAGAAGCACCCTTCGGCAATCCACCAAACATTTTTCATTTCATAAATCCAATTCATGTCCTTTTTCCTTCAATTCTGAAATAAAATGCGCGGAAAATATAAAAGCGAAATAAACGAAAAATGCACAGGTGCGCATTTCATTCATTTAACAAACTTAAATGGCCAATAAAAGTTTTTTATTTTGAACAATTTTCTTCATCATTTCCATCCTTCCATGTTCCATTTCCATCCCAACATTCATCATTTGCAATTTTGTCCAGTCGAACATCTAATCCAATATGTTTTATAGTCAAAATAATAATAAAAATGTGTGTTTTCCTAATACTAAACCATTTGCCCCCCCCCCACCCCGTCCCTTTTTGACAGACAAACATTCGCCCAATCCTTTCCTTTCCTCCATTCGATCTCCTTTTCCAGCCGCCCTCCCTTTTGGCTGCCTTAAATCGGGAAAATCATAAAAATCTGTCAGCCGCGGCCTCTTTTTAAACACAATCCTCCCTCATTCTGCTGATTTGAGACAACAATCCCACTTAAATGGTTTTAAACCATTAAATTTTATTCATTATATCCAATTAGGTTGATATCAATTTGTAATCAAAGTTCGATTCATTTTTATCCCATCTCCCGCAAAATGGCCAATCCTCTCATTTTCCTTTCCTTTTTCAGACATTTAACTGAGCAATAAAAATTTTAGTAGCGAAATTCAACCAAAATGGAAACAACCTACCCCCGGAGGGTTGATTTGTTGCCTTTCAATCAAATGCCGCCCGCAACAATTTTTGTTCTACCTTTAATAAAATTGGTTGAGATGATTGGTCAAAAAAGCAATTCAAAATTAGAACATTTTTATGGCCAAATATTATATTTAGATCAATTAAAGGTGGTCCAAAAATGTGATAAAGCAACAATTTTCTAGGCAATTTTTTTGGTAGCCGAATGTGATGGGAACTCACAAATTTGCATAAATTCGTGCAAGAAGCCACCAACCAATCATTCTCATCTTTGTTTTAATTCCATTATACTCCGTTGTTCATTGTTCTTGCTCCCATTTTTTGAAACCCCATCTATTCATTTCAATCCATCCCCCCCCCCAAATTTTTGCAATTCATCCATTTTTCATTTCATTTTTCAGTCCCAGTCCCAGTTCCCCCCACAATCCGTTGTCGGCCTATCAATTTGTCAACCCTTCGGTGGTCGAACACACTCCCAAAAAGTCATCCATCCATTCACCCAAAATTCCCCACCCCCAGCCGTCGACCAAATTTCGCACCTCCAAAATTGCGTTCTCCAATTTCCCCCTATTTTTTTGTCGCGATTCATCACTTTTTGGGCCCACAGGGATTTTGCATTTTGAATGCGCGCATTCTTCGTCGTTTCATTTTGACATTTCCCCCAATTGTTCATTTTTGAATTTAAATTTGCCATTAATTCCAGAAGATTACTATTTTTATCCTCCCGGTCAATTCTTCCATATTCCACCAGTTTATATCAAATATTCCACACTACCGTAATAAATTTGTTCGTGCTGCCCAAAACTTGCCTATATGCGTCAATATTCGGATGCAACAAATTCCGCCTCTTCTCAATCTTCCTCCAACGCCATCGTGGATTCGGTGATGGCCAATGTCCAACAACATGAACGGAAGAAAGGAAAAAATGGAAGCAGGAATAAGGGATCCGAATCCACAATAAGCGGGAGCACCACTTCGAGCGCCACAAGTAAAATGTCTCCTTCCATCCACCAACCATTATCACCATCAACATTGGCCGTAATGGCGGCCTCAATTGCTTCTTCACGGCCTCCTTCTTTTTCCCATATTCAATCAGTAAACAGGAAAAGGGGGGCCGAATCCACAATAAGCGAAAGCACAGCTTCAAGCGGATCCACAAGTAAAATTCAATACATTTATTCGCCTATAATAAACCAAATTTCCCTTTTCAGATTCATCCACTGATTTTTACAGTTTGGATAAATTACAGAAGCAACGAGAAAATAATACTTGGCCATTGATAAATATGGGGGGAGAAGGTGACAATCATGTACAGGCCCAAATGATGACTATTGAAAATCAGCTGAGGGCCCTTTTGGGCACTTCCTTTCTCAAGAATGGTTCGTTTTTGGCAACACTCTCATCTCTGCTGGAATTCCTTCAAAACAATCCAACCTTCCTTCTAAAATTTATTTCCTTTTCTCATTTGGTTGGTTGCTCATCCATTTTTTATTGCCCTTTATTTCATCTACAAAAACTTTTTGTCGAATGGAACATCGCGTTACTTGGGGGTAAAGGGCAAAAGGCAGAGGCGGCTTCCCCTTTAATGTTCTTCTTCACTTTTTTGCTTCCCGCTGGGTTGGAATGGTTGAATTGCCGACTGGCAACAACATCCAAAGGATTTATTAGCCAGAAAGAATAAAGGAATTAAACTGAATGGAAAATTGGCGCGTGTCCGTGGAGGGATGGAAAATGGGCAGAAATTTTAGGATTTATGGATTTTTGGTGAATTTAAAAAACAGATCTTCTTTTATTGGGTCCTCTTCCCAAATTTGTTCATTTTCCTTTGGTGAATGCAAAACACCTCTAAATTCTTTAGCCCAATTTTCGCAATTTTATTGTCTTGGCGACCAACCTCCCATTACTTCTAGTCTCAACCGTAATTTTATTCAGTCCAAGGGCATAAAAACAAAGATTGGAATTGGATGAATTAATTGGGTGGATGGAATTGGGGGGGGGGGGGGGGGGGAGGAATTGGCGCACTTTAGAAAAAGGAGAAAATTTAGGATTGGAAATGGATGGAAACATTTTTAGTGAAAATTTACTGTATTCAAAAGAGTTGACTTTCCCTGAGGCAATATTCTCCTATCCCTCCCAATCAGTCTACTACGGTACTCAAAAGGGGGAGTTTGGGTGGGCAAAGGATTAAAAATAAATGTAGAAAATTTATTTCAAATTACTTTTTTTTCATTGAGGAAATATTAATTATGATAAGGACATTAAAAAATGATGAATGGGCCCAAAAATTCATATGACTAAATAAAGAGAAAAAGTGCGAATATTCCACCAAAATTCTCCATTTTTTTCATTCATTGCCACCCAGCATAATAATCGAATAAAGGAAAGGGTGTTGGGTCCAAATAAACAAAAAATATTATTCTACTAATATTTCAAAACAATCCACAATGATCCCAATTTAAACCTTGCTTTCCTCAAACTATATTCATTTTATTTTTGTAAATTTCAATTCCAGTCTCGTCTCCATATTCTTCATTATTGGCTGCTGCATCAAATGCAACCATTCAGTGCCAAAATGGTCAAAGTTTGACGAACAGCCAGTCCAGTAGCAATTCCGATGCAGCAACCCCAAAAGGAGAGATGAAACAAAGTCCTCAAATGCCATTTGACATTCAACAATTTATTCAGCAACTAAATTCATCGCCTCCTTCAATTTCCCAACAATTGTCGCCATCAACATTGGCCTATTTGGCAACAATCTCGCCACAACCTTCTCCTTTTTGCCACTCCCATCCTCATCCCACTCCACCTCCAAATGTTCCCACAACCCAACATCATCATTCACCTCCATTGTTCCCATTGAGTCCGCAGCATCAACAATTACAACTTTACTATTTCTTGAGTAGCCTTCTACAAAGGCAGCAACAATGCAATAATAATATCAAGTCAGTTTCAATTCCATTCCAAATAATCACATCCACTAATTTGATTGATCGGCTTTTTGTGCTTTTAACAAAAAAATATGCTAGTATTTTGGGTCGAAACAATATGTAGAAAAGGAAGAAGAAGCATCAGTGGTGGCGGCAACCGCCAACGTCGTTAACTTCAAAAGCCTATCCCTCTATCTGTGAGGCGGCACTAAATTTTCGTGATTTTATTGCCCCTAAAGCCGCCCAAGAAGTTTGGTCGTCTCCCCAAAAAACTTCTCCTTTTTCTTTTTTAATGGGGTCCACAAAATGGTAATAGAGCGAGGAATGGATGGGAAGGGGGGATGACTCTCGAATGGAAAAATGGAAAGGAAAAAAGCAATTTGTTGGGATTGGATAAATTGCTATTGAAAAATGGATGACAAATTTACCACATTTTAGAGGGAAAATGTTCAAAAAATTGGAAAAATGTTTCATTCAAATTTTTTCAGTCCATTGCCAATGAATGGCCAAATGATTGGTGGAGTGAATGGGCAACAACAACCAAATGCAACAATTGGAATGCCACTGTTTGGGCAACAGCCACAGCAAATGGCAATGATGATGAATGGAGGAGGATGCCCCCAACAAAATGGGAAGCAACGAAATTTGACTGAAGGAAGGCAAAAATCGGTCAAAAAGAATGTATTGGGTATGTGAACGCTGAAATTGTCCATATTTAAAATATTAATTTACAGTGAAACACAACAGCACTGGAGATGGCCAAAAGTCGAATAAGCGGCGTTCATCGACAGGGGGTGGAAGTGTTGCATCTTCTGGGACAAGCAGTAGCAGCAACATAACACTTATGAATTGTTCGTTTTCTTCTAAAATCATTTAATAAAATAAACTAATTCTACCCCATCACTTCACTAATAAGAAAAATGTGTTTTCGATTAACTAAGAAAAATGTGTTTTTGATTAACTAAGAAAAATGTTTTTCGATTGATTAAGAAAAATGTGTTTTCGATTAACTAAGAAAAATGTGTTTTTGATTAACTAAGAAAAATGTTTTTCGATTGATTAAGAAAAATGTGTTTTCGATTAACTAAGAAAAATGTGTTTTCGATTGACTAAGAAAAATGTGTTTTCGATTAACTAAGAAAAATGTGTTTTCGATGACTAAGAAAAATGTGTTTTCGATTGACTAAGAAAAATGTGTTTTCGATTAACTAAGAAAAATGTGTTTTCGATGACTAAGAAAAATGTGTTTTCGATTAACTAAGAAAAATGTGTTTTCGATTAACTACGAAAAATGTGTTTTCGATTAACTACGAAAAATGTGTTTTCGATTGACTAAGAAAATATTTTCAGCCCAACAATCCATCAATTCCAACAATGCTGGGACACCGTCATCGTCGATTATGGCCAATTCCATTGAACATTTAACAATGGAGGAGAATAATATTAGAACAACAACGCAGATGATTCAATCAAATGCTCCAAAAGAAACAACAAAACAAATGAAACAGAAAAGAGGCGGAAAGGGTAATAAGGAGGTGACAAGTGCCGGTGGCCGGGTGCCGAAGAAAACCAGACGAATGAGGTAAAAATGATGCCATCTATTTTGATGTACCAAATTCAAATCAATTTAATATTCAGTGTGGATACCGGTGAATACTCTCCCAGCGTGAATGGTGGCACTCCATCTTCCAGTAAATCTTTCATTCAAATGGATTGCCAAAATTCGGGCCAAAATAACATTTCCCCAAATGGCTCCTCACTTGGCTATTCTTCCTCTCCCGATGGCACAATTGCCTCGCCAAATGAAGGAGGAGGAAGAACACATTATGAATGTGAATGGGCCAATTGCAATGAACAATTTGACAATTCGGAATTGTTCATCGCCCATGTTACGGAAGTTCATGTGGAGAAGGAAAAAGAGACAGCACCAAATTTCTATTGCCGATGGAAAAGTTGCAAACGAAGTGATCCATTCTCGGCACAATATATGTTGGCACAACATGTGCGAAAACACACCGGCGATAAACCATATTTATGCAAAGTAGGCACATTTTAATGAATGATAAATTTAATTTTTTGTTTGCAGTATGAATATGAGAATGGAGTAAAATGTGATAAAGCATACAGTCGGCTGGAGAACTTGAAAACTCATGAAAGGACACACACCGGCGATCGACCATATAAATGTCAATTCTGCGAAAAAGTACTTTTTAAAAAATAATGGGAATTATTTAATTTGCTGAAAAATATTAAAATTGTCAAAATTGTAACAATTCAAAAATCATAAGTTTATCCTAGCCAAATTATTTTTAATAAGTGTATTCCTTTTTCGGCAAATTAAATTATGCAAAAAATAATTTTAAAATTATATAAAATTCTCCAACATTTTAGTCATTCACAAATGCATCGGACAAAGCAAAGCATCAGAATCGAACGCACAAAAATGAGAAGGATTATGCCTGCCCTGTTCATCGATGCACAAAAGAATACACCGATCCATCCTCATTGCGAAAACACGTTTTGCATGATCATGGACCAGCAGTATGGAAATTTGCAAAGGAGAATAAGGAAATGAGGAAGGCCAAAAACTACGGAGTGATTGGCATTCGGCAGGATGGCGTTCCATTTGCAATGCCATCGGGCACAACAAGCAGTGATGAGGACAAAGAGGTGGATGTGATGAGCACAACACCGCCTCCTCCCGGCCAATTGCCAACATTGAACGAAAATGAGGCCGAAATGCCAATGACCGGAACGGACTTCAACACTGGAGGAGGAGGAAATGGTGGCGGTGGCATTGGGGTCGGAGGAGGCCTTCCCATGGGAATTTTTCATACAATTGAAAAGCAGGAAATCAAACAGGAACCGGCATCGCCTACAAATTCAAATGGTCAATATCCTCTTATCATTTGTTGCTAATTTACATTTTAGGCCATGAACAGCAGTGGAATAAAAATCAACAACAACAAATGTTGGGCCATCAAAACATTGGCAAAAATTCGCCTTCACTTCCTTTGCACATTTCACCAGCACAAAATCAACAATGGCAACAGCAACAGGTGGGAAAATGTCCGGCAATTTTTTATGTTTAACTGTTGCTTATTTCAAAGATTGGCACAACGGTGACGCCAAATGGCAGTCCAATGAGGTCGAAGCCAACGGGAATTGCCCTTCCAACCAGGCATAATAATTCAATTCAACAACATTTCAATGTTGTTGGCGGTGGTCATCATCACCAAAATCCATCACAACAGCCTCCACAACCATTATTTCTGATGCCATCCAGTGATGACTTCTCCTCACCACATCAAAATCGCCGACTTGCCCACGGGCATAATCATCATCACAGTTTTGATGAGGCAAAAAGGGCATCGAATTCGGCAAATTCTATTGTTGAATTTGGCCATAATGGAGGCGGTGGCACTGAATGGGTTGAATTTACTTCTGCTGAACGCCATCGCCCCATTGGCCATCATCATGCTGCATCAATCATTGGCGCCACAGCAACAGTAACCACTGCTGGCCCAATTGAATATATGCCCCATCAACACAACAATTTTGGTATAGTTTTTTAAATATTTGTGGAAAATAACTAATTTTGAGAAAATTTTTCATATCCTTTTTAATACCATTAACTTGGCCATAACCAAGTGTTGTGGCTTAGGAGGATTAGGATTAGGGATTAGGTTAAGATTAGGATTACCGCTTCGCTCTCGGAGGATAAGAGTTTTAAAATTCTGACCTGGTTAAGTTATATGGATTTAAAAACGACACGAAAAATGTAATGCAAATTCAATGTTTTTCTTCAAATTAAATGTATCCAATGTTTTTGAATGAATATATTTTCACATCCAATAATTTATTCAGGCTACTCAAAGTGCTATGACAATTCTACTTCCAACATCATCTACCAGCAGCCACAACAATCAATTTCGGCACATTTACATCATTCATCAACGGCCAATCTTGCTGCTGCTGCCCCAGTCCATGTTGGCCCAATTCAGCATCAATTTCCGGCACAATATGGCCAAGAAAAGCATCAACAACAACATTATTCAGCATATGTCCCACACGCACAGCAACAGCAAAGGCAACACACGGAATCACCTCAATATCATCATTCAGCCGGGGGGACTATGGCCAATACCAATGCTCACCAACAATTCCATCAAAATCGCATTCAACAGCAGCAGCCAATTTCATATCAACCGCAACAATCATCCCAGCAAATAATGCCAAATGGGACTGTGATGGCACCACAACGGAGTCGACATTGGTCTGGGCCAGAAGCGGGCCACCATCAAGTTTATGGCCATCCTCATCATAATGTTCATCAGATGCCAATTTTGATGGATTCTCACCAACAAATTCCCCCATCCCAGCCTCTTTATCATCAACCATATTTGAATGGACAGGTACAAAACCAAACCACAAATTCTTATTGAATCCAATCCAAATTGCAGATTCGGGTGCCTAATCAAAGTGAAAATGTGGATGAGGCCGCCAGCAATTTAATTGGCGGATTGCAAATCAACAACAATAAAAAGGAACAATCAAATTGAAGAAAATGGACATTCCCAACAGAAATACAATTCTTTACGGGCTAATTCTCGTGTAAATCCATCATAAATTCTCCATTTTATTATTCATTAGAATTTTAGACTATTTTTGTTACTATCATATTTTTCATGGTTTTGACTTTCAATATCATTTTTTTTATTTTAATTCACAATTAAATTTGTCCACAATTATATTTTGCCCTGTGCCACTCTTAAAATGAATTTGAATATTTTCACGCAAATTTTACATTATTTTTTCGCTGTAAAATCCGCTTAAATCAGATGATTTTTTGTTTTTTTTCTTCCCAGGCATATGATCTTAATCTTAATCAAAATTGGCAAGAAAAAAAACAATTATGGGAACATTTTTATTTCCCATTATTTTTTCTCATCCATCCATTATTTTCGTGCGCAAGGAAATTTGTTGAATAAAAAATTTATATCACATTATATTAATGGATATACATAGTATTGAAATGTTGGCCATTCATTTCATTCATCACTCAGAATCGAGGATTGATGGTGACCACCGGCGATCGTGATGATCGATCATGGCTTAGATGCAATTTATGCATTCCAGCCGTTGTTTTCTTTGTCCTTTTCCCATCCCTTGGATCGGCAATGAATTTTGAAAGGCATGGAAATTGTTTGTGAAAGGCCAATTTGTACTCGGAACTGTGAATGAAATTGGAAATTAATTACTGTAATTGTGGAAAGGAGGGAGGAGGAGAAGAATTTTATTTGCTATGAATTTACCCCCTAGCAATTCAATTTATGGGGCTCCCCTTTCTTTTTCCTTTACTTTGCGGTAAACTAATCCTTACAGAAAGATAAATGTTCCATTATCCATTCCAGAAAGATTTGTGTTTTTCTGGAAATATATCTGTTCCATTTCTGTAGATCTGTATCTTCCGGAAAGATTTACATTCCAGTTACTATATATTTGTGTTTTACTGTTTAATTTGCGTTTTTAGGCAGGCCTATCAAATAAACTTAAAATTGACCAATTTTCTTCGAAACCAATAGTTATTCAACCAAAGGTGATCCAATTGCAATCTAGTCCGTTTTTATAAATAACATAACTTATCTCAAACAAAACCATTCACGCTGATTTTGCCATCCTTTTAAAGAGCAAGGAATAATCTATCAATTCATTTCCGATAATCTCCCAACTATATTGTTTAATTTGGAATTTAATGTCTAGAATTTGTTGAGAGGGGGGGGGGGGGGGGGACACACCTGGTTGAATAAAGAATTGGAACATCCATTGCAGCGGTGAATGAGAGGAAACAAAGCACAAAACTGTTCAATTCCCAGCGGGTCAATGGACTAATCCTCTGCTCATTCATATAAATTCCAGCATAAATTAATTGGCCAAAAACCCAGCCGCCGACTTGAAGGCACAAAATGAAACAAAGTGAACGAAAAATTGGCTGACGACTACGGACGGCTAAAAAATGATGGAAAGAATATAAATTTTAGGCATTTTTGATAAATTTATACTTTCGAATTGTCCCTTTTTGATGTCATTTTTGAGTCGAATCCAAACAAGTAAATAGCAAAAAATTGAGAGAAGAATGCAACAAAGGCAACAAAAGGAAACGAATGAGGAATTTCGGCCCAACAAATCGCCCAATGTGCACAATTTTTCGGCATTCGGTTTGGTCAAAACATTGGAAAATGCGATGGCCGTAATGAAAAGGGGAAATGTTGAGGAGGCCGAAAGGAGCAAAAGAAGGCAAAAACGGTCATTGCGCGAAATGTACCTGAAAATTGGAATAAAATAAATTGGATAAGGCTGAATTGGACAACCAAATGGCCCAAAAAGCACTGAGCAATCTGTCAAAGCCAATGGCCAACATTAGGGAAAAAACGTGAAAAGTGGCGAACAATGGGATTAATTGGATTAGAAAACAGGGCAAAAGGCCAAGATGCACCGAATCGGGGGCAAACCAAAGAAGCCAAAATGGGCAAAGGACAAGGGCATAGGCCAAAATGGTGGAAATGGAATTGGTGGCAATCAACAAATTGCAAGTGGAATGAAATCGACTAAAAATGTGCACAATTATTTGGGGAAAAATATAATAATATATATGTTACAGCTATTTCTGGGAATTAGCTAGAAAGTCGGCTAGCTAATTTTTGGAATTTCGATTTCTAGGCAACCTAGAGACTTAATTTTTTGGCAACTCTAGCCCTATTCCTATCTAGACCCTAAACCCGTGCCACTACTAGCCTACCTTATCCCTAGTTAAACCGGTTTAAAAACTCGAAATTTCACTTGGCCATAACTTTAGTGCCAATTTTTCAAATCGTTTTGAAATTGAAATTTAATATAGTAAATTGACCATGTCGAGTCGAATGAGCCTATTCTCGAGTGAGTCTGTACTTTATGTAGAAGCCGAGGTTCCCGAAATTAGCTAGCTCAGCCCTTATAGCTAATTCTGGGAAGAGAATAGCCAATTTCAAGAATTGCATACCGATTGCGGAATGTGACAAGGATGAGGCCAAAATGGAGGAGGGACCCAAATAAATTGATGCCAAAATTGAGCAGGAATATTGCCTTCAAAATTGCAGAATTTTTGGCATCCGACGGGGAAAGTGAAATCTTTTGATGGGGGAGGATTATAAATAAAAATGTTGAATAAATTCACCGTTGAATTCGAGGAAAAAGCATTGTCCATTTTAGTATATTTGAAGAGCAATTTTTTGGGTTTATTTATGAATTAGGAAACTGTGAAAACTGTGAAATGAACGATTGAAAATATTTATATTGGTTTATTTTTGTTGATGAAAAATTATGGCAAAAACTATTCAAAGGGATTTATTTGAAAGTGGAAGTTTAGGGAATTAATGGAAAAAATAAGTAAATATTTTTGATTGATGCATCGTGGAAATAAAATGCTTTAAAGGTTTAATTTGGATTGGATGTGAAAATCTGCTTTGATGAGTTTAGAATTGTTTGGCCTGCTGTTTGCATCAAACCACCCTAATTGGAGGGTTCAGAATTCAAATGTGATGAGGAAATCCCACGACCACCTCCAAGGACAACATAAAAGGAAATGTGGCCAAAATGGTGGTTCACAAACCAAACACAAATCCCACACAAAAACATTCGGATATGACGACGATGAATAAAAATTGATATTTTTCTGGCAAAATACATCCAAAAGTACATTTTTTAAGATATACAAATTATTTATTTTTGGATTCATTTTCGCCCTTTGACTTCGTTCGGATGGATTTGGGATGGGCCAATTCCCGAGGGAATTTGATTGAATTTAATTAAATTTTGTGAAAAATCGACAATTTTTCAGGAAGGAAAATTTATTTCAATTGAAAGAGGTGAAAAATATATTTGAACACTGAAAAATTTTCAATTTTGAATTAAACCAATTTTGATTGTTTTTTTAGGAACAGTAAGGAGTAAGCTAGGGTAGGGCAGACAGAGTCAGTTTCGGTTTGAGAAAATCGATGAAATTTAAAACCGAAATTTAGAAAATAGACGAAACCAAAGCTGAAAACTGACATTTTCCAAAAGCCGAAACCTGGCTTTAAAATCTAAACAATCTAAAAACCGACTCAGTTCTAATCTAGGATTAAACGAAACAGAAGTTGAGAAAGAGAATGAGTGGATAATGGGATGAATCATTATTATTATTATTAATGGCCATATTGATGGATATAATGACAATTGGCTTAGCGAAATCATTAATGAACATGAACAACTTTTCATTCCAGCCACAAAATGGATATGGATGGATGGGGATGTGTGGACTTTGGTCGGCTAAAATCGATCGGATTAAAATTGGTGGAAAATGACAAATTAGCCGGAGGTTGAATTGGCCAAAGGATTGGGGGAAAGGCCAAATGCTGGAAGGAACGAAGGAAATATTTTTAGGGCACCCATGGCCGGCTGTCAGGAAATAAAATTAGGCTGCTGTCCAAAAATTGGATGTGAGGGCGGGGAAAGCCGATGGTTGGGTGGATTTTATCCCTTCATTCCTTTGCCTCATTTTCGTTCCTTCCTTCAATTTTCTCCGTGCCCAGTTGTGTCATTTGTCGGCCACTTTTAGCCCAATAGACTTTACAGGGAAATAGAGGAGAGAATCATTTGTAGTTTTTAGCAAAAATTTCAGATTTACAAAATGTTTATTGAAATATGAGAATAAATTCAAAATAATCAAAATATTTTCAATTATTTCGTGTCCAAAGTGAATGAATCGATTCCATTGTTTGGCTGGGCAGGAAATATTGTCGAATATTTTCTGGCTCAATGCAACATATTTGGGGGAGAATGGCAAAAATTCGTGCCAATCTTCGTTGGGCCATACAATTTTGGGGTGATTGGCCCAATGCAGATTGGATCAATGTGAGCATAGATTGTTCGGCCATTTCCCTCATTGCATTGCCATTTTTGTCTTTAATTTAATGCCAAGATATTTCAATCACATTTGAATATAATTGTTACAGCTACCGTAAATACTCTTTTAATACCCCCAAGGGAAATTATTTTTAAACAACTGAAAAATTGGGGAAATTTCAGGTTTAATTCCTTAATTTTTTGACATTTTTGAAAAAAAATTTTAGCTGATTTTATAGAGTTTTAGGCAACTAAGAAAATGTAATAAAAAATTTTTTAAAAGTTCACGCCTTTAGAATGTATGGTTCATCAAAATAGAGGCGGGGAATTATTAATAGAAAATGGGGAATTAAAAGAGTATAATATTGGAAATTGACTAATTCCGAAATTAGCTAAATGTTAGACAAGCTAATTTTGGAAATTTCGACTTTTCAAGAATGGGTGGGTTCATTTGATTCGGCATAGTCGGTTTAGTGTATGAAATTTCAAATTCAAAACGGTATGAGGAGATTGTTTTGAAAAGTTGAACCTTTGTTTAAACCAAACGATTTTGGTAAACTTTTGTCTAAGCCTTAATACTGATTTCAAACTAAAATTTCATAGACTAAATTCTTTGGATTGCCTAGAAGCCAAAATTTCAAAAACTTGCTAGTCCAGCATTTTCCGGAATTTACCAATTTCCATTATTAGCTGTAACATCTATTTTCCCACCCACCTTCTCGAAATAGAAGGGCACATCCCAATCCCCATTGCTCAAGGGGACTCAAATTGAGTTGGTGAAGGCGCAATAAAATCTGCCGAAAATTGCAATTATTTATATTATTTTGTTGTTGGATGAAATCCAAAATGGATGGCAATGAAATTGAATGGATGAGGAAAAGATGATGCCAACCGGAATCCAAAATCGCTGGAAGTTGTGGCAAAGAAAGGCAAAATTGCCGTAAACATCCGACCAATGCGCACAACATTCCAAGACATCTACCTTCAAATGAGGAGGCCATTTTTTGTTCATTTATTTGAGGTGGAATGAGGCAATCAATTTTGAATCGATTTGGGCCATTTTGAGTGGGTGGAGGAGGATTATTGAAAATTGATGGCATCGAAACCATTGAAAGTGGAAAATAATTTGCATTAATTCGAGAGGAGGAATGGCCGGAAGAGGATAAAGGAGCAGTTAATTTTGGTAATGCTGTGGACCGTTCATTTTGGACGGCTAAAATTGTGAATTCATTTGTTTTTGACCCTGGCTTTGACCATTTCGATTCATTTGAACGGCCAAACATTTTCGGAAACGACAATGTTGGCATTGATTTCGACGGGCCAAATCAACGGGACAATTTCCGGCCTCCTTGCATTTATATTCCAAATTACGGCGAATTGAACGTTTAAAGAATCCACGGCAACCATCGCAGCTTAATACACCTATAAAAAAATAAATTAATAAAATAAAGTGCTGGATGTCTAAACAGTTGGTCTAAATGGGTAAATATTTAGATTTAATAAAGGAAGGTTACACTCAAATTCAATTCTACATGCTGCGTACATAACAGAATTACTCCTATATTTTCCTATTAGAAGCCCCCTTCAATTTTGAGATGCCGTATTTCTTTGTAAGATGAACATTTTGACAAGATTTTTATTGCATTTTTAATGGCATTTGGCTCTATTAAAAACGCTGTAGTTTGTTCAAAAATATCGAAAGATAAGAGCTTTAGACCGGGCCAGGTTTTGGAGTCTATTTTTTACATTATTAAGATAATTTTTCTTAAAAATTTGACCTTTTATAAGTCTAAAACTAGTAGATGTCATTTATCTTCCAAAAATTACCGTAATGCCTGCCACTGGCTCGGTCGCCACAAACCAAACAAAGCAATTCAAGTTGCTGATGATTTGAGCGCATTTGCCCATCGCTTCTTATTATGGAAAATGCCGACCATTTTGTGGCACTTTTAAGCACCAAAAATTTGCTTGCTTCTCATTTTCAATTCCTTTGCCTCCACTTCAGTCTTTTGGCCCCATTTTCCCATGTCCAATTATTGTCCATCCCATAATTTGCCCAGAGGGATATCGCTTCACATTTCCGTCTTCGCCCATTTTTAAATCCGGTTTAACTTTTTCACTTTTACCCAGAAGTGTTTCCCATGCCACTTTGTTGAACTTCTGTGCCCATTTTAAAAATATTTTTGGAATAACTTTCTATTGGAAAAAAGATGAAAAAGACAATTATTAAAATATTTTAAATTTATCAAAAAATTAAATAAAATTTCATAAGAAAACATTAAAAGAATATTAAATTTCATTCCCAAATTTACTCCACCATTAGCCGCATATTTTCTCCCTTTCATTCATTTATTTGCGCAAGTTTTCAATTCGGATCAACCAAAAGAAGGGAAGGAAAAAAGGGGAGCGTCGATGATTGCTTCAACCAATTTTTTGCTTCCTTCATTCCACCCTTCTTGACTTTCCCACCTTTTTTTGCTGATGAAAAACATTGAAGGAAATTGGGCGAGACCAACATCAGAGGACCTGTTTTTTCACTATTTGTTGGCCAACCAATTTAATGTTTGAAGCATTCTCAATCAAATGTGCATAGATGTGATGGTTTTTATTTATTGCGATTAACTTCTCCTTTTTTGATTTCGCACTCTCGATTCTCGAAAATTGATTAAATAAAAAAAATATTCATTAATCATTTCCCTCCTCTCTTCTTATCTTCCACAACCACTTTTTGACGTCCAAAAATTGATTGAATGATGAAAAAGGAATTACAAATGGAACAAAGGAAAAAGGTGAATTGCACTCTCCATTCCCATCTTGTTGCTCAATTTTCTACAATTTATTCACTTTTTGGAACCAATTCATCAATTTTTCCTATTGTTCCGGAAAATTTAGGTGAACATTTTTGAAGAACTAAGTATCAGGGACAAAGAAAAGTTAATTAGAATAAAAATTTATTTAACTAACTTGTTTCCCCACAATAAGCATTCTTTAGATTGAATCTGTTTATGGCCTAAGTCTAAGTTTAAACCCAAAAACTCTGCGAAGACTCAAGCATTTCATATTCAACTTCGACTACATTTCACCATTTTCCTTTGTTGCTCTGTTCAAGCATAAATTTATCACCGGATGGTGGACAAATCCATCCCTTTTTCCATCCAAATCCTTCAATGTTCTTTCGCGCATCAATTTTTTTCCCTTCCACCACTCTTTTTGATTGCCGACCCATTTTGGTCAATTTCTCCTTTACTGCTTTGTTAATGATGGCATCCCAAAATTATTCCCCAAAAATATATATTTATTCGCATTAATTTGATGCGCAATGGCTTGAGGGCAGGAAAAGCGCCGCTAAAAAAGCACCCAAATTGGCGATGCTTTTTGGGGTTGTTCTCCTCCAGCAGCTGGCGGATCATAATCTCAATTTCTCCCATATCCAATTTATTTATCCATTCATATTTTCTTCATCCTTTTATTTCCATTTTTAATTGATTTTATTAATTTTTCAATTATTTAATATTTTAATAGGTACCTTTATTAAATATTTTAAAAATAATTAAATCGCCCAATTTTCTATCAGAAAATGCCAAAATAAATGTTTTCGTGCCGTTTATTTCTATGCAAACTTTTTTTACTGCTCATTTTCCTCTATTTCCTGGCACATTTCCTTTTGGATGGCAATGACCTTGGCTGGATGCCACCTTCGCCCGATTTAAGTTTTGTGACCGATTCACCAAAGAAAAAATATCCGGATGGACCTTTGGTAATGAAAGATGGCATTTTGGATGATTCCATTGGCAAGACCAAAAGCAACAAATTGGTTAAAACCGTTTTGATGGAATCGCCGATGGAAGAAATTATTGGAATAAATGAAGGAGGAAAAAAGCGGCATAAATTGCCAATCAGCGAACAATTTTTGACAGTAAGTGGCGTAAATACTGTATTTCCTCTATTTAAAGTCTCTAAAAATAGTAGCCAGGGGCTACTAATAGAAGAAATACGGTATAAGGAAACTGAACCCAATTCGCCGAATTTTTTTTGTAGAAATTCCGTCAAATGGCCAAACAAATGCATCGAAGGAATTCCTTTAAAAATGGTTTCATCCTCTTTTCCTTGATCAATAGGGCCTATCTGGATATGACATTGAATTGGCTTTGCAATATTTATTCATTGCCAATGTCACAAAATGAAACATTATCAAAGACAAAAAAGGGCAAAAAGATGGAAGACGGGAATGGGGAAATGTTGAAGGGAATATTGCTTGTGGCATTGGATGGAGGCGAATTATGCAAGGAATTGAAGCGGAGTTGGCCCCAGGTAAATTACACTCTAATTTATTAGGATTGAACCAATTTTGATAATTTATATATCAAATTAAAAAGCAGATTCTTGGCTATTAAATAATATTAATTTTATTTAAATTGGTTCAAAAATAAGGGAGTTGTGTCCAAAAACTACTGAAAATTTGGCTAATTCATAGTAGAGAATATTTTAAATAGTTTTTTAGGCACAATTTAAAAAATTCTTAGCGAATTTAAATAAAATTAATATCATTTCATTAGTTTTTCTTATTATTATTAGTCAATCGAAAACACATTTTTCTTAGTTAATCGAAAACACATTTTCTTAGTTAATCGAAAACACATTTTCTTAGTTAATCGAAAACAAATTTTTCTTAGTTAATCGAAAACACATTTTCTTAGTTAATCGAAAACAAATTTTTCTTAGTTAATCGAAAACACATTTTCTTAGTCAATCGAAAACACATTTTCTTAGTTAATCGAAAACACATTTTTCTTAGTCAATCGAAAACACATTTTTCTTAGTTAATCGAAAACACATTTTTCTTAGTTAATCAAAAACACATTTTTTTAGTCAATCGAAAATATATTTTTATAGCTAAAAGTCTGCTCTTTAATTTAATCCGAATTAGCTCAGACATTGATGAGTTATTATAAACGGCGGCAAATAGGGGAGTATCCTATTTAATTTCCACCATAAAAACATTTTCCCTTTTCTTTTTCGATTGGATGTTTGTCACTTTTTGAAAAACAACAACAAAAATTGGATACGGATGAGCAAAAAGCCTACAATGAGGCACTCAGCTGGGGCCGCCTTCGTTATGTGCACATTTTGACTGCCAGAGCCAATTTGATGGCCGCATTGGCCGAGGCCAAAGTGCCATTTATATTGGCTGAAGCCGATGCAATTTGGTTGCGCAATCCAATGGCCGAATTGTTCACCAATACAAATTTGGTGGAGGACGCCGATTTGGTGATGCCATTGAATTCTGCCAAAGGCAAATTTAATAAGGGGAATATTTAATTTGTCGAAAAGAGTATTATAGTTACCCAAAAGATTGGAGCCATTCACAGAAGTTTTAGAGTTAGACCCATAAACCTTATAATTAATTGAAAGATCTCTACAAGGAGCATCATTTGATTATGTTTTGACTTGGGTTTAACCAAATCTAACTTAAGTTTTGAACCAAAAATAAAGCTGATTTGAACCTTTTAATACCGTTTAATTTTGATCAAACCATGGCAATTTATATAGCTTTCGATGCGTCTTGACGAGCTCATTCAATGGTATATGGTTTAGCGTTCTAGGACAACTTTAAACCATAATAATTATTTTGGCATTAAATATTCTTTATTCGGCAATTTTAATACCCCTTTCAGCAAATTAAACACTATCCATTTAATAGTCAAAAGGAATAAAATATCAAAAAAAAGATTCAGCCAAAGGCCAACGATTTGCATTCGATCCGATGGTTGTCTTCGTCACGAATGGAAGTCGTCGGGCATTGCAGGAAATGAGAAGGGTGCTCAATGCGGAGACGAATAAAATGGATCAGGCAATCAAATTTCAAATGCCAATCCGAAATTCAATTCCAAACATTTCTACAGGATTTGCTCAATCAACTTTGTGCCCAACAATATGGTGGTTTAGTTTGTCGCGAATTTGGCCCCAATGAAATTGTGGATGGTGCATGGTTTAAGTTGAGTGAACCGGAGAGGACTAGGGCCGCCCAAAATGTTGGCCATTGGCCATTTGTGGTCAATAATAATTTTTATGTGGGCGTTCAGAATAAAATGGCCAGGTCAAAATTATTTCATTCCAGCCTCTATTTTCCTTGCATTTTAGACAGGCAATAAATGGATTCTGGTTTTTGTCTGCCAAACAAAAACAATGCAATTTGTCAAAGACTCGACGAACTTTGGAGAAATATCAGAAGAAACCTTGAATATAATATTTCCCCACCACCTATTTTTATTTTCCCATTCAATTTTACGGGTTATTTCATATTTGTTTTCACAAATTTGGTGCCAAATGTTTGAATATAAAATATTTTATTTTTTAATTTAATTTATCAAATTCCATTATTTTATTCATTTCCAAATTCGAAAACTGGTTCCGGTTTATTTTATTTTAGTTTCACATTATTTTTTATCAAAAATTTATTTCTTCTTCTTTTATGGTATTTCGTACTTTAAAAAATCATAAACAAAATGTTGAAGTATAATAGTAGGACAATGGAATGAATTCAAAAGGGAAAAAATATCGACAAACAAATAATTTCAAATACAATAATCAATAATAATATGGAGAAATATAATAATATAGTCGGTAATGAATTAATGGAAAATGGGTAATTTACACCACATTGCTCTTCTTCTTAGGCACAATTGTTTCGTAGTCTGTCCAGTCAGTTGTAATTTCACCGGTTGGTTTCTTCTTTTCAGTTATCATTAAGCTGGGTTGCTGCTTCTTTACAAAATTCTCGAATACTTCACTGTTCTCGACTTCGCTTTCGCTGCTGTCCTCCTCGTCTTTGACTTCTTTGTTATTGGCCACTTCTTTTTTACGGCAGCACAGACAGTAGATCAAAATGACAATGAGGATAATGCTGAATAGGAAAAAGAAAAATGAATTGAATGTGTGAAGAAAGAGCCCCAAAAACTCACAAAGTGATTATTCCAGCAACAATTGAAATAATCAATAAAGTAGAAAATCCACTATCCGCTGTTTGCTTTGATGTTGCGGTGGTCTCATCTGCTGTTGGGATTCCAGTTGATCCAATTGTTATTTCCGTTGTCGATTGAATCGAAGATGTTTTCGGTTCAGGCTTTGGTCCAACCATGAGAAGAGCCATAGCAAAGGAACGAGGCTGAAGAAAACAAAAGAATAATTAGTAATTAAAAAAGCTCACAAAAACAAAGGATTGTTTTTTGCACTTTGGCCCATCGATCTTGGTGGAATTCACTCCCCACCACCATGACCACCAGTATTTATTTCCATAGTGATAAACAGTTGACTTTTGTGGGAAAAAGTGAAGACTCAGAAGGTAGTTGCCATTGAGGAATTCATCAATCGATTTGATTTGCCAAGTTCTTGGTGTAGGTGTGGCCCTGGTTGGAATATTGCAAACTGGTTGATTTGGTTTTCCTTTTCCGAATGAAAATGAAAATGTCTGATTTGGACCAGATCCAAAGATTTGGTATTCGATTGGATATGCATTCAAAATGACACCCATCTTCCCGTCCCACTCTTCCTTTTTGTTCATCTCGATGTACCACGAAGAAACTGGTTCACCAACTAAAATTAAAATGGTATGTATATGTATATTTGCGATTGATTGGATAACCTTGATGCAAATGCCCATAAATTGATTCATCATTGGAGCGACTCCATCCAATTTCAAGCATTGTCTTCTTGATGCATTTGCCATCTTCTTTATTGTATGCTTTCTTGCATTCTGCCTCGTTTGTACAGACGCCCCTATAAACAGGACCTTCGCTAAGTTCCATCAATTCATTATTTGTATAGCCGAAAACGAATGGAATTCTGATATTTAAGTAAGTTTAATGATCAATTTAATCAAATAAACTCACAGATTATCGTTGCTTTTCTCGACAACATCCATATCCCAATCATTTTCTGTTTTGGAAATGCAATCCTTGTTGAGGTCCATCATTTTTGCAGCGAAAATAGCATGACCCCTTCGAAAGACTATCAAATCCACGGTACAACCTTTGATAGATGCCAGCTCATCATAGAACACTTCACTGAAAAACAATGCAAATTTAATTTATATTGGAATTTATTTGAGTTTTTAAACCAACATTCCATCATCGCTGATATCCACTTTGCATGGGCTGAAGGTTGTATCCTTGTGTTTGTATTTTGTGTATTCATATTGATTCAATTCATCCCTCGATCTGATGTACCAACTATCTTTGGGCAACTCCACGTTTGGGTCTATTCCGGCAAGTCCCAACTTCATCGGCGGTTCTGATTGTTGAGCATTGGCAGAAATGTTGAAGAACATCAGCAATGTGGTGCAGAAGAGCCAGCAGAGCATTGTGTGTGATGGAAGTAGCGCCGATGGTGGCCGCATGCTTATTTGTTTGAAGATTTTGTGTTGTTATTGAATGAAATTGTTGTCGTTTGTTTGATGTGTGGCAGGTATTTTTTGGTCGTTGAGAATTTTAGAATTGCTGAAAATGAATTATTTTTATTGGTTCATGGTTGAATGCCCTTCTGCGTTCGCCTGAACAAGGATTTAAGTTTTTTTATGCCCAAAGTCCAAAATCATGTTTCGCGTTTCACCGAAAGTCTTTTAATAAAACATTTCAATAAAATCGTTTAAGGTTTACAAAAATCTTTTTAAACTTGTTTTACGGATTTCCAACATGCTAAATCCGAAAACATTATTGATTTTTGGTTTAATCTTCTTTGTTAAATAGCTAGCTTACTTAGCTTACTTAACTAGAGTATTGTACATGAAATCAATCAATAAAAACAAGGCAATGCAGTGACAGACAGTTAGAGTGTTAGTCTCGCGTCCTATCTTCTATCCTTCCTACCACCTCCCGTGTCATTTCATTCCCCGTCCCCGTCCGTCTTTTTTGTTCAACAAAACAAAAAAACAACATTTTTAATCTACCTATAATCACTAATCATGGAAACGCGTGATTTTTTCCAAAAAAAAGCAAATTATTACTTAAACTAAAATTATATATAGGATATTTATTTTTGATCAAATCGAATTAAAATTATCATTAATCATTCATCGATGACTTGACTTGACTAAATTTATAAAAACTTTACAAAAATGCCACTAATTAGATTTTTTACTCAGCAATAAATGATGGATAAATTCAATTTGGAAATTAGAATTCAATTTGCTAAAATGGATCGTGAAAATGATAATGAAGAACACAATTCACATTCATCCCAATCATCGCCAAAAAGCACGGGGTTTGTTTTAATTAATTTTTATTCAAAAAATAAATAATTTATTTCAGTCCATCGTCGCCGGCTCCATCAATTTCTTGCGGAACATGTGCCCATGCCCAACTTTCCGAACTCGAAATCAAGGCATTTGATGCCGTCAAAGAGGTGGCCCCGTATGTTCGGTCAATAAATGTGAGCCAAATCTTGCCGCGATCATCCGAATTGCTCTTCCTGAATGTGGTCACATTGGAAAGTAAATTTAAATAAAAAGCCTTAAATTTAATTTATATAATTCATAGATGAACCATATTGCATTGAATTAACCAAAAAAGGCTGGCGGGTTTGTTCCGAGCGCTTGGACTGCATGCATGGTGATTATCGGAAGGTTTGCTTTTGAAAATGTTCAACAATAACTTAAATATTCCAGTTGGAATTGCACGTTCCGTATTATGAAACAATCCACGCCCTTTTGACAGCAATTGTGCCGGGCATTGAAATGAACACTGGAGAAGAATGACGGCAGAAGACCCAATATGATGATGAATGGATGATGTTGAGAAGAAGACGGACATTTTATTTAATTGTTATTGTTGAGGGCATATTTTATTTTTGACTTTTTATTTAAATTATCCAAAAAGCCCGATTGTCCGATCTCATCAAAATATATTCAACTATTTCGAATAAAATTGTTATGACATAAATTATTTTGTAAATTTTCATATTTTGGATGGTTTAATGAATCCAAAGATTTATTTTTTACAAATTTGTTAATTATTAAATGAAAGATTTTTGTTTTTAGCGTTGAAATTATCAAGACAAACTCAACAAATCTTCAATTAAAATTGGTTATGGCCCGCACCATCAAGAAGGTTGTTGGCGTGAAGAAACGCGTGGAGAAGTCGGCGACGACTTCCACTGCTGAGAAGAAACGTGGAAAGGGACGTCCGGCAGGAGGCGATGGTGGCAAACACAAGAAGACCAAGAAGAACTTCGTTTCATTCGAGAAGAAGAAATACGGCTCATTCGCGGTAAGCAAAATCACTCAAAAATAAGATTAAATCCAAACATTTTAAGCGGTTCATTTTCCGTGTGCTCAAACAAGTTCATCCGGACAGTGGGATTTCGTCCAAGGCAATGAGCATTATGAATTCGTATGTTTAATTGGGACTTGGGAGGAAAAAATAAATTCATTTTGGATTTTTAGATTCATCGTGGATTTGTTCGAGCGCATTGCTACGGAGGCTTCTCGCTGCTGCAAATATGCCAAGAAGGAGACCATCTCGTCCCGCGAAATCCAAACTGCCGTCCGTCTTATTCTGCCGGGTGAACTCGCCAAACATGGTTTACTGATAATAATTTAAAATTCCGAAACACGAATTTTATAGCCGTCTCGGAGGGGACCAAGGCCGTCACCAAGTACAACGCCAATGCCCTCGAGAAATGAAGAAAATGGATGCGAGGAATATAGAAAATAAATTGGAAAAGGATGATCTGCTGACCCAATATTTTATTTAAAATTCATTCACTTATTGCCTATATTTTGACATTCATCAAATTTAAAATTTGATTTCACTTCTTTTCGAAAATAAAATAAATGTTCCGATTCTTTTTTATTATCTTTGTTTTATAGTTAGCCCAAAGTTTTTCCAAATATGAGAGGAGATAACTTTTAATGAGACATGTAATATAAGTGCGAACTTTATATTTTATTAGCTCAGGATTTTTTGCCCTTCGGGGCTCAGAGTTAAAATTTGTGAAGATTAAAAAATAAAAAAAAATCATTTTTCGCTACTGGGAATCGAACCTCCGTAGTCGGTACCAAAAAAACCAGCAAGCCTACCACCTGCGCCACCCATATCTTGGACGGTCTGTCGAAATATAATTTAACTACTCATAGTAGAAATCCGATAAATACTATTTGGTTGGCCAATAAATTCTCGTGCACAGCAATGTGCACTCAAAATCGCTAAATTTAAATAAAAAATAAAAATAAAATCCATCAGAAAACATGCATATTTGTGGAAAAAATGAAATTATTTTCTATATTAGAAGCTCACGCTCACCCTAGAGAGGCTTTGAAATTTATATAAGTCTATGGGTTTCTTATTGAGAAAATACGGCTATTATAATAATTAACCCTCTCGCCTCTTCCATCTCTGATTTCTGGTCACCAATTTTCGCGCACCCCCCCCCCCCCTTTGTATATTTATTCGTCGAGCAACCACAACCACCATTACCCATTGATTTGGTCTTCAAACCCAATCCGTCATTTTCCATGTTTATTTTTCCCTTTTTTGATTATTCTTTCCCCGGAGTAAATTTATTTAAAGTTTGTCTCCCTTCTTGTCAAAAAATTTTAGTACATTATTTTGTCCCTCCATTGTTCCATCCAAAACTTTCAAGTCCAGACAAAAAATGGCCCATTTTCCATCTCTGGAAAGACCAATTTTTGGTTGCTAACCGACCAGAGATGAAATGTGTTGATATTGCCCTAATTCAGTCAAAAATTATATTGTCATTTGTCATTACTCATTACCCTAAATAATCAAATAAAAATGATGATTTGAATTTGCCTCCACCCCTTATCAATTTGTACGGTTGAACTTCTTAAATTGATGTCATTCCCAAAATAATCAAATTAAAATGATTTTTTATTTCTGGGATTACCTCGTCCACATCAATGATCATGGTTTTACGAACTAATTCCTTTAGCTGATTTATATGGAATCCACAATCGTACTACCTTTCATAATTCTTTTTGAATTATAATGGGGGAAATATTGTGCTAAACTTCAAAATTGCCAGAGGGCATTTTTACATTCTCCACGATGATCAAAAAATATTAAGGAAATAATTTTTATTGTTAAACTATTTTTTAATAAATAAATGAATGAATGACGAAAAAATGAAATGTTCAAAAGGAAAAATGAAATCATTTTGATACTTCAGAACAATGAAATAACAATTTATGTGGGAAAATGGCAAATTCAACATTTCCTCTTTCCCAATTGAATGAATGGAATAAATGGAAATGAATCATAAACGTAAATTGTCGAATGAATTGTTTTGTTATGGGGAGGACCAGAGGGAACCTAAATGTTAAAAAGGTTAAAACCCAGACACTTTTTCCAATTCTCCAACTTTGTTTGGCCATCCATCTTCCATCCATCCATCCATCCATCCACACCATCAGTAAATTACAATTCCCCTCTATTCTCTCCCCAAACCATTCAATCATTTCCTTCTTCCGATCAGACTATCTCAATATTTTATCAACATTTTTTTATTAAAATAATGAATGAATAACCTTTCATCCCAATTCTCCGATCCCATTCATCATCATTTTCCCAAGGCATTATCTGCCCATTCCTTCCATTTCCATTCCATCAATTTTAATTCTCCATAATTTACATTCATTATTCATTTTCACCGCAAGAATTCCCCCATCAATCCATCTCCATGCTTTATCCTCACAACCATTTTTAGTCCATTTAAAATGACCGACGGACCATTCAAATGCAAAGGAGAAAATGGCCCAAAATATTTGCCAAAAAATTCCGCCCAATCAATTCCTTTGGAGCCCTTAAAATTGGCCATTCTCATTATTTGGTTCATTTGTGCCGTTGTTTCCAATTGGATTGTTTTGGCTTTTGTGCATGATCTCGTCGATTGGTTTGCCCCCGCCATCCAAATATAAATTCCAGAATTTACTACTATATGCTGGCCTAGTAAATTTTGTAAATCTCAGCTTCTAGGCTTTTAGTACAATCGAGAATAGGCTTATTCGATTCATCATGGTCAATTTAGTTTATGAAATTTCCTTTCAAACCGTCATGAGTTTGTTTTGATAACTGTTTAAAACCCAAATCGGTTTTGATTTACTAACTTTTACTTAAGCCTTAATCGGTTTGAAATTGAAATTTCATAGTACAAAATCAACTATGCTGAGTTGAAAGAGCCTATTCGCAAGTCTCTGGGTTGCCTAGAAGCCAAGCTTTCCAAAATTTAGTAGGCAAATATCGAGTAAATTCCGGGGTTTACCAATTTTCATAATGCATCATAAAAAGTATTTCAATTCCAATCCATAATTCCAACCATAATTCTAAATTCACACAGGAATCCAATGCAAGATCCAATGTTTATGTTGCCTCAACAGGAATGGGCCCGAACTTTGGGTGATTGGATGGTTTCCCTTTCGTTCACCTCACTTTGCCTTTTGCTAATTTTTCATCGGCACCGATTCCTCCTATTTCGTCGACTTCTCTTCATTTTGGCCATTCTCAATTCCCTTCGTTCTTTGATGATTTTGTTGACCCGACTTCCTTCAAGCTATTCGGATAATGCCCAAAAATGTCGACCAAAAATGTTGGATGCGAATTGGTGGCTTTGGGCACAAAGAACATTGGAACAGGCAATTCGATTGGGCCTCCAGGCAAGTCCACTCAAATTTATAAAGGAAATTATTTAGCCAGAAAGATATTGTAATTGTCGAAAAAAGTATTGAAAATGCTGAAAAGAGTGTAACGGGTTCAGACTTCAGAATCCTATCCTATTCGCAACCGCGCTCTCAGGATGCATCATTTGATATTCACATAATATTGACCAATTTAAACTATTAATTTTATTATACAAAAACAAACCATTTAATATACTTTAATTTTGACCAAATCATTGAAAATTACCTTTATAATCTCTTTTAATCCCCATTGGGAATTATTTTTCAATCTCATAAATTGGGAAAATTGAGGGTCTAACTCCTTAATTTGTGGACATTTTTGAATAAATTTAAAGTTATAGAGAATTTAGAAAATGTATTTTTATGGTTCACCATACCAGGAGTTATGTTTTATCAAAATCCAGGGTGAAAGAGAGCGGAGAACTAAAAGAGCATTTACGATATATACAATTATATTATTCGGTGCGTTTTTATGAGAGTTATCGTTTGAGTAGGTTTAGATTCTAGTTTAGCATAAATTTCTAAATTGTTACAATCTTTTGGCCATTTTCAATCATTTTTTCGGCAAACAAAGTTTTTTCTTCGGTAAATTATAAATATTATCCAAATAAATGCGAAATATATTTATTTTGCCCTCTAGGATGGTTCACAAAAAATGCTTTGCGGCGACCAATTATTCTCTGGCCACACCGCAATGATGACAACATGTGCCCTTTGTATGGATTATTATTTGCCAGAAAAATGGAAATTGGCCAGTTGGTTGCCAAAATTGTTCGCATTGATTGGAATTCCATGCATGGTTTTGTCCAGGACTCATTATAGCTGCGATGTTTTGATTGGATATTGCCTAAGTGCCATCATTTTTATGTAAATAGAGGGATGGGGAAATATTTAATCTGCAGAAAAATTTACTGAATTTTCAGAAAATTATACCGGTTTAATGGTTTATCCTAGATCCTAAAGCCTATACCCAATCAATAGATCTCCTCGAGAAGCATCAATTGGCATAATTTGTCATGGTTTAACCAAACTTAATTTTGAAGAAAATGAAAAAACGGTTTAAACGGTTTAACAACTTTGATTTTTGGCCAAAAACTCGACAAATTATTATCATTCAATGTGTTTTGATGAGATCTATCGATAATCGATTCGGGATATGGTTTAGGATCAAGGACAAAGCGAAAAACCATTAAACTGGTATAATCTTCTGCATTTTCAATATTTATTTCTGCAAATAATAGTATCCATTGGAATTATGGGACATATTTTAATTTTTCATTATTTACAGGATTTATCATTCAATTTGTGAAATTCATGAAAATATGGCAGATAAATCAACATTCCACCGGACATTTTTATTGGCCAAATTCATTCATTGGTTTGAGGAGAATATGCCAAAGGAAAGGCCAAAAAATGAATGGGAAATTCCATTTTGGAATGAATTTTTGCAAAAATGGCGATGGAGGAAGGAAATGGCCGAAAAGCATGAAAGGGAGGACAGCAATGAAGAAACGAATTCATCAATTAGCAAAATATTCTTCGTTAATTCACCATAAAATCCATTCCATTTAATTCTTTATTTATGATCCTATTTTGTACATTTTTATATTTTTGTGCATTTTTGAGTAATAAACTTTTAATTAAAATTGAATGGAATAAAGTGGTTGCAATACTTTTGGTAACATTTTCTCGCGCATTCCTCCAAGATGGAAAATGTCCAAATAGGTGGCATAATTTTGGTAAAAATTGGACAATTTAAAAGTGCAACAAATCAATTGGACCAATTCCGAATATCTTTGAATGCCCGAATTGATGCCAAATTTGGATTGGAGTAGTCGAAATAGAATTCCCCCAAATTTGGTTGATTCCGAATAAAGAAGGTTACGACTGCGATCGGATATGCCGGGAACAGCTTAACAGGGGGAAAATTAATTTGAATGAATTAAATGCCGAATATTTATGAAATGGCTTGGAAGAATAAATTTATAATTTAGATATCATTCCTTGGTTATTTTTTGCTAATTTTTATTTTAAATACCGTATTTCCACTATTTGAAACCCCTTCCTATTAGAAGCCCCCTCTAACGTATTTTAAAATGATTTTTTTCCTCCGTTGAAGAGTCGTAAAAATTTAGTACCCCCTCCCCCATTTATTTGACCTCCATTGGAGGGTCTATGAAAATCATAAGCCCTGTGGCTTCTAATAGAGGAATTACGGTAGGTTAATTAAATTTATTAAATTTTTCCCGAAAATTCCACAAATTTCATTAGATAAAAAATCAAAAATATTTATTCTACCGGAATGGGAGAAAAGGATGCCCAAAATGAGGACAAATTCCTCGCGACTGAGGCCAGCCCTTTTGAATGGGGCCAATCCATTTGAATACAATTGTTGACTCATTTTGACCAATCTGAAAATAACTTTAAAAAATGTTTTTCACCAAATTAACCGAGGATCGAATCCATATTTTCGGGTTTGTTGAATAATTGCCGCCGGCATATTTCCATCACTTTTTGTTAAAGTTTCCTCATTTTTTTGGGCGGAATAGAAAAAATTGCAAAAATAAACGACGGATTGGCCAAGTGAAGTTAACAATCGAACCTTAAGGGGAAGTTGAAACCATTTTAGGGAAAAATACCCCTTATCTATATACTCGATCCTGGATTTGCATTTGGCCAAAGAATGGCATCGATTTGGCCATATCCACACTGAGGAAATGGTCCAATGTCCAGTCCATTGGCCAAAGGTGGAAAAAACCGTGCAGCTCAATTTCCTCCAAACATTTTGCCTTCTCCCAATTCTGGGGAATTCCCTTGGGGTAAAATGATGTTTTTATTCCCTAAATTTTTTAAATTCACTGAAAATTTATGCGCAATGTTCAATAAATTTTTCTCGCTGCTCAGCAAATCCTCCAAAGATTTGAATTGTTCAAAATAACTTTTTGGCACTTCGGCCACGGAAAGACTGACACGTCGATATTGGCTTTCCATGTCCAAAAGGGATGCCAACAAATTTAAGTCTTCAGTCCTCATTAAATATTCATCATTTTTTGGCAAAAGCAAAGATGGCAATTTAATGGTTTCCTCCCCTTTTTCTTTGTTGAATCGAACCACTCAAAAAATAAATAAAATTGAATAAAATTATAAATAATTAACTCACAATCCTTTCGCATTCCCATTTTAATGCATTTTTCCAGTCGACATTTTCGGCAACAAGTTCTATTCTCTTAAAAATGAATTGGTCCAAATAATTCGGCCATTTTCCCAATTCACCTTTGTCCATTTTGCATTTTCGGCCTTTTCCGCAGAAATATTCCCTTTTCTTTGCGATTGAAAGCCTAAATAAAAATATTCGGAGAATTTTAACATTTAATGAAAATTTGCCTGAAAAAGGCAGCACATGCCAAACAAGAAATTATACCAAAATTTCGTCCTCCACTTTGATCACCACAAATTAGACATTTCATATTTGTGGTAGCGGCACATTTTTTGATAGTTCCAAATTTCATTGTCGATTTCTTCATTTTTTATATTTTTATTAAAGAGCAAAATGGATTATGGCAAATAATTCACATTTTTTGTGTTGGCAATTATATATGGAAATGTTAGGAGGGAGAGGGGGATTTGGTCAATTGTGGCATTTCTTAAATTAGAAGACAAAAAATTGTATTTTTGGAAATGAGGAGGAGGAGAAGCACAGAACAAGAATGGAAAAGTAAATTGGCAGCTTTCATTAACCATTTATAAGATAAGCACATATATTTGACTGACAATGACAATGACCATCCATTCATAAAATTAATTATTTAATATATTTTAAATTAATTCTTATATGTTGAATTCATTCAATATTCTAATCCACTAAATTGTGACATTCTCCAATTAAAAATAACTTTTTTATTAACATTTTCTATATTTGATGTCATTTCCATATTTTAATTCTCAATTATTTAAATGGCATTTATCTTAATTCAAAACAAAAATTCATAGTTCCTTCATTTGGCCAATCTAAATTTGGTCACCAAAACATTGGGAAAAGAATGAATCGCTAGAGAAATTAATCACTTTTTCTTTAGCAATTAATTTCGACAATTTCTTTTGACCGTAAAATTATTTGTCATTGACTAATAAATGAAAAGAAATCAAAATTGGATGAATGAATGAATAAATTTAAAAAATATTAAAAGAAAGGACAAATGCCCCTAGCAATGTTCTGTCGAATGAATTCGCATCCGGCACATCCAGCGGCCTCCACTTTCAAATATGGGGAATTTGTTCCCAATGGAAGTGGACTTCCCATTTGGCCTCCTTGAATTGGGCCAAACTACTTCGCCTCGTTCCCCGGTGGCCAATCAGGAATGTGTCCAACAAATTGGCACTTTCGAAGAGGAAATATAGATGGCATCCTAGTTGGAAATTTGACCATTCATTTGTGGGTACTTTTCGGTTATCTACCATAAGATTAATTTTGAACGAAGGGTCACCTTTATAAGTGATTGGAAATTAGGGTTACGGATAAGGCAGGTTATCGCCTGCAGACCATAATCTTATACCGAATGACCCATAGGGGATACCGTAACTTTTCCCCAGTTGGTTCAAAAAATCTATTAGTGGTAAATAACCGAAAAATATCACTCATTTATGCCTTTTCCAAACCTCCCAAATCACAAAATGGATGCAATTCTGCATAGCCAATTGGCTCACTGCCATTTGCCCTTTCAAAACATTCACCAAATTCATCGCAAATGCAAAATTTGAGGCATCCGTACATTTTGATGGTAATGAATTGGCCATTCCAATGATTTTCGTCCACATCACCCGTTCCAATGCCTTTGTAAAATTCCACTAAAAATGCATCGTCCTTCGTCATAATTTGGCATGGACACATTTCTGCTCGGAAATGGATAAAAATGTTATTTTTGGGCCATATATATTGGCCAAATCTTTATCTTTAGATATATCCTTTATTAATCCTAATTAAATTTAAATTCTAATTTTCCCATATAATAAATTTCAGTATATTTACAAAGTTTCGATGGAAATAGAATTTCGATCCAACAATTTGTGGCCGCCAATCCAAATGAGGGAAACCAAATCAGTGTCCGAGGATTCATTGAAACATTGAGGCGATATTTTTAATGAATTGTTCATTGTCATTGGTTCAATGAAAATAAAATAAAAGAAAAATAAAAGAAGAAAACAATTCCAGAAATTCATTCAAAATAATTTTATGTTTTTTTCATTGTCTCTCTCAATAAATTTGGGCCTAATTTATATTCAAATCCTCGAATTCGAATGGTTAAAAAACAATTTTTTTTGAAAATAGGACAATAAATATGAAGATGCTAATTGTTTTATTGGCCTTTGACCAATGTTTATTTTTACTTTTCATTTCAGCAAAAACACATCAATTGAGCGAATTGAGAGGATTATTAAAATATATTAATTAATTTAAATTTTATTAATTCATCGAAATTGAGTCATAGAATTTTATTTATTTAATATAATTCTTCACTTTTGCATTTTTTTTTTGCTTTTATTTTCCAGGAATTTATTCAACAATTTTAATTAACTTTTTGTATAAAAAATTGTTGCAATTTGGGAAAAAGGTACTAAAAAGAACAATTATAATGCTTAATTGCAATTTAATGCACAATTCATGGGAAATTTTTCATTTTTTCCATGCCTTTCCACACTTTTTCTTCAAATATTTACAATAAAATAAATCTAATTTTTCTATTTCATTTTTCGTTCAATTCAAATTCAACAAAAAATGCCGGAAGGAATGATGAAAATTTCCGGCAGAAATTGCCCTCATTAAAATTGACAAATCAAATTCTCCGTTGCATATGAAATGAATAATATGAATTTATTATTTTTTTATGCTCTACCGATTAAAATTAATTGGTGAACCCATTTTTAGTTTTTTTGCACATTTTTCTCTGAAATCAAAAATGCAAAAAAAAAATTCCAATTTTATTTATTTCGATTCAATTCTTAATACAAATTTTATACCCGTTAATAATATTTTTTTTTGGTTATTATTGTACTCTTTAATTAAGTGAAATTTGAGGACTAGGCAAATAAAATCTTCTACCAAGTATTTTATTTCACTGCTAAACTTGGTTTAATCGGAAGTTCATTCCAAATAAAAAATTGTTAAGGTATGAAATGATCTTCTACAGCATTTATGCACTTTCTCAATTCACCCAATAAATTTTAAATTATATGCCATGAAATTTAGGGTAAAAAGTGTACCACCCAATTTTTCAAACAATGAAATAACAAAATTATTGGAAATTTGAAATGGCACATTTAATTATGGAATTCTTCTACCTTTCTTTACTACCAAATTTAATTTAATTTAGGCAAAATTCGAGACAAAAAGTGCCAATTAGAACAAATTGTAGATTTTTTGACCAATTTTATTTCTTCGGCTAAATTTCATTTCTTGAAAAATGTCCTTTGAAAACCCACTCAAATTTGCGACTAATTTCTACTTTGGAGTGGCGAAAATCAGCAGATGCAAAATTTGCCTTTTTGCCATAAATTCTAACATTAATTATTAACCGAACACTCGTGCAAAATTTACGCATTTAATGAAGATGAAAATATAAATGAGCACTTTTTAAATATTATTTTTAAGAGGCTTTAATAAAAATGAATTTATTAATTACTTTGAATTTTCTCCAAATCAAATTCAATCGGCATTCAACTCTGACAAAATTGTACCGTAAGTTTTTTCTATTTTTATCCATCAATTTCGGGCATTTTCTTCCCATCATTTTATTAATCAAAATTATAACTTAAATTGAATTCCATAAAACATCCATTTATCAAGCCAATTTTTTCCAATTCAATTTAATTTTTGCGATACTTACATTCCCGAATGACCGAAAACCTTTGTGATTTGAATTTGGATTTTGCCGTGCAAATTGGCAACAATTTGATTGTGCCATCAGCAGGAGGAGGGGGATGGTTTTGCTCATAAAAATAGAATAAATTGAAAAAGTCCCAAGTCCCAAATTCCAAACCACTCCGAATTTTTATTCCTATTATCTGCTTATTTATATCCTATTTAATTCATTCAGCCTTCTTCCATTCTCTTTTCAATACTCTCCCAAATTCCAACCAAATTACAATATTTTTCTTCGACTCTTTTCATTATATTTGATGGGCAATTTTCTGATGGTGAGTACCAAAATGATAAGTCCCTTATTCCATTATTTTCATTCAAAATAATAATTTTAATATATAAAAACACAAATTTAACCAGAATGAAACACAATCTAACCGGAAAATACAAATCTTTCCGGAATGAAAAACAATCTAACCGGAAAATACAAATCTTTCCGGAATGAAACACAATCTAACTGGAAAACACAAATCTTTCCGGAATGAACACAATCTAACCCACAAATCTTTCCGGAATGAAACACAATCTAACCGGAAGACACAATTCTTTCCGGAATGAAACACAATCTAACCGGAAAACACAAATCTTTCCGGAATGAAACACAATCTAACCGGAAAACACAAATCTTTCCGGAATGAAACACAATCTAACCGGAAAACACAATTCTTTCCGGAATGAAAAACAATCTAACCGGAAAACACAATTCTTTCCGGAATGAAAAACAATCTAACCGGAAAACACAATTCTTTCCGGAATGAAACACAATCTAACCGGAAAACACAATTCTTTCCAGAATGAAACACAATCTAACCGGAAAACACAATTCTTTCCGGAATGAAAAACAATCTAACCGGAAAACACAATTCTTTCCGGAATGAAACACAATCTAACCGGAAAATACAAATCTAATCTAATGAAACACAATTCTTTCTGAAAAAAATATAACCGGATGAAACACAAATCCTTCCGGAAAATAATTATAGAAAAAATAACTAAACATCGAATCCTAATCTTGCTATAATTATTTATATAGGCCTAAATTTCTCCTAAAATGCCGTTTTCTTCCTTTTTCAGATTTCATTTCAAATCATTTCCATGCTTCTTCTTGACTTAAATATTTATTCATCCTTTTTAAATTAGGATTTTCGCAAAATCTGGTTTTCATTTTTTCATAAAAGCTCGATTTTGGTTTATAATATTTTTGATCGAATTGAAATAAATCATTTTTTCAAATTTTTAAACACCGAAACTGTATTTGAGCAATCTATTCGTTCATTGTTATTTCCTCTTTAGATTGATTTAATTTTAGTAATACCAATAATTTTTGGCCCTAAATTTGTGTAAATTCAATCAAACTTTCCCATTTCCCAAATTAAATTTGCCAATCCCCTTCTCTTTTTATGTTTAAAAAAGCCAAATTATGCCCTGACCAAGTCACAAAAAATATCATAATTGCGAATTTGAATTGGGGAAATTGGATGTGCCACAAATGTTACTTCCAATTATTTTGGCCAAAAATAAACTTAACGAGCAATCTTAAAACATCATTAAGAAAATAAATGGGTACACTCCTTTTGGATTAGGCCAATTTTGTATCAACATATTTGAATGAATCAGTAAACCATTTTTAAATATGGTATCATCTTCCAAAAGCCAATTATTAGGCATACAATTTGGAATATTTCATAAATAGATTTTCAACATTTTCACAAATATAATTTCCATTAATTATTTTTCGCCTAAAATACTCTGTTCAAATATTTTATCTATTTTTTTCATTCAAAATCAAATCATAAATCATAAAGCATTGCTGCAAATTGGTTTTTCCCTGGGAAAATGGAGAACAATAAAATAAAACATTAATTTTGTTGAATCATATTCAATATGCAAAAAGGAATAAAATAATATTGGAAAAGCAAACTGTATTTAAGTGTGGGAAAATCTTTCTTCTTGCTAAATTTTAATGGCCATAAAAATTAAAAAATGGATTTTGGTCCATTCCAATATTCATATTTTTTAAAATTTTTTTACAATTTCAGCAGGCTTTTATAGGCGCCCAACAGTCCATGTCCCAATCTGCTGAATCCCAAACCATCTCCACCAATCATCAAATGCCCTATTTGACATATTTGAATTTGGTTGAACATATTGTCGGCCTCCTTTTCCAATTTTCCACCATTTTTGCCATTTCCCTCCTCCTTTCCATCTACAATTTTCGACCCCATCTTTTACGGGTCAAAACATTTTCCCGTTCAATGCTTTTCTATCTTTGCCTCCATTTGGTGTGCTCTTTGCTTGGAATTCCCCATTTAATTTACAAAGTTTTTTGGTGGCAACCACTTCAGCCTGGAGGTAATACCTAAATCAATTATAAATGAGTCACAAAATAGCAGCTATAGACACTTGATAGGGTACTTAGACCATTCTTTTGGCCATAGTTCAATTAGGAAGCAACCAATAAGAGAAATAATATATAATTCGGAAGACCAAAATGTCCTCTACAATTTGACCTTTGCCTTTGAATGTAATAAAGTCGAATTTTTGGTGAAAAACCGCTTTCCTACAAGATGTTTTTTGGTTTTCAAAAAATAGCTAATAAGCTATTTTCTAGAGGATATAAAATGCTATCGAATGGCATATAGCCTATTGGAATTGGTTGTTATTGGTACCTAGTTAAGCTATTGCCTAAAAATTGTCCAAATAACCTAATGGCTTTACTCAAATGTCCTGATTTCGCATAAAATGAATTACATATTATTATAGTCCTAATCTAAAAGGCTAAAGTTGTTTGAGGCAAGAGCTGGTCCTAGATTATCGCCCCAGGCCTTCGTCGGAGGCCTAGGTCTCCAGTGGCCCAATTAACGAGATAGGAATAAAAAAAAATCAACATAAATTATTCAGTATTAAATGTGTGGGAAAATATGATAAATAAATGTGGAGGAAAAAAATCATTAAGAGATGGGAAAGGGTGGTTTTAAAAAAGACAGATTGGGGGCAATATGTATTTGATATTTGATTGATAGGGTGGCGGGACGAATAGGCAAAAAGTGGGGGTACAGTAAGATGAATAGGAAAGGCCCTTATTGGACATTGTTGTTATTTATGACATATATACCCTTCTATAATCTAATATTTCCCCCATCCATCAATTCAGTCCCTTCCGTTTATTTGCCATATTTGTTGTATTGGAGTGGATTGCCCGAACTCTCCTATATGGCATTGGCCCCATTGCCAGTGTTTTTCCTCATCCTCGATCGATGTTTCACACTTCGAATGGCAAATTCCGCACAAAAATGGAGCATTTTCCTTTTTTGGGCCTCCATTCTCTCGGCTTTGGCCGTCTATTTTGGCAGTTTTGCAATTTATTTGGCCGAATTGCCATTGGATTTAAGCCAAAGTCAATTTTTCGTACATTTTAATTGATTCATTTTCCAATTTTAGTCGCCAATTGTGAATTGGCCTCCTGCCAAATGCGCAAATATCGAAATATTCTTCAATTGTCATTCAAAATGATTTTCGGCACCGCCAATGTGCTTTTCAGCCTTCTTTTCCTCTATTTATTGAACAAATCGGGAAAAGCCAAAAATTTAGTCAGTTTTTTTTAAATTAATGCCATTTTAATTGGAAGGCATTTTTCCTCATTTTTACACAAAAGTAGTTTCTAATAAATCAGAAACTGGTTTAGACCTTACAAAGCTTATACCAATTTGTAGATCTCATCGAGACGCATCTAATGGTATATAATTTGTCAGGTTTTGGACCAAAAATTAAAGTGTTTAAAACAAAAAACTAGAAATATGCTTTATACGGTTTAATTCGCTCAGTTTCCATTTAATAAGAAATAAATATGTCAAAAGACGCTTCTCTATTAAATCTGCAAAAATGGTATGTATAAGTTTTGTTGGTCTAAAACCGATTTCTGATCTATTAAAAGTCAAAAACTACTTTTGGGGTAACAAAAAAGTAGCTAAAAACTAAAAAGGAGTAAAAACCTATTTTATCATTTTAATTAATTAGTTATTTACAGAAAAACAGAGTGGTCAAATATACAATTATGCTGGAAATTCTCTTCAATGTTATTCCCGGCTATTCGGCTGTCGCCTTCAATCTTGTAAGGAAATAAAAATGAGGGACTTAAATTCTATGGCATTCACTTTCACAGATCAGCGGAATTCCTTCGTCCGCATTTGTTGGCGAATTCGCATTGGTTTTCTGCGCGATGGATGCTGCCATTTGCTCATTCATTTATTTAAAGCTATTTCTTCGCCAAAAGTCAAATTCCATAATTCCCACACAAATTGTGCGCGGCATCAACACTTCAATGTCAACAAGGACATAATGGAAAGGAGGGTGATTATTAATGTGGCCAATGGCATTCACTACACGATGATTTTGGCTAATAATCATTTGCCAAAATGATGAGGCAATTTTGTCCAATTTTTAAGCCAAAAATACTGAATAATTTATAGCAAATTGTAAATACCGTAAATACTCTTTTAATTCCCCACTCTCTAATACCGTATTTCTTCTATTAGGCCCGATGCTTACAATTTTCATAGACCCTCCAAAGGGGGTTTCTTTAGATTGAGTGGCTAATAAATTTCAAAGAGTCTCCAAAGGAAATTCATTTTTTACCTTTTTCCACCATAAAATACGGTAGAGGTGACTTCAAATAGAGGAAATACGAAATACTAATTCCTTGCCCTTAGCTTTGAGGATCCAAGAATTTTAAAAATTATGGAATTTTCTTAGCCCCCAAAATCCGCTATAATTTGTTCAAAAATGTCCACAAATAAGGAATTAGATTAGATCCCAAATTTTCCTAACTTTTGGGGTGCGAAAAATAATTCCCCATGGGTAATTAAAAGAGCATTTAGGGTATATTTCAATTATTGTAAATATTTACTTTATATTATTCATTTCATATGTACAAAATATAAAAAGTTTAATGTCAATAATTCGAATTATTCCCTCAAATTTTCCAAATTCGCTGTTCGTCCATTGCAATTTAGTACATCTTTTGGATCTTTCCTTTAAAAAATATTATTTAAATATTTGTTTAAAAAATGCACAAATGGAAAATGACAGTGAATTCGGCGCCATGTTCGCATTCCGCCGACCTTGGCCTAATTTGTGCCATTTTGCCAAATTTAATTGTGAATGCACCGTCAAAAATTAATGGCAAATTCTGTGGGGAATTTTTGGTTCAATTTGTTGGAAATGTGAATTTATAATTGCCAATAATGCCTAACAAGTAAGGGGCCTTTCCTATTTTCCTACTCTACCCTTAATTTTTGCCTCCTACGTCATTTTCCGCCATCTCTTTTTGTGCCTTTTATCCCTTATTCCGGGTCCTTTTTTTTGTCCTCGTCCTAATTTTAATCTAGGGCCAAAGTGGTTCGGGGCAAGAGCTGTCCTAGGCTCTAGCCTCGAACCTTCGCTGGGTTAAGCTAGGGTTATCCTAAGACAGTTTCGATTTCAGAAAATCGATGAAATTTAAAATATAAATTGGGAATTTTGCGCAAAATAAAGCGAAAATGGAGAAACTGAAACCGAAAAACGATTTTTTTAAAAACCAAAAATCGGATTTTGTCGAAATCCCGTTTAAAACCGATTTTGTGCAACCCTAGCTTAAGCCCTAGTGGCCCAATGAATGGGATAGGCATAGGGATGGAGCGCAACTTAAATTATTCTTTATTAAATGTGCGTAAAATAGCTTTACATGTTAGGAAAGGAAAAATGGGTGGTTTTAAAAAGGAAGATTGAAGCAATATTTGATTGATAGGGTGACGGAGTAATTGGGCAAAAAGTGGGCGTACAGTAGGACAAATAGGGAAGATCCTTATTATTGGCCATGGTTGGCATTGACAAAAATACCTTAAGGTCATAGGCAAAATCGAGAACATCCGGAATAATTTCATCCAAACTTTCACCCTCAATTGCCGAAATGGCACAACACCGGTCAAAGAGGATTTGGAATTGTTGGGAATATTTATTATTATTATTATGATGGGAATGGGAGGAGGAATTTTTGTCATTTTTGCTAAAAAAAATAATTAAAATAAAATTTGGAAATTTTAGTAAAATTTTTTACCTATAATTGATGCTCACATTTTGTTGTCCAAAAATGGCCAATTCACTTTCCAGGCATTGAATGAATGGATTTTGGTTGCAAATGACCAAACGAACCAAAACTTCAATTCGTTGGGTAGAATGATGGCCAAAATATATTTGCTTAAATTTCGGAAATTATTTGTAAAAACTTTTCTCCGGAAATTGTTTTTAATATAGTAGACAAAAGTCGATTTCAAACATGTAACGGTTTTAAATCTCGGTTTCTATTATTTTCGATTTTAAAGAGCAAAAATTCCAAAATTACGGTTTTAAATTTCATCGATTTTTTGAAATCGATTTTGGATTATAATTTTTACCTTTTCATTCCCTTGAATCGCCGGAAGATTTGGAGCCGAAGGAGATCTACCAGTGGCGGATAGATTTCCATAAATTTGGCCCATGAAACAAAATATAATTTTTGAAATCAATCAAATTAAAATTTTGATTGGAAGTGGAATGGAAGGAATATGGCCAAATTGAAGGAAAAAAGGGGTATTATAATCCACTGGAAAAAGCCATAAAATCAGTTGCCTTTCTTCCATTTCCTTATCAATTTTCCTCAAAAAATTTTTAATGGCCAAGGGAAGCCGGATTTGGCGCCCTCCATAAAATTGGCAGTCGACACTAGGAGAAAGGGAGTGCCTTTTAACATTTATATTGCCAATCAAATTGTGAATATATTTATTTATTCTTTTTTTAATTATTTATAAAACAATAATTGATTTTGCTATTCAAAAAATTTTATTAAAATCTAAAACCAAAAAATACGAACAATATTTTGTTCACCGAAGGAAACATTGAAATAGTAGAAAAAATATTAAAAATTTCAAAAATTGTAATAATAAAAATAAACATTTATTTTATACCTTTCGATATATCTAGTTAAATTGATTATATTTCTGCTTAGATATAACCAAATTCTAACAAAGTTTTGAACCAAAAACCAAAATCTGTTCAATCGATTCAATACCCCCACATTGACTACTTTTAAATTTGACCAAACCATGACAAATTACATATATAATTCGATGCGCCTTGATGAGATCTATCTATCGACTAATAAATGTACGATTTGGGGTCTAGGATAACATCTTCAATAATTTTTCTACAATTTCATTGTTTTTTCGACAAATTAAATACTAAATATTAAGCAAAAAGAATCCAAATTCCAAATGCATTTTTTGTCAAAAATCTAAGCTAAAGCCATTGAATTAAAATGAAGGACAACGGCCAATTCCATTCCATCCTCTTCAATTTTCAAATAATTCGGGTCAATTTGTGTCATTCGCCCATAAAATCCATTGAACATAAAAATTCCGTCCAATTTCATTAACTCAAATAAATAAATTATTCTCTCAATTTGGCAAACTCACTTCAACCAATTCAATGGGAATGAGGCCAAAAATGCGGGGAATTATTTGTGAAAGAAGAATGCCTTTTCGGATTGCCCCCAACCGTCCATTCATTTCGTAGGCATTTTTTGAAGTGAAAATTGGATGCCGGCAAATCACCTCGGTCCGACGACATTCCACCAATGGTTCCATTTGGTTGAGGAAGAGATGGACCCGGAGGGAAATGAATTCATCAGCATCCAAAAAGGGAAAAGAAATAAATGAATTGGATTAAAATTACTGTACCAGTAAATTGATGGAAAAAATTGTTCATTAAATTGTGTGAATATTCTTGTAATTTAAAACGTGTAGCGAAATTTGTGTCCCCGAATTTTGTCTCTATCAAAACAATAATAAATAACTCTAAGAGATTAAAATTTAGGGCCAAGATTAAGATTTGGGTTCGGATTCTGAGGATTTTGACAAGATTTCCGAACTTTGGATGGATATTGTGCTAGAGATTTCGATTTTTTAAAAGGGCTGCAAAATTTGGGGCCTCAAATTTCGGTTAATCATTTAAAATGGGGGGGGGGGGGGGGGGGGGAGGGATTGCTAATGAATCAATTTATATGAAATTATTCAACAATAAAATGAATGGATGAATCATAAAGGTGGAAATATTTTATTATTTCTTTTGGTTTTGATCAGACAAATTTGCTATAATTCAAGATTGAAAATAATAAAATTATGTATTTTAGGCCCAAATTTGCTTGCATCAACCACAGATAAGAAGGAAAAATTATTTTTATAGAATTGATAATGAAAAGATTGATTCGATTCATTTGCAGACAAATATGGAAATGAATAATTTGATTTAAATAAATATTTTTAATTATATGCGATTATTAAATTTAATTAATGTTTTTTACATTAATCAGATGCAAATAAGTCCAAAAATATGTGTAAATAATAAGCTTCTTGTTATTATTTTTCAATTTCATAAAATGTTGCTAATTTAAATTAAATTAATTTAATTACATCCAATTTTGTTTTCAATTTAATTAAATTTTTTGCAAAAAATTAATCATATATAAGCCCAAAAATATGTTTTTAGATAATTTCCCTTTCTTATATTATCTTTTTCAATTTCATAAAAATCATAATTTCCATTTAAAATATTTTTGCAATTTTCAAAACGATTTAGTACATTTTTTTTCTCTATTTTTTTCATACTTATAGGCTACAAATTTCTATTTCAGCTGGACAATTTTATTTATAAAACCGCCATAATAAAATAAACAAATGAGCAAATAGAATATTCGGATTGGACAAAATTTGGTCATATTTTAGAATTAATTTTTGTGGATTAGAACGAACATTTGTGCAAATAAATTTGTGTGCCAAAAAGTGGATCCAAGTTGTGTGATGTTTAATAAATCTGCCCAATTTTGTTGTCAATTTTGAACTAATTCATCGAAACCAAAATTTGTGAATTTGGTTTAGGTATTTCCATTTTATCCTCTTTTTCTGACCATTCTATGCTTTTATGGCCAAATCCCCTTAATAGGCCATAAAAATCATCAAAATTTGCATTTCTCTTTAATTTTATTCAAATTCAATTTAATTTGGCCCAAAAATGGATAATTTGGATGAAACACGAAATTCGCACGCAAAATTGGCTGAACAATCGACATTGGCATTGAAAATGTTGGATGAAGCAATTTTCAGGGAAAAACAGGCAATCAGGTCAGTCAAATATTTCCCCTCTATGAAATTTATGAACCCACTTTCTAATAGAAGCCCATTCTGGAGTCTAGAGTGGCTTTGTAAATTATAAGCCCACGGGCTTATAATGGAAGAAATACGGTACTACCAAATCCCATATCTCCCTTTTCCTTCTTTTTATAATATTTTTCCCTTTTAGAATGCAAATTATGGTTTACGGTGCCAATTTTCAACCACAGAAACCCAATTTTTTGTCCACAATTCCTTCCACCTCCTTTTTGCCCAATTTTGATGGAAAAATACCAAAAAATTTGCCACCATTTTTGCCTACAAAAATTGATGAACAAAAAGAAAAACAACAGAATTTCACAAAGCAAAAGGGCAAATTCCTTTCAATAATGGAAAAATTGGAACAAAAAAGTGAAAGAACAAGGCAAATTTTGAGTAGGAAAAAATATGCGGAATATTTGAGCAAATTGAAATCCACAAATTGTATTGATAACAACATTTTGGGCACCAAAAAATGTTACAAAGATGTGCGAATTGCAAGCAGATTTATGTTAGATAAAAGTGGCAATATTTTGTTGGACAAAAAGAGTGGAAAACCCTACATTTGTTATGAGGATATGTAAGTAAATTAGTCCTAATTTTAGTCCTAATTTAGGCTAAAGATCTATGGTTAAAATTGTTTGGGGTCAGAGCTGAGCTTAGGTTCTCGTCCCGTGCCTTCGCCGGAGGCATAAGCCCCCATTGACCCAAGGAATGGAATAGGGATAAAATAAAGGGAATTCAACGCTAGATTATTCTTTATTAATTGTGCGGAAAATATTGATAATAATGTGAAGGGGAAAAGCATTAGGATTAGGAGGGAAAAAGGTGGGTTTAAAAGGCAGATTGCATTGAGGCAATATTTGATTGACAGGGTGAGAGGGCGATTGGGGCAAAGAAAAGTTGGGGTACAGTAGGATAGATAGCAAAGGCTATTAGGCATTATTGGCATTGACAAAGTACATAAAAAATTGAGGAATATTTATGATATGATGTTTTTTGGCAATGCAGGTTTGATTGCATCCATCGAGGCTATCAAAAGCCAAAATATGGAGGATTGAGGGCAGTTTATGCAGAGTTGAAAGAATCCTATGCGAATATTACACTGCAATGTGTGACCATTTATTTGAAGGCATGCGGCCATCAAAATGTGGGGAAAGAATCGGACGAAGAATGGGAAGCGATGGATGAATAATAAAATGAATGGATTGCTATTTAAGGAATTAATTAGACCTCACTTATGCATTTCCATTTTCCATCCATACCGTATATACTCTTTTAGTATCCCATGGGAATTATTTTTCATTTCAGCCTCTCAAAAATTGGGAAAATTTCGAATCTAACTCCTTAATATGTGGACATTTTTAAACAAATATAGCGGATTTTATAGAGTTATAGAGAATTTAGAAATACAATAAAAAAAATTTAAAATACACACTGCCCGGATATAATAAGTGCTCAAAGTCGAGAATGTGGAATTAAAAGAGTAAATACATATATTTTTTGCCTTATTTATATATTTAATTGATGGCCTAAATTTTAATTTAATTTTATTTTATTATATTTAAGCATTGGTGCTAATTATCAATAAAAAATTCCAGCCAAATCGAATCAATTTCCCAAATATTTTACATTTTTCCGCGTTTCAATAATTTTATTTTTATAAATATGGAATTTTTTCCTCTTCAAAAGCCAAAATTGATTGTAATAAAATATAATCATTTTTGAATTGATAATTTCAACATTTTTTGTAATTTCTGCTGACGGCCATTAATTTCATATTTAATTATTTCATTGCTATATTTTACTGCTTATTCGCCCAATTTATTTGCTTTCCCATAATATTTTAATATATATTTTTTATTATTCTTTCTTTTTGTGGTCACCTCAATTTGGGGTTAAAGTACCAATAAATGAATCATTCGGTGGGGCAAAATGATTTACTTAGAATGTAGACTAATTAAAGAAAGATAAGAAAAGAGATAAGAAACGGGAATGATGATATGCTTGGGGCATTTGATGACCCAGACAGAATTCAAAGGCATTATTATTAATAAAATAATTCACCTATTCCCATGCATTTTGCAAGGAATATTCACATTTTTTCCTTGATGAGTCCATCTGCTTTATTATTTATATTCTATGGTGAAATTTATGTCCCCGAATTTTGGGCAATTAACATAAATAAAATTTATGGTCCTACCAAAAAGATAGCAAATAATTTGACAGAATAAAATTTAGGTACAAAATTAAAGTTTTAAAATGGTTCAGAGGAGGGAATCTTTAGAATTTTAGGCTAGGCTTCAGAATTCGTATGATGGGTATTGGGCTACAAATTTCTTTTTTTGATAAGGCCAAAAAATTCAGGTCCTCATTAACCAATGATGCCCATTATTTGCTCTCAAAATATTCCTTATTAGAAATATTTACTTCAATTAATGCTTATCCATGAACAGTTGTTCCACCCTAAACATTTGTCTATTTAATTAAATCGCTTTTCCCTACACTTTGCTTCTTTCCCCCAACAAACTCCCTCGGCATTCTTTTGAACCTTTCTTCTTATTTGTTTAATAAAGAATATTCGCATTATTTTGGAACATCTCAAAAGAGAACATTCAACGGGTGGTAATAGCCGAATAATTCCTAGCAAATTTATTTCATATTTTAAAAACATTTTCAGAAGTCGAATTTTACTGAATTCAAATCAAAATATTTCCCAATTTTTACCTTAAATGATGGATTTGTCCAAAGAGAAAACAATTTCCGATGATAAATTCGCCAGATTGCCAGAATTTGCGAGGCCATTTCTATACGAAATTAGTCTGTCTCCTTGTTTGGAAACATTCAAATTTGAAGGAAAAGAGACAATCCATTTGGAGGTGGCCAAAATTGCCAATTTAATTCATCCAATATTTCCTCATTTTAAAGATAATAAAATCGACCAATTTCCTCCAACTTCATTCCAGCGGACTTCAAATTGAAAATGCCTCCCTAAAATTGGCCAATGGGAAAGGTTCGAAATATTTAATACCCAAAATTTAAATAATTTTTTTGAAAATTTGCAGTTTTTGATTTGAAAATTCAAATTGATGCCAAATGGTCGCTTCTTTCCTTGCAAATTTGCGAACAAATTGAACCACAAAAAGTTGAATTGGAAATTCAATTCAATGGAGAAATCCGAAATGAATTGGAGGGATTTTACAGGCAAATTATAATTTTTTGGGGGTGGTATTTAATTTGGTGAAAAAATATTTATAACGGTTTAATGTTTGTTCTAGACATCCAAATCATAAATCCAATCTATAAATCAAAGATCAAGACGTATTGATTGGTATATAATTTGTCGTATTTGTTCTAAAATTAATAGTGTTAAACTGCTTAAAACCATCTTTTTGTTTAGGGTAATAAAACTAAGTTAGAATTGGTTAAACCATGGTAAATTTTTAACAATCGATGGTATGGTTTTGAGGTTAGAATAATGGTTTATAACTATTAAATTTTTTCTCCTTTTTTAATACTTTTTCTGCAGCAGATTGTTTTTTGGTACTATCGGTTATCTGCGAGTAGATTTTTTGGGTCATCAGGGGAAAGGTAATGATAATTTAACCCCCAAGGATCATCATTCATCAGCCATTGGGTTGGGGTCTTTAGGGGATATGGTATCATTTGAATACCTGTAATCCTAGCCTAGCCTTAATCAACTATAGGGAGGAACTTTTATTTCTAAAACATCTGCTCACAGATAACTGATAAGTTACCTTTTTTCAGATATTTCACCATTTTTGAATATTAATAAAGTTAAATTTAATTAAAAATACAGATCACCCTACCGTGATGTCAATGGCAAGGAACAATTTTTGGCCAGTACCCAATTTGAGAGTACCTATGCCCGAAAAGCCTTCCCTTGCTGGGATGAACCAATTTATAAAGCGGAATTTGATATTCACATGGAAATTGCCGAACATTTGTGTGCCCTATCAAATATGGACGTAATTGAGGAAAGGAAGGGGACAAAGGAAGGCAGAAAATTGGTCAAATTTGGGCGAAGTCCGCCAATGTCCACATATTTGGTGGCATTTGCCATTGGACAATTCGAATTCGTTCAAGTTAGTCCCCCTCCAATTTGTTGCCACTTATAATAGCTCATCAAGGACTAAACAAATTTAATGATTTTGTATCAAATTAAAGAGCAGACTGTCGGCTATCTAATAATGAAATAATTTTAATTAAATTAATTCAGAATGATGTATTTATTCCCAAAAAAATGCTTTAAAATATTCGCTAATCCATAGTAAAGATCATTTTAATTGATTTTTTGGACATAACTCCATTAATTCTATCTCAATTCATAGCCAAAACTCTATTCTTATATTTGTAATCAAAGTATGCAAAATCAGTTCATTTCTTGATTTATTATCGACGCCAAGTTTGGACATAACCCCATCCATCCATTTTAATATTCATTCATTATTTGAAGGATAAAACCAAGGATGGATGCCGTATTCGAGTGTACACGGTGCCAGGGAAAAAGGACAAAGCCAATTATGCACTGAAAGTGGCGGTGACTGCATTTGAATGGTTTACGGAATGGTATGGAGTGGAAATGCCATTGAATAAATGCGACCTAATTGGAATACCTGAATTTGCAATGGGCAAGTTTAATTGTAAAATGGCACAGGAAAATGGCATTTAAAATTTAGGTGCAATGGAAAATTGGGGCTTAATCACATTCCGGGAGGCAGTCCTCCTCTACGACCCTTCGTTGACTTCTTCCGCCATAAAACAGAGAATAACCACAACGGTGACCCACGAAATTGGCCACTTTTGGTTTGGCAATTTGGTCACAATGGTCAGTCAAAATAGGGTTCTAGTGCAGTTTATGCATCCAAGGGTCCTTTTAAAATTATATTTCGACAAATCAAATATTGAATATCAAATGCTAACATATTCTAAAACATTCCGAAAACAATCCTAGCCTAGTCTAAACACATGCTTCTATTTCTAAACCTAGCCTAGCCAAAGTAATCTCCATATTCCGAGCATGGAAACCTAATTTTAACATACTTTAAATCTTATGTTAAACTTATGAAGTAACAAATTTGAAATAAAACTAAATATTTCAGGGTTCACGACAAGCAGTTTAGACTAGTCTAGGATTTTTAGGGTTCGGAGAGGAAATTTAAGCTCTGTTAGTATTAAAATGTTTATGCTTGAACGCTTAATATTTCATTGGACGCACAAACTGCGCTAGAACCCAAAATGGAATATTTTTAATCCCTAATTTTGTAGAAATGGTGGAATGATTTATGGCTGAAGGAGGGATTCGCCTCCTTTATGGAATATGTTTTCACCGGATACAATTTCCCCGAATTCAAAATTTGGTTGGATTTTGTGAACGGTGAAACTCGGATTGCAATGCGTTTGGACGCCCTTCGAAATTCGCATCCAATTCAAGTAAAATAAATTTAAAATTAAATTGACAATTTATTTAGGTTCCAATCGACAATCCAAATGAATTGGACGAAATTTATGATAATATTACTTATGCAAAATCCAATTCCATTATTCGAATGTTATTCAATTATTTGGGCGAATCGACAATTCAAAAAGGACTTCGCATTTATTTGAATCGGCACAAATATTCAAACACGGAGACAGAGGATTTATGGCAATGTTTGAGTGAAGCATCCGGAATTGTGCGTTTTAATAAATATTTTATTTAATTTGTCGAAAAAAATATGTAAAAAACTCTTTTAACTCTAATAATTCCAGGGCGAACTTTAAAAAATATTGATTTTCTTGGTCCCCTAAAGCTCTACAAAATTCGCTATAATTTGTTCAAAAATGTCCACAAATTAAAGAATTAGACATCAAATTTATCCATTTTTTAAGAGATTGAAAAAATTCCACATGGGGAATTAAAAGTGGTTAGGTATACGGATAAAGATTGTAATGGTTCATAATTTATCATTGAATAGACCCATAAACCATATAAGGCATTTGATATATCTTTTTTATAATTTATCGTGATTTTTTTAAACATATTAAATTGATTTTTCTTTTTGGGTTCAAAAGTAAATTGTAATTTGCTAGACATAAGTACATCGAATAACATGCTATTTTTTTCCTCCAAAAAAAACTTTTTTTCCGCCAAAAAAATCTTTTTTACCGCCAAGACTTTTTTTCCTCCAAAAAACACTTTTTTACCGCCAATACCTCTTTTTCCTCCAAAAATAACTTTTTTACCGCCAATGACCCCAAAAATGAAATTTTTGATTTTTTTTTCTAAAAATCATAAAGTAAATGGAATGAAGCTCTCTCAGCCAAATAAGAAATAATCTTAGCTTTGAAAAATCTTTATTTTAGCCCTGATCCTAATCTTACGATATCCTTATTCTGTTCTTAGCCTCTAGAACCCTTGCTCCGACCCTTAGCCCCTAACCCTTAGGACCCATACTCCCAACCTAACCTACCCTAACCATAGCCCATAGTCCCTAGATTCGATGCTCCAACTCGTGTCTGAGTTAAAAATATTAGCCCTAAAACAAATTTTGAATAAAAAATTTTTGATTTTTTTGAGCATTGAACGTTTGAAATGGGTTGGATTAAATATAATTTTATGATTTTTTAAAAAAAGAAACAAAAATTTCATTTTTGGGGTCATTGGCGGTAAAAAAGTGATTTTTGGAGGAAAAAAAGTCTTGGCGGTAAAAAAGATTTTTTTGGCGGAAAAAAAGTTTTTTTTGGAGGAAAAAAAGGTTATCACCATCGAATAATGTGTCTCAAACATATTTATCGATTGGGTATGAGATTAATTTGTTTATTTAATTATAATCTTTTTGGACAAATTAAATAATAAATATATTGAATATAATTACGGTAATGAATATACTTTATTCCAAAGAATGTGAATGCGTTGATGGGCTCTTGGACTGGGCAAATGGGCTTCCCATTGGTGGAAGTGAGTGAAAGGCAATTGGATGGAAATCGAAGGGAATTGGAAATCAGTCAAAGACGTTTTCTGGCTGATGGAGGATTGGATGAAGGGAATACCCTTTGGCAAGTGCCAATTCCAATTACCGTATCCACTGATCCAACCAAACCGAAGGAGAAATTTTTGCTCAAAAATGCAAAGGAAATATTCGTTTTGGAAGAAATTAAATCGGATGAATGGATTAAAGTTGGCTAAAAGAATATAGGGGATGGCATTTTTGTATAATTTTAGCTGAATTCCGGATTCACTTCCTTCTTTCGGGCGCATTATTCCGATCAAATGTTTCGTCAATTGTTGGTTGGCATGGAAAGGGGCGAAATGGATGTGCTCGATCGATTCCAAATCTGCAATGATCTTTTTGCCGTATGCCATCCACTATTTTCTCATTCACTCCACTTTTAATTTCAATTAGATTGTCCAATCTGGTCAATCCAAAATGTCCAAATTCTTGGAATTGTTCGCAGCCTGCTCCCATCGAGAGGACAATTTGGTTGTTTGGCAATCGATGAGTGCCGGTTTGACCGAAATTGACCAAATGCTTGGCCATTTTGATGGGGTAGGCAGCATTCAATTGAAGGCTAAATTCCATGAATTTATTTGCAAATTGGTTGAGCCAGTTGCAGCAATTTATGGATGGGAACCGGAGGAAGGGGAAGGTTAATTGGGAATTCATTTTATTTATTTCATTTTTGTATTATTTTCAGATATTCAAACTGGCCAACTCCGTGCCCTTCTGCTCAGTCTGCTTGCCCGTTCCCATCATCAGCCAACCATTCAAATTGGATTGGCCAAATTCAATGACCACATTCAAAAGGGCATTCAGCTGGTACCTGACCTTCGTTCCGTCATTTTTGGCATTGCTGCCCGCACAAATGAGTCAAAAATGGTGGAAGAATTGCACAAAATTATGGCCGAATGCAATTTCTCCGAAATCGAAAGAGCATGCATTTTGGGTTATTAAATTAGCTATTGAATTCCTCTCATATTTGATATTTAGCCCTTGGCCAATGTTCCGATCCTGGATTGTTGGAGCAAATTTATAAAAATGGAATTGAGGGAAAGGCCATAAAAAGTCAGGACATTTTTTATTTATTCACCGCTGCAAATCATTCCGCCAATTATTCCATCCAAATGCAAAATTGGGAATATTTCAAGAAAAATGTGCAATATTTGATCAATTTGTGGGGTTCACCGACGACATCAATGTTCCAAAATTGTTTGGAATATGCAAATAATCGATTTTGTACGGAGAAGGCCGCCAACGATTTGCAGGTAGCTGAAATATTAATTCATATTTAATTTAATTACAATTAAAAATAATCAATTTTCTTCTAAATGAAAATGAGTAAAAAAGAAGATGATTGATTACTGTAATGAGAGAAGAAGCAGTACCGTATGAAACAAAAGATCAAATATTCCCTAAAGAAATACAAAAAAATACAACATTCCGGAATGAAACACAAATTAAATAAACTTTCCGGAATGAAACACAAATTAAATAAACTTTCCGGAATGAAATACAAATTAAATAAACTTTCCGGAATGAAACACAAATTAAATAAACTTTCCGGAATGAAACACAAATCAAATAAACTTTCCGGAATGAAACACAAATTAAATAAACTTTCCGGAATGAAACACAAATTAAATAAACTTTCCGGAATGAAAAACAAATTAAATAAACTTTCCGGAATAAAACACAAATTAAATAAACTTTCCGGAATGAAACACAAATTAAATAAACTTTCCGGAATGAAACACAAATTAAATAAACTTTCCGGAACGAAACACAATTAAATAAACTTTCCGGAATGAAACACAAATTAAATAAACTTTCCGGAATGAAACACAAATTAAATAAACTTTCCGGAATTAAACACAAATTAAATAAACTTTCCGGAATGAAACACAAATTAAATAAACTTTCCGGAATGAAACACAAATTAAATAAACTTTCCGGAATGAAACACAAATTAAATAAACTTTCCGGAATTAAACACAAATTAAATTTTAAATAATCACTTATCAAAAAATAATATTTTTACTTCATTAATTCGCCTTCTAATTTTAATAAAATGCATTTAATAATTCACATTTAATTCTCTCCTTTTCCACTACCAGGAATTTTGCAATTCTAATTTTGATGAGCAAGTTTTAAAGACTTTGGATCGTCCAATTCAACAAATTTTGGAAACAATCAAATTGAATGGACAAATGATGAAAAACAATATCGACAATTTGAAGAAATTCTTCCAAGCTTATTAATCAGCAAAGAATTTGGATAATTATTAATTTATGGAGCAGAATTTATATATTCGATTTACATTTAAAAATTATAAATTTTACAATTACTAAATTATAAATTGTTTTTAATGAATTGGTATGGTGGCTGTTTGTTTGCGAATTTGTGATTGTGATATTGAATTTTGTAGAGGATTGAATGGTTGAATTGCTGTTATTATTTTTGGGGGTATCACAGTGGATTTGGCTATTCCTCTCTTTTCCAAGTATTTTTGCACAATTTTGGGCATAAATATAGCAATCCATTGTTTCCGGAATTCGCTGCTTGCCCAAAGGAGCAGCCAACTTGGCAATAAAATTGAGCCAAAATCGAATGTCCAACTAATTAGGGCAGCCACAGCATTTAAGCCTGCGAACGATTTAAGGACGAAGGATACGTGAGAACAAATCTCCAATAAATTCATTATTCGACTATTCCTCATTTATTAATCCAACCATGATTAATGTGATTAATCCATGGCCAACAAATGTGCAAATTGCATAGGCCAACAATTTCCTCTCCATCTCATTCAATCCATTATTTTGGCCATTTTGAGTTGTCTTTTTTAGACAAAATGGACGCATCAGTAGTATAAACGAAGTTCTGGCTCACCCCCTATTCTGATCATGACCAAAATGACTCAGATCATTTTTGAAAAGCCCAAGGGTTTTGACTACTCACCGGTCCATGATTGGCCAAAAAAACTTTGACAATTTATGAAAAGGCCAAAGTTATTGACTATTTTTCTGAGCAGGATTGGTCAAAATTCCTCAGAAAATTTTTGAAAAGTCGAAAGTTTTGACTATTCTCAAGCGAATGTTTGATCGAAAAGCATCAATCAGACCAATAGAAAGCCCAAAGGTTTTAGCTACTTTTTTTGCCCCCCCCCCCCCAACGGAGGAAGGAAATTTCAATCATTTTTTAAAAGATAAAAGTTTTAGGGTACCTTTTGCCCCCCCCCCCCCCCTCCCCGGTGAGAGCAAGAAAGTTTGAGAATATTTTTGAAAAGCCCAAAGGTTTTGGCCAAAATGAAACCATGAGAAATTCGGAGCCTATATAAATGGGAAAAAATTATCTCAAATCGAAAATGAATGCGTTAGACTATTTTTCAGACTTTCACAAATGTTCATCAAGGGGAGAATTGAATCGCATAGTACAGGAATACGGTTCAAATTTTCAACTTCCACCCCATCGATGCGCTCATCCAAGAGGAAAAATTTTCTACCATATTAAGGAAATAAAAATTCTCGATATTGTTCCATCGAACTCGGAACATTTGATTTGTCTCTGCACTCCAAATAAAATTGATAATTCATTTTATAATGAATCTTTATTCCAAGACGGTACAATTTACGACGAATTTTTTTATTTGCATTTAGAAAACATTATTATCTGTCCTTCAGGTGAAGAATGTTTTTATAAATTTGATTGAAAATGAAATATTAATATTTATACATTTATATTCATATATATTCAAATATCAAAACCAAAAGGTTTACATATAAAACACTCAGTCCAATTATCTGGATTATCTTCATAAAAATGTTCCATATATTCTCTAGAGCATTCTTTGTGAAATAAATGAATTGAATTCGGGCAATTTTGAAAATTTTCTTTTTCATATTTCTCCCATTTTAGACAGAAAGTGCATAATATATTCTCATTTTCTCTCGGCTTATCCCAATACCAGCCAATTTTGAGTTCCAGATAACGTATCATCATAAAAGATAGATCATTTTGTTTTTCCATATTAATTTGATTCACAATTCGATTTAGCATTTCTTTTCGTTTCTTTTTAATTTCCCGCCATTTTTTGCAGATAAAAAACGAAAGAGCAAATGATGATAAAATCGGGCCAGCAGCAGGAATTTTATGTTCTTTAAATGACCAGTAATAGCCCCGTTCTAAAGGTTTATAGGAAATAAATTTTGCCATCTCTTCAATCAATTCATTAGGCAATTTTAGAACCATCTAAAAGGAAATTTTTTATTAATTACAATTCAAAAAGTATAAATAAGAAAAAAATCATTTATAATTATCATAATAAAGTTTAAAATTTTATTCAAAATGTGTGAATATAAATGTTGTAATTTTTGTCTGTGCCATTATCTCAATTGCAAATATTGCAATAAAAAGGGATTAATGTATTTCAATTATTATAAAAATGAAGTCAATTGTCCAAAATGTGGTGGGCCAATGCGATCAGAAGGCAAACGGAATAGGGGCTATATAAAAGAAAATTATATTCATGAATCATGATTAAATTAATTTACAATGGAGAAGTGCGATCATTCGATTAAGTGCTGTAATTTCTGCCCTTGCCATTATCATTATTGTTCTAACTGTAAGAAAATGCTTCAACATTTTACAATTTTATCGCAATTTGAAAATCTGGAAGACTATATAAAATGCCCAAAATGCTCTGATTATATATTAATTAAAAACAAAAATGTTTAACGCTCCTTTTACTTTAATTTTATGTGGCGCCACTGGTAGTGGTAAAACAAAATGGCTCCTAAAATTTTTAAATCATACTGAAGAGCTGATAAAACCTCCACCAGTAAAAATATTATATTGTTATGGAGAAATGAATGAATCTATAATCGCTTTGAAAAATAAAGGGATTGAAACACATAATGGACTCCCCGATATTGAACTTATAAAGAGTCAAGAGAAGCCTTTACTTTTAATATTAGACGATCTTATGCTTAATATGAAAAATGATTTTATTGATTTACTCTTTACAAGAGGATCCCATAACTGGAATACTAGTGTGATTTTTGTTACACAAAGTCTTTATGGTCGAGATATTAAGACTGCTCGTGCAAACTCTCATTATCTAGTTTTAATGAGGAACCCATCTGCTCAATTGCATGTGAGAACCTTAGGAAGTCAACTTTTCCCTCGTCGCTTAAATTATTTTATGGATTCATATAACGATGCAACGAAAGAGCCCTTCACTTATTTGCTTATAAATATGCATCCTAATGCTCCTGAGAGCCTTAGATTATCTACAAATATTTTTCCTAATGAAATTATTACAATTTACTTACCTGTGGAGTAGAAGTATATAAATACAATTGAAAATATTTTAAATATAAAATGTATGAATTCAGTCCTTATATTAAAGAAAACGTAGAATTTCTTCAGAAGCTTGCTTCTACAAAATCCGAGAAAAAGAAAAACGCTCTACTTTTAAACGCGAGTGCCGAACAAATTTTAGCCATTGTAGAAATTTGTGCAAATATTCTTAAATTTAATTTTGCTCTTACTAAACCCCAAAAAAGAAAACTAGCCCGATACGCCGATTTTTACAGATCAATTGCTCGTTCAAAAACTGAAAAAGGAGCAAGAAATCGAATACAACAAGGCAGTGGCATTGCATTAGGTGCTATATTAGTCCCTGTTTTAGCCGAACTCGCAGCTCATTTAGTACAAAAAATTGTAAATTAAAATGAAACATGCAAAGAAAATGATTATGATTCCCGAAGTGGAATATTTAGCTTTATTGTCTATGATGAGAGGTGATGATCCTCTGAGAAAAGAAAAGGCTTTAATCGATGCAAAGATACATCAAAATTTTTCAAATAAAAATATATCCGAAGATATCAAGGCTAAGAAGTATGAGTGGCTTTTAAAACAAAAAAGAAAATTACGAGAATTGATAGAAGGAAAACCACAAAAAGTCATTGAAAATTTACCTCTACCTCCAAATATACCTCCATATATGGGAATTAATCAGGAACAGCAAAATAAAATTGAAATCCAAGAGAAAACTCCAATAAGAAGAGGGAAAACTCGTCGGAATTTAAATGAAAGTATCAATACGAGCCAGAGTGTATCTCATGAGAGTGAATCTCTTTCAGGTGAATCGGAAATTTATTCAACCGATAATGACACGCCAAAACAAACAGCTAAAAATCAATCAAATACCCCCTCACCTACAGCAACTGCATCTACATATACAAAACCACTCTCGCCAATTACGCCTAAAATTTTTACAAAGTTAATGAATTATGTCGGGAAAAATAAAGAAAACTTGGGAATAAATAGCGACGGAAGTATCTTAACTAATTTTAACAAGCCAATAGGCGGAAGCAATTATGTTGATGCCCTAAGATATATGTCAGGTCAATTGAATACCCCACCGAAAGGATATACTTTTCTAAAAGGGAAGCTATCAAAAGATCCCGAATTTATAAGAGTCTTTGGTCAAATAGGGAGAGGAAAGAAAAATAAAAAATTAGTAGTAGTCAAATTAAATCCTATAAAAACTCCTGGACTTAAACGAAATAAAATTATTTCATTTAAACCAAAATTATGGGCAAGACTCTAAAGGAAAATATTCTCCATAATATTTATTATAATTTAAATTCTCCTGCTAGTTATGCTGGAATAAATAAAATTCTAATAGAAGCCAAAAGGAAAAATAAAAACATTTCAATAAAAGACGTAACAGATTTTCTCTCGAAAGAAAGAACATATACATTATTTAAGCCACGAAGAATTAGATTCAAAAGACTTAGAACTATTCCAACAGGATTGAATACCGATTGGCAATGTGATCTATGTATATTTGATAGTATTAAAAAAGAAAATGATAATAATGCTTATTTACTAGTTTGCATTGATGTATTAAGTCGGAAAATCTATGTTTCCCCTGCTAGAACCAAAAAAAGTGAAGACATGATTAAGGCTTTTGATATAATATTTGATAAGTCAAAGATATTACCGAATAAACTTTACAGTGATGCTGGGGTCGAGTTCCAAGCCAAAAAAATGTTAAATTATTTTAAGGAGAAAAATATTATAAAGCATGTAATGTATACGCCAAATTTACATGCAGGAGTAGTTGAGAGGGCAAATAGGACGATTAAAGGAAGATTATACAAATATTTTAGTGAGAAGAATACGACAAGATGGATTGAAATAATTGACAAAATTGTAAATGGAATAAACAATAGTATAAACCGGACAATAGGAATGAAGCCGAATTCTGTAAATTATGATAATGCGCATGAGCTATTAGAGCGAGTATATAAATCAAACAGGGATGAAAATGCTAATCCAAAGTTTAAAATTGGCGATATTGTAAGAATATCAAAAGAAAAAACTAAATTTGAGAAAGGCTATTTGCCAAATTTCACTGACGAATTATTTAAAATCATAAAAGTGAGTCTAACTGATCCTCCATCATATAGAATTGCTGATCTGGAAGATAATAAAATTGAAAGCGTATTTTATGAACAAGAATTAGTATTGACCACAAAAGATACAACCTATCGAATTGCCGAAGTCATAAAAACACGCAAAAGAAAAGGTATAAAAGAACTATTTGTTAGGTGGGTAGGCTACTCTGAAAAACATAATTCTTGGATAAAAGAATCCGATTTAGTAAATTAAGATGGATAATTTCTATACAGTTTTACCCTCAAATACTGCTATTGAAGGTAATAAAACATCGAATTATACAATCAGGTTACCTGAACCATTAAATTTAGATTCAAACTGGTCTGTCGCTCTCTCTTCAATAATTTATCCTATATCATTTACATCGCTAGGAACTCAAGAAGACCAATTTATTACGATAAATAATGAAGTAGGAGATGATGAAAAAATTCCAATTCCTGCGATGAATTTTCTTTCTATTTCAAATTTGGAAAAGGGTATAAATGATGCAATAATGGCATATGAAAAAGATTCTAAACCTAGATTTACTAGGTCAATTTTGGAAAATGAAGGTGAATTAAAAACACCGGAAAGAATACAAGAAACTCCTGAAATAATTGCAGCTGTTCAAGAATTTCAAAGAAGGAAAGCGGTAGAAGGAAATGTTACGCAAGATAATACTAATCAGTCTAATGATTTAGCTCAAGCAGCTATTAATTTAGAAGAACAAAAGAAATTATTAGCGGCACAGAGGGCAATAGAAAAAGCATATAATCAATGCGTAGCTCTGGCATCGCAAGTCGAAACTTGGGCCCAATTAGCAAGAGCAAAAAGACAAAAAAGTGAAAGGCTCAGAAGGAAATTTCCAGATGTTGGGCAAGAATTGTATAATGATCTATTGTCATTAGCTAATACCATTCAAGACAAGGCTGTCCTAATAGCAGAAGAAGCCAAAATTGCTGCCAATGCTAAAAATAAAGTCATAGAATTTAAAGAAATCAAAAATGTCAGAGAAGCAAGAAAAGTTGCAGACATTGCCAAAAAAGCCGAGCAAAATGCTAGAAAATTAGGTAATGAAGCAGGTAGATTATTTGCCGGAACGCCAGAAAGAAATTTCCAAGATGGAGTAGAGCAAATAACGAATAAGATTGAATTTCTTATCAATTCAGTTACGGGGCAGTCTGATAATGATCAAAGTGAATCAACAGTGATAGAACAACCTATGCCAGTTCCTCAATATCCGCCAGATCATCCAAAAATACAAAATCAGGAAAAAATTGAAGGGCAAGCAGAGACTTATATAAATAATGAAAGTGATGGACAGATACAGAATACTAGTAATGAAAGTAAAGGGCAGATACAGACTACAAATGAAGATGAATTAAAAACTCTAACGAGAATAGAGGAGAGTCCAGAAATTATTGCGGCAGTCGAAGAATTCAAGAAAAGAAAGGAAGAAGAAAGAAAAAGAAAAGAAGGGAACAATATATCTTCTCAGCCTAAAGCTTCCGTCACATCTCAGCATCCTGCTACAGTTATATCTCAAGATGATTCTAATACTGCGATTGGGACCTTTCAAAAAATTGAAGAGCCAAAAGAAATAATTGACAAAGTTAATAAATTTAAGGAAAGGAAGGAACAAGAGAAAAGTTCAATTCATTTGCCAGTTGCTCCTTTATTTCCTCCAAAAGCTAAGGTGGATGTACCAAAATCACAATTACCCGTTATTGAATCAAGTGATGAAGAATATGAATGGCTAAAGCCAAAAACAACGGTTATTAAAGAAGAAAAGAAAATAGAAAAAAGTAGCCAAAATAATTGGGTTATAAGCCAAAGTGCAGAAGAAATTGAATTACTTCCACAAAAAAAGATTACCGAATATGTTAATAAAAAGCCAGAGCCAATAAGAATAAAAGGCTTTTTCATACCAGAAGAGACCGAGAAGGAAGAAGATTTATCATCATTACCAGAATTACCAAAGCCACAAGCCTTGGTAAGTAGTACCAGTCATTTAGATGAATCGGGAAGAGAATTAAATATACCTGAACAAGTCCATCGCAGCTTGATGAATAGGCTTAAAAAGATTGGAAAAATGGCTAAAATTCCATCTGATTCTACACAAAAAGTCCAATTCAGATATGATAGTGTCTATCAAAAATTTACTGTTTTAATGCAAAAAAATATTAAATCAATACAGATTTCTAAACAACTTGCATATATCCTGGGTTTCCGGACGAATGTAAACATAGTAGGTGGAGATACAGCAGAATATATGCCAGATCTGTCTGGAGGGGTAAAACAATTATATATCTATGCACCAAAGCTCATTGAAAATACCATGGTCGGAGATGAGTTAGTCCCATTATTGCGAGTAGTTAATGTTCAAGGAAAACCTGGTGAGATCGTAGAGTCTATATATAGCGCAGAATTTCATCATAGATTACAATCCAAACGAATTACTGAAATCAGTATCGAAGTTAGAACATTTTCAGGCGAATTAGTCAACTTTCACTGGGGAAATATAATCATAACATTACATTGGAAACGTTCGTTTTTCTAAATGACTCACGTATACATAGATCCAGATAAACTTGATTGGAGCGGATTTCTTTCATCGCAGGAGGGAACGGGTAAATATTTTGTGGGCACTAAATATCAAAGAGGTTTTGGAGTATTCACGAATACTATTTTACCTGGTATTGCCAGATTTTTGATGCCAATCGCCAAGAATATAGCAAGTTCAGCGGGCCAAGAAGGGATAGCTGCTGGAACAAAAATTTTGGGAGATATTTCCCAAGGAAAGGATATAAAAGAATCGTTAGCAGAACATTCTAAGCAAAGCCTACAAAATATAGCAACGAAATTACAGCAATGTGGCAAAGGTAAAAGCAACAATCGCCGGACTATAAAAAGCCTACCAGTTACCAAAAAACGAAAATATATTGATCAGTTGTCCTTTCCTTGAAAAAAGTATAAATAGTTTCGAAAATAAATGAATTTAAAACAATCATAATGACAACTCTCAAAAAAATTGATAGATTAAGCAGTGAAGGAATTGAAAATTCCTTAGCTATATTCGAATTACCTCCGACAAATGTGGCGATAAATAAGACAAGCACGAGAGAATTACTCCCACTTGCCGCCTTAAATGATTCTGGACCTTATACCTTTAGACTTTTTGCGGACAATCAATTTCCAGATCTTTCCCGCACTTGGCTCTATCTAGCTACAAGAATTGAGAAAAAGGTTGGTGAAAATTGGGTACCAATAGAAGTAACACCTGAAATACCAGCGGTACCTGCTCAAGGCGATAATCCTGCTATTCCAGCTGTTCCTGCTAACGAAGATGATAAGCATGTAGGAGTCATTCAAAACTTTGGGCAATCATTTATTCGGCAAATGACTATGAATATTTCGAATGTAGAAGTGTTCAATAGTGGTATTCACTATGCATATCGTTCGTATATTTTACATGAACTCGGATTATCCCATGAAACAAGAAGGGCATTACACGAAGCCAGCTGCTATTATCCCGATGATCTGGATCAAAATAAGGAATCAAATAAAGGTTTTGTGGCACGGGCAGCTCGATTCGCTAATGGTCAAACCTGTGAGACATTAATTAGATTAAATTTTGATCTAGGTAATCAAGAGCTGTTAATGCTTTCAAATTCTGATATTATAATAAACATACATAGGAATAGTGATGATTTCTTACTTTTATGCCCATATTATAAGAAAGAAGTTAACGGGGCGGAGCAAATAGTATCGGCTGCAAATCATGCAAATTATCGTCTTAAAGTTATGGATATGAAATTGTATGTAAAAACTGTAGAGGTTACCCAATCATTAAACAATGCAATTAGTCGACATTTGGAGACAAATATGGCCAAATATCCAATTAGAAGAATCGAAATGAGAAGCTTGTATGTCGGTAAAGGAAGAACAGACCTTGCATGGAATTGCTTCACAAGTATTGTTCCTAGACGGTTAATCATTGGATTTGTCTCGAACGATGCTTACAGTGGAAGGAAATCACTATCTCCTTTCAAATTTGAGCATGCAAATGTAAGAAGTATTTGCGCAGAAGCCAATGGGAATACATACCCTAATGTTGCATATAATTTAGATTTTAGTGACAATAAATTTATTAGAGCCTTTACAGATTTATATTCCGGACTAGGAATGGATAATATCGATCGAACCATCTCAATTGGTATGCCCAAGTTCATGACTAGTCACTGCTTCTTTGTAATCCCAATGACTTCAACCTTAGAGGATTCACCTGGCTTCGAAACAATAAAAAATTCCACCACTACGATCAAGGTACAATTCAACGAGCCCGTTAAGGATGAAGGATATGAAATGATAGTTATGGGCGAGTTTGATGGTATAATTTCGATTGACAAAGATCGAATCATAACATCTGATGGCCAGGTATAAAAAGAATATTAAATAAAAAATAATTAGATAAAGATGAATTCGCTACAAATTGATTCAATTCTTAAACGGAATTGTCATACCAAAAAATATTTTAAAGGAGTATATTCCTCGAACAATATACCTTTATTGGCGAAGTATCCCCATTGTTTCATTGCCAATACAGATAAAAAAGGAACAAGAGGCGAACATTGGGTAGCGTTTTTTGTAAATAATGAAAAAAATGTTGAATACTTTGACTCATATGCCCAAGAGCCTAATGAAGACATATCTAAATATTTATCAAATTTTTTAGAAGTAAAGATGAATAATCATACAATTCAGTCGCCTTTTTCTGATAGCTGTGGACATTTTTGTGTATATTTTATCTTTAATAGATGTATAGGAATAAATTTTAAGAATATAATTAAAAATTTATTAAATTCAAAAAATACAATTGATTTAATGCTAAAATTCTTTGTAAGTTTATTGATAAAATAATTATACATTTTAATCAATTAATACATTCTTTCTCTGTACTCTTATTTGTTACTAATTTCATTATTCTTTTCCTTCATCATTTTCTTCCGAATTCTTTGGGTTAATTTACGAATGACATGTCGCCGCCATTTATTTTCAAATTCTTTTAACCATTTTTGTCGCATAATCACTCGATTTTCATGCTCCAAGAATGCTTCATTCCATCTTAAAAAATGTTTATTCCTTGCCATATTAATAAAATTCTTGCCTATCTTTTGCGGAAGATTTTTTATTTAATTTATTCATAGTTCTAAAGGATTCTTTGATAAATTTCAATTATTTAATATTATTTGAAATAAATGAAGATATATTAATAAAATCAAAATATCAATTCAATTAAAAATATAAAAGTTTATACATAAAATGACTCTAAATCATAATTATCTTTAATAATACCATTTTGGAATTCAATAATATATTTCTCTTCATTTTCTGCTAAGAATTCTCGAAATTCTGGGGATTAATTTTATATATCAAATTTATCAGATTCAATTTAATACAATATTACTACTATATATTTGTACAATATCAGGCGAACTCATCCACAAAGAAATAATCTAAATGTTTATTAATTTAAAAAGCCGATTAGGTGCTATAATTTTGAATTTACTATATTACTCAAATTATGTTTTTCGCAATATTCTTTCTTATCTTTATAAATTAGTCTCGTAGTTTTTTTGATAATGGTTGTATCCATAGTACTTTTTTGCAATTAAATATTAATTCGAAATATTTTGAATGATCATTTATATTTCTGCTTTTCACCAAAGTTTTTGCAATGAAAATATCCATATTTGATAGAGGAATTTTTCTTTAAAATAAAGAATAACGGATGTTGAAAAATATTATCAATTTTTTGCCATAGTTTTTCGTTTGATGGATAAAGATGCATTTTTGTAACCAAAGAATATTTTCATAAACAATTCTAAATATTTTAAAATAAATAATTTAGGGAAGATATTATAAATGGAGAGGCAAAATAGGAAGATGAATCTGAATTTTAAAGCGCTTTATATAAGAATTTAATGTAATTATTCATTGCGAATATTCTCCAATTTTTACCAAAAAATTGGATTTTTATTCTAAATTTAGCATTTGACCGAGAAAAATAACAATTAATTATGATCAAATAAAACAGATTTTAATATAAAAATCTACTATGTGAGACGGATAAATGAAATTTAATCATTGTCATGTATTAAAGCACAGGTTTTTAATAAAAAATTTATTAAATGACCCAGAAAAATAACAATTAGTCATGGTCAAAAGTTCACAAACATAGATTTTATAAATATACTATATGAAGTATCGCTTGCCATCCCTTTCCCTTCCCGATTAAAATCAAATTTCTAATCAATATTCATCAACTTTTAATTTTCATGGCACATTTTTGTAATATTTTTTTCTGGATAGGTTGAGCAAATAGGTTGAATCGTTTGCACATGCTCAAGATTTCCTCACTTTTCCTTACCATCTATAAATCCACAAGATAGAACAGACCCATATGAATTATTAAATAGTTCAAAAACAAAAAAAGAAGTCCTCGGTTCATATTTCTCTTATCAAGGAATACATGTCAGCATAAAAATAATTAATCATAGAAAAGAATTTTCTAGAATGCTGTAAAAAACAAATTTTTAATGCTAAATTTAGCATTTGTCACAGAAAAATATATTTATTGGCATGTATTGAAGGAATTAAATTTAATATTTGACCTAGTAAAATAATCGTATGCAATAAATCATTGTCAAAATTATTTATTATTTTGATCTAGAAAACGAATTTTTAATCTAAATGTGATTTTTGTCTGGAATAATTAATCACTGACAATAAAAAATATTCTAGAAGGAATGTTGACCAAGTTTGGCCATTATAAAATACACCGATAAATGAAGGATTCTGTTTTAAATTATTTTATTAAATTATTAAAAATACCTTTGGTTGTTCGCCTTATTTGACTGAACTCTTACCCATCAATCCATAAACAAATTAATTTTATCAAATGAAAATATTTGAATAATATTTCTCTAAAATCCCCTTTTGATCTTCATTGATTAGTCGATTCTAATTGATGGCCGTAAAATAGCGAAATATATAGCTAAATGGCCTATGCCTGAAATTCCAATTGGAATGGATTTTTATCAAATAATGGCCTTGGGATGATGGAAAAGGAAATTTGACTTTGACCCTTCAATCTTGACATAAACGATACAAAAGAAAAATTCGTTTTTGAGGCTATAAGCATTGCAATAGAAATAAAAAGATTATTTTTTGACGCTATAAGCATTGCAATAGTTAAACAAACGAAAGCAATGGCTGAAATGTTGGCCAAAAATGATATGAAAGGACAAAGACAATTAAGACGATGGAAAAGTTAGTCTATTATTTATTCCAAGTTATAGGGACTGAATTTAATTAATCATTGCCCGAATATTTCGTTATTTTTACATATAAAACTGGTTTTTAAGCTAAATTGAGCAGTTCACCTAGAAAATGGCATTTAATCGTTGACATATGTCAAGAAAAAACGACATTAATACATTGACATGTGAACAAAAAACAATTTTTTAATTTAAATCTAGCATTTGACCCAGAAAAATGCCATTTATTCGTAGACATGTAACAAAGAAAACAATTTTTAATTTAAATTTAGCATTTGACCTGGAAAAAAGTCATTTAATCATTGGCATATGTCAACGAAACGACATTATTACATTGACATGTGAATAAAAAATAAATTTTTAATTTTAATCTAGCATTTGACCCAGAAAAATGCCATTTATACGTAGACATGTAACAAAGAAAACAATTTTTAATTTAAATTTAGCATTTGACCTGGAAAAAAGTCATTTAATCATTGGCATATGTCAACGAAACGACATTATTACATTGACATGTGAATAAAAAAATAAATTTTTAATTTTAATCTAGCATTTGACCCAGAAAAATGCCATTTATTCGTAGACATGTAACAAAGAAAACAATTTTTAATTTAAATTTAGCATTTGACCTAGAAAACGTCATTTAATCGTTGAAAGGTATTTTTAATTAGGGATTTGTATAGAAAATAATATAAAATCAATCATCAAATTTTTGAAGCCTCTATAAATACTCATCTAAAATTCAGAAATTATTATTTCTTTTCAATTCTTATTTTTACGCACATTCCAGATCAATTCCCCCTTTATCCCCTTCTTTTTAAGCAATTTCAGCCAAAATTTCCCCTCTTCTTCCTTAATCGCTCATGTTTTTGAATTTTCCATGCAATTCCCCCTACCTTCTTTTTCCTTGAGCTGTTCTCAATAATTAAAATCGCTTGGCGGTGTCGGCCCCCTGCTGAGAATTTGCCTTCCTTTATTCAAACTATACCCGTTTTCATGTAATTCTTTCCTTTCTTCAGCCTTATTGGATGCAATTCCCTTTAGTGCACAGTTAGTTGCTGCAAGGAGGAGTGGGCATTGCGCAGAGACGGCTGGTACGAGAATAGGGAGGGTGCAATGCGCAGAGGAATCCCCCTTTTGTTGGGCGCATTTTGCCCTATTTCCTATTTTCAATTTCTTTTCACGCCCCCAATTCCCTTTTTCCCTCCTCCTAGCGTAATTTTTATTCAATTCCCCTTTAGGGAATTGATCTGCGCACTGTTGACTAGAGGGAAAGTAATTCGCATCCCCCTTTCTTCCTTCCCTTTCATGCATTTTTTATTTTATATTAACATAATTTTTGCTGGGCACCCAAATCGTTTGACGGCGCATAACCCACTCCCCATATTCATTCCGCCATCTGCGCGATTTCCCTCACCTTCTTTTCCCTGTACTCTGCGATTTTCATGAATGCCTCTGTCATGTAATTCCCCTTTTCATGACCTATTTTACAGCCAATTCCCCTTTAGGCGTAAATCTACCATAGGGATATGAGATTGCTCTATTTTCCATAAAATTTCTAATATTTGGGCGCAAAGTCCGTCTTGGGAGAATTGATATTATGTGTAAGAGTAGAGGTAAGCAATCCTATCCCCTCTTTTTAAATGTCAAAACAAAAACGCGATTTATTTTTTATGTTGTTCAATTATATTTTTAAAATTATTTCAAATTGAAAATAGTATTCGACAAATGGTTGGGAATAATACTTTTGGATGGGGTATTTGATGGGAGGGTGGGGTGGGGGCTTTCCATTGAAATTTTATAGGAGGGGATTAGCTTTTGAAGAAGGGGCGAAAATATCGGGCCTTTTATATTGCCCATTTTTAATCAAGCATTGCCCCAATTTTTACTAAAAATAGATTTTTCGCCCCAATTCCCATCATTTTTACCTTTCAACCATCTTTCATCAGCATTTTAAGCCCTAATACCCCCCTCCCCTTCATTTTCATGCTTCTAGAAATTCCCATTCCATTCATTTCACCTTCTCGCAGCTGTCCTCCACAGCCAAAATCGCTTTTCGGCGCCAACCCCTCCAACCATTTTCCCTCTTTCCCCCATTTTCTGCCCTAATTTTTATGGAATTCCTTCTAGGGCGCAGAATTAGCCGCTAAAGAGCGGGAAGGGAAAGGAGCAACACCTTCATATGCTAATAATAGGAGAAGGGGAAATTGCGCAGCGACGGCTGGTAGCGGGGAATAGGGAGGGGGGCAATGCGCAGAGGAATCCTCCTTTTGTTGGGCGAATATTGCCCCCTTTCCTATTTCGGCCGCCAATTCCCCCTTCCCTCCTCCTAACCTAATTTTCATTAAATTCCCCTTTGGGGAATTGATCTGCGCACTATTGATTAGAATAACATAATTTTTGCTGGGCGCCCACCTATTTGAAATTTTATTTTTGATAATTTTCCCCAATTTGATGGAATATTCTCTGAAAATTTGGATTGAAATATATTTTGGAGGGAAGAGGGAGGGGATGTTGGGTATTGAAATTTTATAGGAGGGGAAAAGGGATTAGCTTATGAAAAAGGGGCGAAAAAATGGCGCCTTTTATAGCGTCATTTTTAATCAAGCATTGCCCTATTTTTACCAAAAATAAATTTGCCCCTTCTATTTCCTTTCGTTATTAGCAGGTTTTAGTTGAAATCCCCTTCCTCCTTTCCCTTTTTTCTTGACCTATTTTGCCGCCAATTTCTTTACTGCGCATAGGCTGCTGTTCGCAGTGCCAGCCGATCGAAGGGAGGGGGAAGGGCAGCGCTGTCATAGCTAGGGGATAGGAGGTGGAGGAAATTGCGCATTGTCGGCTGGGATTGGTTGCGCCGTTATAAAGCAAAAACTAGTCCGCTTTTAGCCTTTAAGTTCTTTCTTTTTTAGTTGCCTCTTAAGAATTGATTTCCTAATTCTTTCTCTCATTTCCCCAGTAAAATATGTTTCCTTTTCAAAATAATATTCACTGAAATAAATTTTTCCATTCGGGAAAATATTCGCCAAAATGCGTATCCCTTTTCCAAAATTATATACAACAAAATAAATTTTTTCCATTCCGGAAAATGTTCACCAAAATGCGTTTCTCTTTTCCAAATAATATTCTCCAAAATAAATTTTTTCCATTCCGGAAAATGTTCACCAAAATGCGTTTCTCTTTTCCAAATAATATTCTCCAAAATAAATTTTTTCCATTCCGGAAAATGTTCACCAAAATGCGTTTCTCTTTTCCAAATAATATTCTCCAAAATAAATTTTTTCATTCCGGAAAATATTCGCCAAAATCTTTCCCTTTTCCAAAAAATATTCACTAAAATATCGCCAAAATGCGTTTCCATTTTCCAAAATAATATTCAAAAAATATATTTTACCATTCCGAAACCTTATTCTCCCTCCTCCTTAATTTTCATTCATACTAGCTTTAGGCGCATTGATTTTAACTCTGTGGACTCGAAGGGAAAGTAATTAGCATAACCACATTTCACTTATCCTATAAAAGCGCGCGCCACCAATACCCCCACACAAATCAATGCATTTCACTCAATTCTTCAATTCTCCTTATTTTAATCAATTAAATTTTTAGTTTTAAAAAATTTCCATATTTTTAAAATAATAGCCCTTTAGGGACATCCTATTGTTCGTCACTTTCATGAAATTAATTCGGCTTAAGGCTTTTGATTATTATCAAAAATTATGTGGATTGTGGACATTGAACAATATTAAATATTTAAATTCCTAACGCAAATTTTTAATAATTATTTTTTAAACAAAAATTAAAAAGGCTATATTGCGGATTTTTGTTTTTGAGAAATTTTTTAGCATAAATAGAAATTATATGGCTTTCATTTTTTTCATATTCTGTTTATTTCATTTAAATTAAATATTTTATTCAGAATTTTAATTAAATTTAAATATTCCATATATTTCTATTTTGCTATAATTAATTTTCACTCATTTACCGAAATTTTTAAAAGTAAAAAAAGAATTCATTCATTTTCATTCATTTTATATTTTAACAAAAAACAATCCACTTCTATTTGATGTGATTGTGTTCTCCTCGGATATACAAGCATCCATTTGCTTTGACATAAATTCCTTTGATTTTGCATTCTACTCCGTTCTGCCCTTTCTTTCGGCATCGCAAATTCAATGTACTTTGATTTGTCAATGATAATTTTAAGTCATAATTCGTGCGGATTTTCTCAAGTTGAACATTTTTGCCCATTTCCTCTTGAAATTTCCAAATTTTGCCGAAAATGTCAACATAATCATTGCCAATTCATTTTGGCCATATCTTTGGACTTTAAAAAATGATTGAAACCTTCTTGCTCTTTCATGAGGGCAAAGAGTAGTCAATACCTTTGGGCTTTAAACAAAATAGTCTGAAATTTTCTTATTCTCCCGGGGGGGGGGGCAAAAGGTACCCTAAAACTTTTATCTTTTAAAAAATGATTGAAATTTCCTTCCTCCGTTGGGGGGGGGGGGCAAAAAAATAGCCAAAACCTTTGGGCTTTCTATTGGTCTGATTGAGGCTTTTCGACCAAACATTTGCTTGAGAATAGTAAAAGCTTTCGACTTTTCAAAAATTTTCTGAGGAATTTTGACCAATCCTGCTCAGAAAAATAGTCAATAACTTTGGCCTTTTCATAAATTGTCAAAGTTTTTTTGGCCAATCATGGACCGGTGAGTAGTCAAAACCCTTGGGCTTTTCAAAAATGATCTGAGTCATTTTGGTCATGATCAGAATAGGGGGTGAGCCAGAACTTCGTTTATACTACTCGCATCTTCCATCTGTAAACTCCAAAAATTGCAAAATTAATAAAGGTGCAGATTATGAAGAAAGCAATGGAAGTGACGAAGAGCAAAAAGGAATTGTCGGAAAGAAAATGCTATAAAATATAAGAATAAATAATAATAAAGGAATTTTTATTCAGTGAAAAATAGTGATTAACCGTATTCTCGCCTTCCGAAATTGCGAATGAAGTTCGATTGTTGCTGTATGGATCATTTTCTATAACAAGCAATTTGGCATCCATTTCGAATAAATAATACAAAAAATAGAGGGGAATGCCGTAAATGATCAATACAGCCAGGGGCAGCAATTTCTTCCAAATCTTTATAAATAAGCTTAATGGATGAATATCGTGGGAAAAATTTGAATGCATTCAGAAATGAACTAGATGTGGCAAATTTTTAATTTAGCTCTAAAAATGCTTTCGAAATTTTTATAAATTATTGTATTTTTCAAATTTCATTTAATTCCATTAAAATAATTCCAACCATTTTGCCCCAAATTAATTCCGCCTGCTGTTTGTGTTTTATCTAACTAATTCCGCCTGTTTGTGTTTTATCTAACTAATTCCGCCTGTTTGTGTTTTATCTAACTAATTCCGCCTGTTTGTGTTTTATCTAACTAATTCCGCCTGTTTGTGTTTTCGCTTAGAATAATTCCGCCTATTTGTGTTTTCGCTTAGAATAATTCCGCCTGGTTGTGTTTTCGCTTAGAATAATTCCGCCTGGTTGTGTTTTCGCTTAGAATAATTCCGCCTGGTTGTGTTTTCGCTTAGAATAATTCCGCCTGGTTGTGTTTTTGTTTAGAATAATTCCGCCTATTTGTGTTTTCGCTTAGAATAATTCCGCCTGGTTGTGTTTTCGCTTAGAATAATTCCGCCTGGTTGTGTTTTCGCTTAGAATAATTCCGCCTGATTGTGTTTTCGCTTAGAATAATTCCGCCTGGTTGTGTTTTTGTTTAGAATAATTCCGCCTGGTTGTGTTTTCGCTTAGAATAATTCCGCCTGTTTGTGTTTCGCTTAGAATAATTCCGCCTGTTTGTGTTTTCGCTTAGAATAATTCCGCCTGGTTGTGTTTTCACTTAGAATAATTCCGCCTGGCTGTGTTTTGGGTTAGAATAATTCCGCCTCTTTGTGTTTTCATCAACTTCCACCTGTTTTGCCTTACTTAATTAATTTAATTTTTTTTCCACAAAATCTATTTATTCATTTTATTTTATATCATTTTATTCTGTCAATAAAATAAATTTGCATACATTTTCGTGGCGTAATGGCAATGCAATGGCGGTGAGACGATTCAAAAGGATGAACATTGTTGCCAAATTGTCCGCCTCAAATGTGTAATGTAAAATAAACACAATGAAGGCCAAAAACCATCTTGGCAATAATTGGTAGAAAGGAAGGAGGAGATCGCCGAGAATTGATGGAAGTCTAAACCAGGCATAGCCGGCTAAAACTATGGCCAAATCGGGAAAAGAACGAATCAAGAAAAGGGCATAAAATGAATTATGGAATTGAGGACGGCACAAAATAAGGACCACTTCCGAGCAATAGAGCAGAAATGAGGGAATGCCAAAACAGGCAGACGCATAAATAATTGGATTCCTCAATGAATGGAGCCATTCCAGAAAAACAACAAAATCCATGGAATTATTTAGGGAAATAGTTAACTGTATATAATGAATGAAGTGTGGGTGGATGAAAAATTGAATTGGAATTGTTCACACTTTTGCTATTAAATTCAAATTTTGACCATCCATATTATATAGTGGAAATGGTGCTTTCAGTTTCCGAGAATTAATGGTGCTTTCAGTTTCCGAGAATTCAAGAATATTTTCCGTGCATTTGTGTTCACTCCCCACTCATTTTTAAAAATTAGAATATCAAAATATTAAAACAGTCTTTTCTTTACTAGTTTTCAAATTCACTTTGAAAATTTTGTATTTTTGCATGTGGTCGACCAATCGTACACATTATCATAATTTCTTTTCGGACAAGTCCCATTTAAATATTTAATTAAAACCAGATTGAATAATTAAAATTAAAATTGAAAATCACAAAATTGTCATAACTTTGATTTGATTTTGTTCAAATAAAAAATAATAAATTAAATTCCCTTCATCAATCATTTATTCCTCTAGGCATTCTCCATCTCCATTTCATCGTTCTGCTGCTGCTCCAATTTCTTCTCCTCCTGCTGCTGCTCCTGATTCTTCTTCACACGGCTTTCCAGAGTCTTCATGCGAATAAAAATTCCGTAGGCCTCGTTGTCGTTGTTATTCCCATTTCCCAGCAGAATTTGTGCCCCGCGATTTTGTTGCTGGCGGCGATGCCGGCGACGATAAAGGAAATAGCAAAGGAAGAGGAAGGAAATGAACAAAACATTGGCCAAAACAACAACAATTACCAGCAGAATTTGTTCATGATGGCCCAATTTGTTCCAATTTTGAACATTCCTTTAATTCATTTTTTGGTCTGGTTTCACATAAATATTAATTCTAACTGATGGACGGTCTCGATCTTCTTGGTGTCATTTTTTGTCTCATTTCCCATTTCTTCGGCATCCACCAACAAATGTTTCGCCTTTTCACTTTCATCGGAAGCAACAACGGAATTCGATTGAAGGGAATTTCCCATAAATTCAGCGGGGAATGCCAACAAAAAAAGGATCGAATAAATGCAGTTCATTTTGCTGAAAGAAAGTAATGCTTTTTCGGAATATTTTGAACACATTTTAATTAAAAATAATGGGATTAAACAGTAAATTAAAAGGGAAAATTAAATGAATTTATTGTTTCGGAAGCAAATTCTGCTGTTTTGATTGGAGAGATGGGTTCGGAAATGGGGCAAATGAATTTATATTTTTTAAAATGACCAAAAGCAAATGATGGCCAACCGAAGGGATGACTAAAGCCGCCGCGAAAAAACATTCATCCATCCAAAAAGGGGAGATGATATCACCAATATATTAAAGCCATACAATCATCATCCAAATTAAACCCAATTGATTTTTATTGTATTTTTAATTTTTATTCAAGTCAATTTAGGTCAAATAATATCATTTTATAAAACAAAAAAAAACACCATTAGATGATTGTTTCCAAATTATTGAGGGAAATATCTATGGTAATGAGAATATATTTGATCGAAGCGAGGAGATGCCAATAGAATTAAATAATAGGTAATATATCATGCTTGGAATTAAAATATTGGATGTCTTCAAACAAAATTAAACAGAAAAATTGATGGGTATAAAAATGCCCGGAAAAATGTCTAAATATAATATAGGCACATATGAGGTTTGGGAGGAGGAGAATTGTCTTTTTATGGCGTTGATTTCTGCGAATTTATTCCTCCTCCTCTTCCCTTCTGCTGTTGATTAGTTTGTTGGGTCGGTGAGATTCCATTCAATTGAAGTTTGGACGAAATTTCATCAATTCGTTCTTCCATTTGCTTTGTGTGATCCAAAAACATTCGAACATCTTCAGGGAGTACACGGCGAACGCAAATTCTAATTAAAATAAATTATTTAAAAAAAACTCAAAAATTAAATATTACCCAGGTTGGACTTGTTCCTTCCTCAGTCGACATTGACGAATTTCGTTGAATGCTTTGCGCACAATGCAGGCATATTCACATTTTGCCAGCAATGCTTCAAAATTTCCACTTTGTTCCGGATGAATGTCCATCAAATTGTACAGCTCTTCAACCGCTCCGCCAAAAAGATCCTCCGAAATGCGGCCAAACAGCTTCTCCAATTCATCGGTAATTCCCGTTTGTTGGCCGCCCATTTGACTTGCATCCATCGTTCCACCGGTGGCGGTCATTTTCGACTCATCCGCTGCCGGCGACCTTTTGCCAATTGCTCGAACACATCGCCGAACGTAGTTAACAATGTGGGAATTCTCCGGGAATTGGTAGAGGTGGTTGAGAATCTAAAATAAATTGGTTGTAAATGTGGAATTTTTGGTGATATTAGTGCGTTTTACTATCTCTTTTTCTCATTGAATTATTGTATTTTTAGAATTGAATTATAGAATACTACATAAAAAAGTAAAAAAAGTGAAAATCAAAGCAGAAAAAATCATTGTCCTTCAAGCGGGTTCGAACCCGTGACCTAAATTTTTCTATCAAGAAGGGTCTCCATTCGGCTAAATAAACCTTTAATGATATTTTGCTAAAATTTTCTTCTATAAGCCTTTCTAAACCTCGAGCTCAATTCTATTTGCAAAAGCCTAACCTTAAACTAATCCCCCCTAGTATTATTTGGGAAGCTAGTTTTTAATACTTGAGTTATATGCAAAACCAATAGCATTTCGACCAAGCTAGTTTGGGAAAGGCGCTAGTCTAACAGATATTTTTGAGCCCATAATAAACTAACCGAATATCTTTTGTTCAGCACCAGTCGTTGGATGTAAATGCTGAGCACTTTCACAATTTCCTTGACTTTGTCATCGACTTGTTGTTTCTCATTGAGCACATAAAAGCGCGAATAAAATTGATGGATTGGCTCGAGCACTGTTGGCGGATCAATTTGATCGACGATGGACGAATCAGAAAGAATACCCTTTTAAATAAAATGTTTTTTTTTTGAATATTAAATTTAAATTATTCTTACCGCATGCCTTATCATGCATTTACTCAACAATTCATTCATTTTGCTTTCCGGTTGTTGGGCCAAATATTTGCTGATCAATTTCATCAATGCAACAAAAGAACTGTTTGGATTGGGCACTTCACAGAGACGAACGGCAATAGCGTTCAGGGATTTAAAAATCTGTGTAATATTTATTATTTTAAATATTTTTTGATTCAATTTTACCAGGATGTTCAAATTCTTCAATCGATTGTCATTAATCAGGCAGAGGATGGCATCAATGAAGACTCGAAGTGCATCCGCGGTGATTTTTTGCATCATATTTGAGTCTTTTGTAAGCTAAAATAAATTTAAAATGCCTTAAAAATTTTATTCGAATAAAAACCGTTGTGAGAAAGTTGCAAATGGAGCGCATGAATTCCTCCAATTCCGCCTCTTTGGCCGCTGCCCTCGGACTTGGTTCACCACCAGCCGTTTCCGTCTCTTTGGCTGTTTCCAATTGTTCAAGATGTTGGCCTCGGATGTGGAAAATTTGAGTGACAATCTAATTAAAAATATTATTTAATTTTAAATTATTTTCTACCTCTCTCAAAGTGAGTTCAATTCGATCGGATAAATATTGCCGATTGCTTGGATCATTGAGCAAATGAAGTAACTTAAAATATTAATTAATTAAAATTTATGTTATTAAATTCAACCTGGGCAATTGCCTCTTCCGCAATGTTCAATTGAAGGGAGGAAACATTGTGGACCGCCCGATCAATGTGTTCGGCACTTTCCAGTGAAGAGATGGATGAAACCGACTCACTACGGCGAGAAAATGTGCTGGTTGGGCGCACCACTGGCTTCTAAATTTATTAATTAATTCCAAAATTAAATTAATAAATTACAATTGGCTGTAAATCCTGTTGTTCAATAGTAACAGATGGTCCGGGGCCACCGCCGCCGCCTCCATTCCGACTGCTCAAAACGCCTCTCTCCGCTGGTCCAGCTTTTGTGAATGTGGAATTCAGTGCACTTTTCCCACCGCCACCAAAATTCAACGCCGTGCTATTCATTGTCAGCGTTGGCTCATCAAATTCGTTGTCGAAAAATTTTGGGTCCAATTGGAAGTTCTTAAATCCGGATTTATTAATTTTTCATTAATTATGCCAAAAACCGTTGAAAATGTTGTGTTCAGAGCTGATGAATGCGATTTGGCCGAACTCATTCCCGTTCCAGCATGCGAACGGCGGGGAAGTCGAATAGTGCTATCATCGGCACCGCCACCACCGGAGGCCATTGATTGATTTGCTAACATTGATGGGGCCATTGTTCGTCGGGTGCTGAAATTAAAAATTTGTTATAGATTTTTAATTCTTTTTTTTTACCCGCTGGCTGAACGTGCTCTGCTGGGTGGTTGATTGGAGGAATGCGGTGTTGTAAAAGTTTGATTGTGAGGATATAGAGCATCATGTTCGGCTTTGATTTTGAATTCCATTAACTAATAAAACAAATTTTTTAATTATAAATAAAATATTCGAATACTTTTGCCATTTTTGCTGAATCTTTTGAAATGTTGGCCGGCAAAAACACTGAAAATGCCTTCTCTCCAATACAATTTTGCATTGCTCCAAGGGCTGCCAGGGCGGAATTTTTAACTTCGGAGTCCGATTCGAAAGCATGCTAAAATTAGAAATTAATAGAATAAATAAAGTGAATAAACCTCAGACAAAAATGGGACCAAATCCTTGAGTAAGCCCTTTGGAATGTCTTTTGGCATAATAGAGAGGAAGGTGCGATACAAAAATTGATCAATTAGCGATTTTTGGCTGGGATTTGTTTTGGCCTTTCCAAGCGCTTCCACAATTATTTTTGACAGTGCATTCAAATTCTTAATTTTAAGAATATAATTATTTTTAGAATAAAGAACAAACCGAGCTGGCGAAAATGGCATCGATCAATTCAATCAATGGTTCCTTCAATTGGGCCCGCTTCTCTTTGAACTTCTCGAAAACCACTGAAGCAACTGATGCAGCGTGCGGGCCAAATTTGTTGCGAAGTCCTCGGGCAAAGGCGGTCAAATTTTTGGCGGCCAATGCAGCACAATTTATATTCGCATCGGAGCCAAGAATCTAAAAATTAATTTAAAAATGATTTATAATTGAATTTTTAACCCTTGTGAATGTCTCAATCAATTCATTGTAATAATCCGGATTATCGGCCAATTTTGGGCTTTCATTCAAAACGTTATTCACTGCTTCCAATGCCGCCTTTCTGTCTTGCCAATTTTTGCTGTTCAATTGTGTGTCCAAATCTTTTGGCAATTTTTTTGCAATATCCACTGGTTTGTCCAATTGTTGTTGCTCAATTTGTGGTGGTGGTTCTTTTTGGGCAATTTGCTGCTGCGGTGTTTGTTCCTTTTGATCATTTGATGCAATTGATTCGGCTTTGGATGAGAGATGACTTTGTGAAGAATTTGCATTTGTTGTGGATGATTGGGCGACACTTAAGGTTGTTGGAGCAGTAGATGGAACATCCTCTTCCACTTTGCATTTGTATTCATTCAACTAAAATTATTTAATTTTAATTCGTTTGATAAATTCTTTTTAACATAAATTTATTTACAAAGTCAACCTAGCTTATAGTGTCAAAAATCAAGATTATAAAATTAAAAATAAAATCTAAAACTTGTATTAAAAACATAGACAATGGACCAAAGGACTTTGGTTGGAAGGTACTCTTTTTAATTAAAAAAATTCAGGTCCCGGGTTCGAATCCACTCGGTAGACACTATTTTTTTCTGACTTGGTGTCCACTTTACGAATTTTCTTACATTCTATAATACATTTTTAAATAAAACACACTAATAAGTACCAAAAAGGAGGCCCCAAACGTGTTTTAGTATTACTCAAATATTTAAAAAATTTCGTTTATTTAACCAAAATTAAAACGTGCGGCTTAATTGTCCCTCAAAATGGGCTGAATTTTACATCAAATTTTCCTCTACATCAAAAGGGGCTGAATTTTGCATCAAATTTTCCTTTACATCAAAAGGGGCTGAATTTTACATCAAATCGAGCGGGAATTTGAATTTTTCCCATTAATTCCTCTTCTCTCTTCTCAACACAAATATCCATGATCGTCTTTGATCCAATCTAAATATTTCTAATAAATATCATATCAATAATAATATCTATAATTAATTTAAATATAAATTAAGGCCACTAGAAGGTCGGGGAAGTATAACAGAGGCTCGGAGAGTGCGCGGGATATATCCGGATATAGAGGGATTAGGGTGAATATAGTGGGATAAGTCCCGAAATGGATGGGAAATGGCCCGGAAGGCCATAGAAAGGTCTGGGATATGGGCCGAAGGCTCTGATGGTAAGTGGGATTAAGCCGGATAAAGGTGGATATACGTGGATTTAGGGGGATTAAGCCCCAAATATATGGGCTCGAGTCCTGTTTTAGGCTGTTTTTCTTCCGGCTTCGCGAGATTCCAATGCTCCGAGCCCCTAAGCCCCTAGCCCCTAAATCCCATGCCGACCATAACCCTAATCCCTAGCCCCTAACTAGACTTATCCGGCTTAATTCCCCTATATCCATCTTAATCCCCTATATCCACCATAATCCCCCCTATATCCGGCTAAATCACGCGCATTTTCCGGGCCTCTATTATACTTCCCCTACCTTCTAGTGACCTTCCGAGCCATTTTCAATTCTTTTCTTGGCTTAATCTCCCTATATCCACCTTAATCCCCCTATATCCGGCGTAATCCCGCGCACTCACCGGGCCTCAATTATACTCTTCACCGACCTTTCTAGTGGCCTTCCGAGTCATTTCCAATCAATTTCTGGGCTTAATCCCTCTATATCCACTTTAATCCCCCTATATCCGGTGTAATCCTGCGCACTCTCCGGGCCTCAATTATACTTCACCGACCTTTCTAGTGGCCTTCCGAGTCATTTCCAATCAATTTCTGGGCTTAATCCCTATATATCCACCTTAATCCCCCTATATCCTCATTAATCCCCCTATATCCGGCATAATCCCGAGCACCTCCTTTTTGACTTCCGCGCACCCCAGGAATGTCCCAAAATCGTTTTATATTATTTACAACGTGAAAAACAAATTCCCCCGATTTGGTGCAAAATTCAGCCCCTTTTGATGTAAAGGAAAATTTGATGCAAAATTCAGCCCCTTTTGATGTAGAGGAAAATTTGATGTAAAATTCAGCCCATTTTGAGGGACAATTAAGCTTTTCCGAAAATTAAAAATCCGATCAATTAAGCTAACCTTGGCCATTTTTGTTGAATCATTTGAAATGTTGGCTGGCAGAAATACGGCGAATGCCTTCTCACCAATGCAAATTTTCATTGTGCCCAATGCTGCCAAAGATGAGTCCCGAACTTCTGGGTCGGAATCGAAAGCATGCTAAAAAATAAAAGTTAAAACTAAATAAATATTTGAAACGAACCTCCGACAAAAATGTGACCAAATCCTTGAGAAAGCCCTTTGGAATGTCTTTTGGTGAAATGGTTCGAAATATTCGGCTTAGAAATTGATCAAGTTGCGATTTTTGGCTTGGATTTGACTTGGCCTTTCCGGCTGCCTCCAAAATGGCCGGGGATAGAGCGGCGAGATTCTTCAAATAATCACATTAAAATTATAGAATTTATTGACAAAAATAAACCGAGCTGGCGAAAATGGCATCGATCAATTCAATCAATGGTTCCTTCAATTGGGCTCGCTTCTCTTTGAACTTCTCGAAAACCACTGAAGCAACGGATGCAGCATGCGGGCCAAATTTGTTGCGAAGTCCTTTGGCAAAAGCAGTCATGTTTTTGGCGGCCAATGCAGCACAATTTATGTTCGCATCCGAGCCGAGAATCTAAAAATTTGTTAAATTTGTTTGTTAGATTGATATATTTATATTTTTATCTTTCGACCCAAAAGGTCATATACTAAATATATTCAGGTCTTAAGTTCGAAACCGCTGAGAGGACAATATTTTTTTCGGGCTTGGTTGTCACTTTTATAAATTTACAGTTAGGGTTAGTTCATTTCAAAAAAAAGATACTAATGGAGTTTGTCTCCTGCGAGGGAGTGGATTGGACTATTATGAAAGAAGATGATGAAGAAGACCAGGTGTTTCATCGTCTGTCTCATCATCCCATCCTCAATCTTTCTTCTTCATAACCACCATCATTCTCATCCTTCGTATCTTCATCACATTCTTCTTCATCCTCATAATCTTCGTCTTCATCCTCATAATCTTCGTCTTTATTCTTATCATCTTCTTCATAATTCTCATCATCTTCTTCTTCATTTATCCTCATCATCATCCTCATCATCATCTTCTTCTTCATCCTCATCATCTTCTTCTTCATCATTCTAATCATCTTCTTCTTCATTCATTCTCATCATCTTCTTCATTCATTCTCATCATCTTCTTCATTCATTATCATCATCTTCTTCTTCATATTCATTCATTCTCATCATCTTCTTCGTCATCATCCTCATCCTTTCCCTTGTAGAGGACAAATTCCATTACCCAAAGAGAGTTGCTCGTGCTCACCTATCCCAGAACTTTTTAAAATAACCTTTGTGAATGTTTCGATGAGTCCAGCATAGTCCGGATTGTCTGCCAATTTTGGATTTTCATTCAAAATGCCATTCACTGCTTCCAATGCTTCTTTTCGTTCTTGCCATTTTTTGCTTCCCAGCTGTTCGTCCAAGTTATCTGGGAATTTCGGCATGACATCCACTGGACTGAGCAAATCCCATGGGTCAATTTGCGGTTCATTGGTAGGATTTTGTGATTCTTTTTGATCGTTTGTTGCGATTTGTCCAGCAGCTTGAGTAGATTGAACTTGTGAAGATTGGGTATTTGATGATTGGGCAGCAATTATGGAAGCAGCCTCTTGTTCAGCTTTGTTTGTGTATTCCGTCAACTAAAATTAATTATTTAATTAATTTTTAATAAAATATTGCAAACTTTGGCCATTTTTGTTGAATCATTTGAAATATTGGCTGGCAGAAATATGGAGAATGCCTTCTCACCAATACATTTTTGCATCGCACCAAGGGCCGCCAAGGAAGAGTCCCGAACTTCTGGGTCGGAATCGAAAGCGTGCTAAACGAAAATATAAGAATATAAAATTTAGAAAAGAAACCTCCGACAAAAATGCGACCAAATCCTTGATTAATCCCTTTGGAATATCTTTCGGTGCCAAGGTCCGGAAGATGCGATATAAAAATTGGTCAAGTTGTGACTTTTGGCTGGGATTTGTTTTGGCCTTCCCGGCTGCCTCCAAAATTGTCTGGGATAATCCATTCAAGCTCTTAATTTTTTGGATCGATTATTATTTCGAACTGAATATTATTAAGGAACTAACCGAACATGCTAAAACGGCATCGATCAATTCAATCAATGGTTCCTTCAATTGGGCCCGCTTTTCTTTGAACTTCTCGAAAACCACTGAAGCAACGGATGCAGCATGCGGGCCAAATTTGTTGCGAAGTCCTCGGGCGAACGCGGTCAAATTTTTGGCGGCCAATGCAGCACAATTTATATTCGCATCAGAGCCGATTATCTTAAATTAAATATTAATGATGTTTGGTGTTATTTTAAATAAACCATTGTGAATGTTTCGATGAGTCCAGCATAGTCCGGATTGTCTGCCAATTTTGGATTTTCATTCAGAATGTTATTCACTGTTTCCAATGCTTCTTTTCGTTCTAGCCATTTCTTGCTTCCCAATTGTTCGTTCAAATCTTTCGGCAATTTTTTCATAATGTCAACAGGATCTAACAATTCCCAAGGATCCATACTTGTTGAATGATGACAATGTTAAATTTTGTTGTTTTCTAATCTTAAATAAAATTTTCATCATTATTCATTAATTATAAAGAAATGAATGGGTTGGGTTAGGAAGATCTTATTGCATTTACAGTTATTCTTATTATACATAAATCTCATCGATTTGACGAAGTTAATCGTGAACAAGTCTCTTATAGGTCTGCCTAATTGATATGTAGCTATTATAGGCTAACTTTCTTATTTATTAAGGTAAAGGTAAGAATAAAAAAAAATTATGAGATCTTTAAATTACTTTCAAAATGTGAAATATTGCAATGATTATTAATCATTAATCAATAAATAAAAAAAATTGTGATATCAATATCAACAAAAATATTTATGCGCAAAAGATGATAAAATGAAACATTTAAAGCTTCATAAGTCAAAGGGAAAGGACAAACAATTTTTAAGTAGGTTTTTGTCCAAAAAAATAATTTATATTTATATCATATTGAATATCATCAACATTTCATCTTTATTCTTCTCATTTATGCAGTGAATCGCGTTCCACACAATTTGTTGTTCTTATATGAGAGCATTTCGGTCAATTGCACCATATCCACCATTCCATTGCGATGACGCGGAATTTTGGCAGGGAAGAATTTCCTGCAAAAATTGTTTTGTTTATTTTAAAAACATTAATTAACTCACTTCATTGCCAAATAGTTGTTACGGCCTCGTTTGGCCAGTTCATCGGCTTGATAGATTGGCTCAGGCAAAGAAATAGCGCAATTCACAATTTGATGAGTGTAGCACAGTCCATTGAGGAAGCCTTGTAATTCATCCTGGGTCATTCCAATCTCATCCAACAGGACACTGTATTCCACCGGCTTTCCAGTTCCCTGAAATAATATTTTAAAAAGTTAAAATTAATAATTAAAAAAATTACCTTGATTGGATAATGAGATTGCATGAAGAATTCGGGCAAATCCGGGCGAACAATTTTCTCATTGATCACAGAGCCCGGTGTCAAATTGACGACTTGGCCTTCGCGAGTGGTGAAAAACTTCTTGTAATGGCGTTTTGTGCCAACAACGAACATGAACTTTGGCTTGTAGTTCTCATCATATTTGAGGCAGCCAAGTTTGAATGCCTCCAACTCTTCTTCAATCGCCTAAAATTTAAAATAAAATTTCAAGTTAAAAAATGAAAATACCAACCATTTTGTATTGACCCTCGGAAACACCATCGCGAAGAATGAGCATGTATTTGGGACGAGCATCATGCGAACGAAGCAGCTCCAAAGTTCGCAGCATCCAAGTGACCCGATCAGCCAATTGCACAATTTCCACGGCCTCTCTGCGCGATTCTTGGTAGAAATAGTCACCGACAAAAGTATGCAGGTTGGATGCCATATTCGCACAAATCTATGAATAGAATATATTAAAATTGAGTGAGATTGAAATGGTGGACTTACGCCAACAACCGATGGATCCACCGAATCACAAGTGAACCCCTTTGCCTGCAACATTCGACGTTCTTGCGGAGTCGCCGGTCCTGGATGTGCCACATCATAGCCAACAATAAGGCATTTGCCCTTCTCCAGCGCAAATCGCTCAGCCGATCGCTCAAAAAGTGGAATGTAGTTTATGCCAAAATTTTTGACATTCGTCCTAAAAATTAAAATCAAATTGGTCAAAATATTCAATTTATTGCCAACTTGTTGATGATGTTTTCCAGCGTTTGCATCTTTCCATGTTTGACAACATCCATTACGCGTTCCACGGTCACCTAAAAAATAGTCAATTGTTTAAAATGGAAAGGATTAAATTAATTACATGTTGAGTGATCACTTTGAAGTAGGCTTCATAGTATTTGAGCAGTCCATGAGTGTCCTCGCATTTATTGTCGATCAACCTGAATTGAAATTAACATTAACATTAATATTCATTTGTTGTAAATTTACATGATAAATTCCACATTTTTGTTCACACAACGCTCAAACATGTCAGGCCATCCGCGTGGATTGTTCGAATTGAAAGTGATGATGGTTGGATCTGTAAATTATCACAAAAATATATCTTTTAGTCGTACTTTGAGAACTTACGCATTGCAATTATCATTCCACGTTTGCGGGCCATTTGCATCATCAATTTGACAAATCGCTCGACCAGCTCATAATTGCGGCTATCACAAAGCACAATCCAATTGTGAAGTTCTTTGCACTCAAAGTATTGGGTCGCTGCTCCAGCTTTGCGCCATTCAGCCTATAAAATTATGTAAAGAATAGAGAATGTTGTAAAAATTGTCTTGCCATCTCCGGATTGGGCACCACAATTTGATTGTTTGCGTAACGAATGCGGGGAGAGGCGCGGACTCCGACGACCACGCGGTTTGATTCTTGAATCACCGTAATGCCAAAAGCTCGAAGAACTGCATTGGTCTCATTGAAGACGCCCATCTCAGCTTAAAATGATAAAATTAGAGTGAAATATTGATTAAATTTCTAACCTGCATGCTGCATGATCTTGTCGAATCGCTCATGGGGCGGAATTGAACTGGCCTGAATTATGCCAAAATTATAAAAACATATTTGAAAAATAAACTCACATGCAAAACTTTTTGCGACAAATTTTTGTCCATCCGTTCCAGCGGGACTCGTTGGTCTTCCATCACAACGAGTTGCTCAACCGGAAACAATTCCACTGGCCGCCCCTTTGGCACTGGTGTATTTGGAATGAGTGCAGGAAAATCGGGAAATTGCAAAGTGATGTTATAACGGCGTTGGAAATATGCGGGCATTGGCATTTTCTTTCCTTGGTAATTGACCCTGTGAATTCAAAATTTGTTAATGGACTTTATATTTTCCAAATCTTACATCAATTCAGCCATTGGCTTGTCAGTGAAGCGTCCAATCCCAAAAGTGCGATGACGGGCAAACATCACTTCCACACGAACATCGGCCAGAATTGCCCGAATACGCGGCCAATCACTCATTTGAGGACGACGATTATTGGTAATTGCCATCACAGAGGCAATCAATTCTTGAGGCTCATAGAATGGCGAAACTTTGGCTAAATTGATTAATTTACTGTGAATAAAGTTTAGGTTTTACCGTCCAAGATCAGCGCCGGCGATGGATTGCCATAATTTTGAACAACTCGAACTCCTTTGGCAAGTCCAGATCGAAGAACAATTCCATTGCCAGCATTGCGTTGATTATCCGGATGCACTTCATAAAGGCGGCCAGGACCAACCGGCGAATAAAGATTACTGGAAAAATGCATTTTAATAAGGAAATATTGGTTAAAACAAACTTATTGATGGAAAATTGAGTGATGGCCATTTCCAGGAAAGTGCGCAGAGTGCGGTCTTCTTCAAAAAGTGCCTTCTTTGACTGATATTGACTAAGATCCGAGATGTCGAGCACCGGCACTTGCTGGTTTGGAACAATGATGACACAGAATTCCGCATCGCCCATGTATGTGCGGACATAGTCATTGACCTCTTCATTCTTGATCATTATTTTGGACTAAATTTATTAAAAAATATTTCAAATAACCACATTAAATTTACAACCTCTTCCAAGCAGATTGGTGCTGATGTGTACATTGTGGATTTGCAATCATAGACGAGTTCAGCTCCCTGAGGCATTCCAAAAGCCTGAGTTTTGCCATAAGTCACTGTGAGCAGTTCATAGCAGATATTTCGGTGGAGGGCCCGTTGACCACTGAATTATGTAGATTTTAATAGACAATTTGAAAAACTTACTCATCCGCTCCTCTTGACAAATTCTTTTCTTTGCTGACGTTCATAATGTCCACATCGTAGCGGTATGCCTTCTTTCCAGGTTCAACTTTGATTTGGAAGATCGAGCAGAGACCATTCTCCTTGATACGGAAATCCTTCGATGGCTCAGCAATTGGTTTCTAAAAAACAAATTGCTGAAGCTTTCAGCTATTAATTTTAGTTTACCAGACGACGTTTCTTTCGCTTTTCCTTTCCATCAGCAGATGGCTGAGCCGGTTTCACTTTGCCTTCTTTAGTCTCGGGTGACTTGACTTTGCCTTCCTTGGTCCCGGTTGACTTCACCTTGCCTTCCTTGGTCTCGGTTGTCTTCAGTTTTGCTTCTTTTGTCTCATTGGGCTTAATTATGGGTTGTTGACTCTCGATTGGCTCCTCTTTGCTTTCTTTGTTCTCTTTCTCCGGTTTGTCAGCTTCCATGTCCTTCTCCGGTTTGTCAACTTCCATTTTCTTCTCCGGTTTGTCGATTTCCATTTCTTTCTCCGGTTTGTCGATTTCCATTTCCTTCTCCGGTTTGTCGATTTCCATTTCCATTATTTTGTCGTTTTAATAATTTGTTGCTAACAAAATTACTAATCGTTTTATTTCGCAAAATTCTTTAATAATCAGCTTAAATTTTTAAGAAGTTAATTAGTGACATTTTAAAATCAGCTTATCAAATTGGAAATTGTTTTATTTTAATATGAAATGAATGATTTAATAGTTATTTTATTATTCACTTTAGTGTTGGTGATGGTCCGGTGAATATTTAATGGAAAAGCAGAAGATTGGAAAAATAATTTTTGATGAAATGTTGACTGGATGAATGACCGATGGCAATAGGAATGGGGACAGCAGCAGAATTTTTAATTTATTTATACCCCCATCAATCGATTGATAAATACTAAAAACGATGGGAAATGGGAATGGGATGACGCACCCCTATACCTATTAGCTATTACTATTACCTATCCCCATTCCCCATCCCCACCCATGCCATGTAGATGTAGTAAAAGTAAAAAATAAAAATGACAAACAACAAAAAATAATCCTGTAGTGCATCAATCATTTTTATTGTTCTGTTTCTGCCTCGCCAAGTTTCTTTTAAGACTGCCTATATCTATGCTGAATGTTCGCTTCTCTGGCTTGGCTATGATTTTTTGACTAGCCAATCCTTTTCCTTTCTTGTGCAAAAATCGATAGTACAGTCTCTTAGGCATTACGCATTATGTAATATCTAGACATTATAACAAAACTAGTTTTCGGCTTTTCGCTTTTTCGTTCGCGGTTTCGGGTTTAGTTTTGGATTTTGGTTCGGCATCGGATTTTTATATTTACAACGGGTTGAATCAAAACACCAAATGAAGCATTAGGATTTAGTAAAATAAAACCTTTAAAACAAGTTTGAAGCATAATTATAAATGTTTAAATGTGCAAAAACATGATTTGATTGAAATATTAAGCCTTTTCCGTTTCAAAATTTTGGACTTTGGGCATAAAAAAGTGTAAATCCTAGTTTAAACGAATGACGAATAGCATTCAGCATTAGATAATATTTCTATTTCTAAAATAATCACTTCATTTTTAGCAATTAGATAATTCTCAACGACCAAAAAATACCTGCCAACATCAAACAAACGACAACAATTTCATTCAATAAACAACACAAAATCTTCAAACAAATAAGCATGCGGCCACCATCGGCGCTACTTCCATCACACACAATGCTCTGCTGGCTCTTCCGCACCACAATGCTGATGTTCTTCAACATTTCTGCCAATGCTCAACAATCAGAACCGCCGATGAAGTTGGGACTTGCCGGAATAGAACTAAATGAAGAGGATGTTATTAGTGTGGAGTTGCCCAAAGATAGTTGGTACATCAGATTGAAGGATGAATTGGATTATTACGAATACACAAATTACAACCACAAGGATACAACCTTCAGCCCATGCAAAGTGGATATCACCGATTATGGCTTGTAAGTTTATAAATTACATTTACCATATTAATTTGCATTGTTTTTCAGTGAAGTGTTCTATGATGAGCTGGCATCTAGCAAGGGTTGCACCGTGGATTTGATAGTCCATCAACGGGGTCTTATCAGTTTCATTGCAAAAATGTTGGAACTCAACAAGAATTGCATTTCCAAAGCAGACAATGATGATGGAATTGTCGAGAAGAGCAACGATAATCTGTGGGTTTATTTGATTAAATTGATAATCAAACTTGCTTAAATTCCAGAATTCCATTCGCTTTCGGCTATACAAATAATGAATTGATGGAACTTAGCGAAGGTCCTGTTTATAGGGGCGTCTGTACAAACGAGGCAGAATGCAAGAAAGCATACAATGAAGAAGATGGCAAATGCATCAAGAAGACAATGCTTGAAATCGGATGGAGTCGCTCCAAGGATGAATCAATTTATGGGCATTTGCATCAAGGTTATCCAATCAAATCACCTGTAATTTCCACTTTATTTTAGTTGGTGAACCAGTTTCTTCATGGAACATCAAGATGAAAAAAAAGAAGAGTGGGACAAGAAGATGGGTGTCATTTTGGATTTTACAGCGGAAGAAGGGAAACCGACAATCGTATACAATATCTATGGCGAATCCGATCCAACTCGTCAGACATTTACATTTTTCGAAAAAAATAAAGAAGATCATCAAAATCAACCATTTTGCAACATTCCAAGCAAGGCCACTCCTACACCAAGAACTTGGCAAATCAAATCGACTGATGAATTCCTCAATGGCACAGAACTCCTGAGTTTTCACTTTTTCCCACAAAAGTCAACTGTTTATCATTATGGAAAAGAAGGCGAATGGAAGGTGAATTCCGAAAAGAAAATCGATGGGCCAAAGTGCAGAAACCAATCCTTTGCTTTCGTAAGCTTTTTTAATTTTAATTAAATAATCTTATTTTTTTTCTTCAGCCTAATAACTTTGTTTCGGCTCTTCTCATGGTTGGACCAAAAACGAAGCCGTCAACACCATCAACTTCGACTCAATCTACAATGGAAATAACAAGTAGATCAACTGGAATGCCAGCAACAGATGAGACCACCGCAACATCAAAGCAAACAGCAGTTGAGACCACCGCAACAACAAGTGAATTTCCACAAGAGACCACCGAAACAACATCAACCGCTGGGCCAACATCAAAGCAAGCAGTGGATAGTGGAACTTCTAGTGTATTGATTATTTCAATTATTGCTGGATTAATCGCTTTGTGAGTTTTTTGGGCACTTTCAATTCAATTTTTCCTATTTAGCATTATCCTCATTGCCATTTTGATCTATTGTCTTTGCTGTCGTAAAAAAGAAGTGGCCAATAACAAAGAAGAAGAAGTCAAAGACGAGGAGGACAGCAGCGAAGTCGAAAACAGTGAAGTGTTCGAAAATTTTGTAAAGAAGCAGCAACCCAGCTTAATGATAACTGAAAAGAAGAAACCAACCGGTGAAATTACAACTGACTGGACAGACTACGAAACAATTGAGCCTAAGAAGAAGAGCAATGTAGTGTAATTTATTATTTTCCATTCATTCATTACCGACTATATTATTTTCTCCATATTATTATATTATTGATTATTGTATTTGAAATTAATTTGTTTTTCGATGATATTTTTCCCTTTTGAATTCATTCCATTGTCCTACTATTATACTTCAACATTTTGTTTAATTGTTATTGATTTTTTGAAGTACGACCATATAAGATCAGAAGAAGAAATAAATTAAAACTATAAACATTTTAATTGGAATAATTAATTTCGCAACGGTTGGCAACGTTTCATTTATTTTTGAATAATTTTAATGACAATCAAAAATCAATACTTTTATTTTAACAGATTGTTCATTTTATCAAGCTTTTAAAAATATTTATTGAGCGGCAGAATAAAACAACAACAAAAATAATGTTTATCGATTTGTCCGCGGTAACCGACGATGGATTGGCACTGATTTTGTTGAGAGTGCCAGTGAAGGATTTGATCAAAACATGTCCCCAGGTTTGGATTTATTTTTGATAAGATAATATAAAATTTGAAAATTTAAGTAATTTTGAATTATCTATGTTATATAATCAATTTCATATAAATCTCAAATAAATATATTTCCAAAATTTCTTTAGGTCTCAAGGCAATGGAATCGCATTCTATCGGACAATTTCTTCTGGCAGAGGAAAATGGAACAAGATGGATATTGGCTGAAATGGTCCAAATTGGCTGGTCTTTCGACGAAATTATTCAAATCCATCGCATTGACACATTGTTTCGAGCGAAATTTCATCAAAGACAATTTGCATTTGGAGGATCAGGGCCTAAAATTTTTAGGCAATCTAATATTTGATCCAAGATGGAAGGCAAATCGAATTGTTTGGCAAGGAGAGGACAGCGGGTTGGTTATCATTTTTCATTTTAAACTGTCGAATTATAAAATTATTTTTCAGTTCCTTTACTCGTGTCGAAATTCCACCAATATTTGCTGATGGGGAACCCGAAATTCCACCTGGATATGATAAACCAATTGAAGCTTGCTTGGCCATTCCTTATCAACGCTTCGCAAAGGAAATTGTCATCGAATTGGCCGACGAAGGTTTAACGGTTAGTAAATTTTTTTAATTAAAATTTTATTTTTGGTAATAGAGTTGGCGATTTTCTTTAAAAACGAAATTAAAAATTAATTTAAAAATTAAAATTACATTATATTTTAAATTTAAGGACGAAATTATGGACAATTATCGGCCGACAATTGTGGTCACCGAATGGATTGCAAATCGCCGGGACTGCTCTACACTATATGCGATGAGTTGTTCCCTTGAAAAGAGCCCATTTGGCCAATATCCGCACGGTGAATTCCGATGCAATTTTCAAAATGAAGATCAACTAGAATATCGAGAGGAAAGCAAGCATGAGATTGGCCAATGGATTGGTGCAACAATCGCATTTCGATTCAAACAAGGAGACGGTACAATTTTAAATGGATTTTTTTAAAACACAAATCATTAAAATATGATTCTAAAATTCCATATAATTTATTCAAATAAAATTTTAATTTTTTAGCTGAAGCCTGGCACCATGTTGAACATCAATTCAAGGATTATCCAGCAGGAATGCGATATTTGGTCTTGCATTGTGTTGGAATGGGATATGGAAGTCGACCAAATGTGAACGGGAAATATGGACTGAAATTGGCAAATTGTTCGGTGAAGGCCTTATGCGAGAAGAATGCAAAATAAAATGGGAAAATGAAGAGAACAGAGAATGCGGAATAAATTGATGGAAAGAATACGAAAATTGATTGATTTTAATTTATTTTATTGTTGCTTTAAATTTTGATCAAATTCTCATTCAGTTATAAATAAAAAAAAAGCTCATTGAAGGCTCTCACTGAAATTTATAACTTATAAGCGCAGAGGCTTCTAACAGAGAAATTATGGTATTTTATGTAGACAAAAAATTAGATTTCTAAATGTCTAACACAAAGTATAGAAATGGGCACTGGGCAGTGATCAACTAAGTACCTCCCCTCATACTTGGAAATAATTTAACTTATCACCTAAGACCAAAACTAAAAAGTGAAAACAAATACAAATAAAAGAATTGGAACATTTATTTTATTTTCGTAAAGAAGTGAAATCAACTTTAAATGTGATGAATGTGTCAAATATCGGCAATAAGTGAATGAATTTTAAATACATTTTAAATAAAGTTGGGCTCGATCATCCATTTCCAATATTCCAATTTATTTTCCATATTCCTCGCATTCATTTTCTTCATTTCTCGAGGGAATTGGCATTGCACTTGGTGACGGCCTTGGTCCCTTCCGAGACGGCTATAAAATTCGTGTTTCGGAATAAATTTTAAATCATTATCAGTAAACCATGTTTGGCGAGTTCACCCGGCAGAATAAGACGGACGGCGGTTTGGATTTCGCGTGAAGAGATGGTCCTTGGCATATTTGCAGCAGCGGGAAGCCTCCGTATCAGCAAAAATGCCCTTGGTCCCCCCTTTGCTTTTTCTTGGTAAAAGTCGGCAGTATTTTACCAAGGTGGTAAGATATCAAAAAATTAACATCAATTTTGAATTCTACGGCCCGATTACCTTTAAAAATGAATTTTTAGGCAAAAAAAAATTTAAAAAATTTAGGGACCCAGATTCTTTAGGATTGCCACTATATTATTTTCTCCATATTATTATTGATTATTGTATTTGAAATTAATTTGTTTGTTTTCGATGATATTTTTCCCTTTTGAATTCATTTCATTGTCCTACTATTATACTTCAACATTTTGTTTAATTATTGTTATTGATTTTTTGAAATATGAAGTACCATAAGTTTAGAAGAAATAAATTAAATTCTACAAATTATAAACTTTTATTAGTTGAAATATAATTATTTTTGCAACGGTCTGGACTACTACTTTAGGTTTTTTTAGCCTAAAACAGTTAAGGCTATATGATTAAGTTATTTCAAAATTATCCATGATCTCACAAAGCTCATTTGACCACCGCCTGCTGCAAGTTTAATTGAACCCAAAATTAAGGTAATAAGAATGGTATATTTAGTTTCAATTAATCTTAATTTCTAATTTACCAGTCGATTCTCTTGGCAACATCTCATTAATTTTTGAATTAAATGATTTCCATGGTCGATTTTAATCCTTTTAAATTGAACTTTGGTTTAGCCAGAAAAACAAAAATAGACGAGAAAGTCGCAAAGTTCAGACACTAGACTAGAATCATTTATACCTATTTTTATTTTTGCAAATGAGGATTTTTTTAAAGCAATTTTATTAGCGTGACACGAATAAAATGCGATAATTGATCAAAATGTAAAATCCTATTATATTTTTATATTCTGATTCTAATAATTCTTTTCCAATTTTCATCAAATTTTCATTCTTGTTTTCCAATCACCCAGCTTGTTTGACAGGCACCATTGCCGGACATTCCTAAAGAGTACAATTTTATTATAAAAACATTTCAATTTTGAATTGAATTTACCCAAAACGGAGTAGCCATTTTTGGAGAATTGGTTTAGGACTTGAAAGGCGGGCATTTGGGTGAAAAATCCGCCCGACTGATGCTCAATTGGTTTTGCTTGGAATTGGTTGGCCGCATCTTCCACTGAAACGTCGCCATGAAAATATGTGTTCTGTGAATATAATGGAATATGAAAATGTCAGGAATTAATTTGCTTACGGATCCATAATTTCCAGCCCAGACAATGACATGGGAAACAGGCATTTTGGGGAATTTTTTTCACAATTTGGAGCAATTGAGTGAAGAAAATGAAGTGTTTTGATTGTGAATGAATGAATGAAGTGAGTTTGTCATGACCCCAGGTTTATATTGCCCAACAGCAGTTGGATCGCATTTTTATTGGCCCAATTGCCCTTTATTCCCATTCTTCCGCCCTTTGTTCTGATCTTTCCAATTTTTTAATTGTGTCATTGAAAGTGAAATCCAATATTTTGTTTCATTTTATTTGTTGCTTCTTTGATCCTTCCTAAAAACATTTGAGGACTTTTTATTGGCCCAATTAAATGGGGGCAAGTTCAATTGCAAAATGAGTTAAAAAGAGGCAATCTGATGAGCTTAAAATTAATGAAGAATAAAATGAATTCAAATTGCTTGGATTAAATAATTAAATATTTGCGTAAAAATAATTTTATTCCATTTTTATGGCCGAATTATTTCCTCTTTATTTCCGTTAATTCGAATTTTTAAAAAAGGAAGCTCATTAAAGTGGAAGGGACATTTTGCCTTGGGCAATTTCTTCCCCACCGGGGTTTTGGGTGGAAATTGGAGGACATGATGGTCGCACTGTTCCCAAGTTTATGATTATTTGGACCACCAAGGTCGGTTCATTATGCAAAAAAGGAACCAGTGCAGAAAATGGCTTGTCTGGGTCCTTCATCCGGCCCATTTTCGCGCACCTGTAGAAGAGGGCCATCCCATGAAAGAAGTCCCAATCTTTTCCTTGTCCCAATCCTCTCCTCTCATTCATTCCCTTCCTCCATTTTTTGCATCTATTATCTCATCTCATCCGTCGACTTCAATTTCCCTCAGGCAACATTTGCTTAACCCAACAGCAGCACAGAAGTCCCGATGGTTCATCTCCATATTCTCATTTTATTCCACCTCCATCCATCATTCCTTCCGTTTTCAAACATATTCAAAAAATGCTGTCCTGTCCATTAAAAAAAGTGTTTCGCATATTTTCATGAACCTATTTTTTTGACTAAATGCGCGACATTTTAGGTGAAATTGAGCCTTTAAAGTCTACAATAATTTTCTCTCATTTAAATGAATTTTTAAATGATAATTATTCCGAAAAATAAATATTATTCCTTTATCAAATCTTTCATTCTCGGGCGAAACACGTCTCTTATTCATTCATTTATCCCTTCATTCATTCAATTTCTCCCGAATATGGTCATCGTTCCATCGAAGTAAAATAATTCATCACCATTTTCTCCTCCCTTTTTCCATTCCCTTCCTCCATTCATTTCCCGCCATATTAGGGAGAAAAGTACGATAATGTGTAAATGTTCCTTTCTTCCTCCTTTGATAATCGGCCAGTTCCCTCAAATTTGTCCTCAATTTGGGAATGTGCTCCATATTTCCCTCAAATTGCGCCATATCTCGACCCGACAATCATTTTTTTTATTATCCATTACTCAATCCCCCCGGTCATTTAGGCAATCAAATCAGACTTATTTTAATGATAAGGTTAATATTAGGAAATGTTCCAATCCAAATTATTTTCGGCAATATTCTTCCATTCTTGTACGAATAAAAATGGACAGAAGCGAATTTTGCCGACTGGCAATAAAAATGCAAATTGGCCTTTAAAGAAAGGATCCCGCAAAAGCATCCATTCCACCATTTTCATTCCTTTGTTCCCCCCGCCCCATCAGTCCATCCCCTTTCCCTTCATCACATTGTGTCAATGTCAACTGCCACTGACCCACATTTTCTTCACCCCCGGCGCAATTCATTCATTCATTGCCAAATTTCCCGCATTTGTTGGTCTCAAAAATGTATTCCACCGACCAATGTATTTTTATTTTTCGGTTGGGCAATGGACGACGCCTTCGGGGCAATTGGGGCTTGGAAGGGCAAAGGAATATTTAGATTGTGGAGGATGAATGGAAATGTGTCTTTTGGGGCGTCCTCTTGTGCCCATAGCATTCCTTCTCGTTAGGTTTTGGTCAATTCCAATTTCCCGCATCAAAATAGCCTTCACAATTGAATGGCCAAAACAGCAGCATTCTCCGAGACGGCAGAAGGACACAAAATCAAGCAAAATGAGGTAAAAATGGATGAAACCTCAGCAGCAGCAGAAGGCGTTCGAAAATGCGGTAAATTGCGCAAGAAATTGGAAAGGGAAATGAATGGATTTGATGAGGGCGCGGATTTGGGAAATTGGCCAGCAGATGTGCGCAATTTTAAAGACACGAATTTTGAGCAGGAAATTCGCTCCTGGAGATAGAGACTATTTTTGCCTTTAGCCTAAATGATATTGAAGAATCAATCCAACCGACCATCGAGCTTCATTTCCTATTTTTGCATATTTTTTGCCTATGCTTTTTTTGCCCTTTCCCAATCCATTCCCGTCCCCCATTCGCCTTCCATTGCCCCTCGGGGTTCGTCCAATCATTTTATGTTTTTTTTGCATTGGCCGCCGCCCTTTCCCCAATCCTTCCCTCAAAATAATGTAATGCGGGAATATGCGGTGGGGCAAAATAGATGGAAGGAGGATGGGAATGGATGTTGGTTGGATGGTGGCACGTTCCCCCTTCAGTTTTGTCCCAATGAATCATCCAAAGTCCCAACTCCCAACCCAATGCTTTCATTTCCCATTTTACCGACTTCAATATTCATTCTCCCCCCTCCAGCCCCTCCCCTCCAGCCATCTCGCCAGCAGCAGATCAGCGGAAGGGTATACGGAGATTACCCATTTTCTTCTATTCAATAAATTATTTGTTGGCCATTAAATTTAAACGTGAAAATAAATTTACATAATATTCAGGGCGGGTTACGAAATGCATATTATAGGTGAGAAAATGGAATTAATAAGATAATAAGTAAATGATTTAATTAAATTGCTGCCAAACCTAATATCTAAAAAATCTATTTTTTTCCTATTTCTCGCCCAGAGACTGGCCAAAATGTTTCCTCTTTTTTGCCTCTCGGGTGAATGATCTTATCTCATTAAATTTATTCCCACCCGTGTAAAAACGCGCTAGTCTTCCCGGCTGTCGCCAGTCTCGGGTAGGTTGGGAGGAGGGAGTCTCGCGCGCCAAAAATTTGGCGGGATCAGGCGATGTACAAAAAAGGTCATTTTATGAAATTAATAGAGGCCGAGAATGTGTTCATTCAATTTATTATTTACTTCAAAATTTGCGAAATTATTTCTCCACTTTTCGACATCAATATTTTGGGCCACGGACAAATTCAAAAACAACATTTTCCTTTGTTACCCACATTTAGCAGTCATCAAAGTCCACAGGCCCAAACCCAATAATGCTGCTCATTCTCAATCCCACATTTATTTAGGCCATTCCATTTTCTTTTCATTCTTCTTTTTGCCAGTCGCTCTTCTTAATAAAATAGCATTTAAACAGTCAAAGTCCCTGCGCCCCCTCCCCCCCCCCCCCCTCCTCTATGGCCTATGCCCCTTCTCGCCTTCATTGGCCATCCATTCTCCCTTTTCCTTTTTACTTTCCTCGATGATTTACAGCAACGCAGGTGCGAGCTCAATCCAATCAAACCAGCCTTAACAATTTTTAGATGATGGCCAAAATTGAATAAAAATAACAATCCCTAAAGTGAATAATTTCATTCTACTAAAAATCGACCAATCTTTTTCTATCCCAAAAATTCTTCATTTCAATATTTTTACCAAAAATGAATTTTTCAACACATTGTTCGAATATGAGTTTGGCAATGCCAAAAAAGCGAAATCCATTCTTCCCCCCAAATCCACATTTTTTGCTGCGCTTTTCTGGCATTTTTTGCCTCATTTTGCCGAATGCGCACTCAACAACCACCCCTCATTTCGTTGTGCCCTCCCTCCTTCCACCCACAATTCTCAACTGAAAACCCATTCTTCTCCCAATTTTTTTTTGCTCATTTTCTTGCCAGCCGGCTCTACTGCTGCTGCTGGAGGGGATTGGTCCATCCATTCCCATTTTCCTGCCTTCAACCACCCATCGGTTTCTTTCCATCCATTCCCCTTCATTCATTCATTTTCATTCTTCCTTTCCCCAATTCCCCTGCAGGTCCACCCTGTCAATCCGCCCCATTGCCCATTTTTTGCCTCTTTCGGTTTTTCCCGTCTCCCCCGGCTGCCAACCCCCACCCCCCAAATTTTTTGCTGCCATTCGCGCCCACTCAGCCTTCCCCCCACCCCTTCCAATCCAATCTTTCCCGGCTGCCAATAGGGCCGAGAAGGCAGCAACGAAAAATAGCCAAAAAAAACCTTCTTCCATTTGGCCTTCATCTTACCATCATCCATTTGTCTCTCTTTTCACATATTCTGCCGTTCTTTTTCGGCCGATCTTCTTGCTGCCCACCACAATTTTCAGCCAAATTCTGCCCTTCTCATTTCCCTCCTTTTATTCTTGTTATTGACAGTCGGCCAATTCAGAACATTGCTGGGAGCAATGGCCGGTCTCGTCCTTTCCCCTCGGTGACCCAACCAACAAATGAACAACGAAAAAGCCGGCGAAATGATTGAAAGGGAATTGGGGAGGGGTTGGACGCCGTCCGCCCCTTCCGGCGATGTAGCAGCTGCCAGCATATGTGAAAATGGGCAAAAGGGAGGGGGGAATGGCCGAACGCGACCATCGGCCCGCCGGCTGGCCATTGTGTCCCGGCTGATCTCCATTCAAAAGAGCTTCCAAGAATTTGGAAGGGGGCAAAAGAACGCCAATTGCTCTGCAAATTGGCTCAACTCAAATTTTCGAAAATGCAAACATCCCCCGATTCACCCTTAAAAACATTTCTCACTCTTTCTTTCATTCAATTAATTTTACCATAAAGAAGTAATTTTATTTTCTTATTTTTCCCACTTCTAACCCAACTTTTATTACTATATTAAAGCCCCATTTTCCTTTGAATAATCCCGTGACTTTACACACTTACCTTGTCCATTCCCAGCTAAACTCCATTTTTTTACCTAAAAAACTCGATGAACAATTTTCTTCCTTCCATCCAAGCCAAGATTACATTTTTCATTTCCATTTTTCCATGCTTCATCCAATTCTCCTTTCCCCCACAATTCTCCTCTACACTTTTTGTTTCTCCCGACAATATCAGCAGCCAATCATCGAAGAGGCTGACGCACATTTCCCCCCAAATGTTTGCTCTCGTCTCGATTCATTTTACTTCGCGGCGGGATTACCGTAATCAAAGGCAAAGGAAAAATAGCCAAAATCTTGCAAAAAATGAATCTAAACCACAAAAAAGGATTCAAATTTTTTATAGTTTTAAATAAAAAAGGCATCCATACTCCCCTCCTCACCGGACAAAATTACAATTTAACAAACGGACCTTTCGGATGAGGGAGTCGATTCGGGTTGGAGACGGAATCCCGCAGTGCGGGCAGCCGATTTTACTAAATTGGGTGGCGGGAAATGAAAAGAATGATGGAGAATGTGAGAGGAGAATTGTGGGGGTGGTTGGCGGGAAATGGAATGGGATGACCTCGAGACTCACACACCAAATCGCGCCATTGCCTCCAACCTCCTCCTCCTCCACATCCTCAATTGGGGGATTGCGGCGGATCTCGCGCAGCAACAGAATGAGGAGGAGAAGGTGGAATTGTGTTTTGACCACCCCCCCCCCCCGGCTTTCCTTTTCCCACCTTTTCGTCCTCTGTCGCGCATCAACACTCTCGATGTTGGGGGCGATTCCTCCCGATTCCCACTGCAGCTGCTTCTCCCCAAAACTTGCCGTGCCCTCATTTTCCCCTCAGTACATGTCAAAGAGAGGGCAATTCCAGTGAGGACGAGAAAGGATCGACGAGATCCGCGCAGCTCCACGAGAATCCATCAAAATAGCCTCTCTCGACTGACCACAACTGCCACTGCCCATGTCGATGAGGGCAACTTCCATCAACTGCGCAGCGGCCTTTGAGGTCGGGATGTGTGACGAATGGATGGGCTTTGGGGGATTGATGGATGGACGGGAATTTCCCTCATTCATTGCTTCCCTTCGCGTGAAATGCCCATTCATTCTGTTCTGTTCTGTTCTGTTCATTCATTTCCAATTCCAACTGCATTTCTCGTCCATCGGCACAATCCAAGCTTGACCGTTCTCATCTCAACCCACAATCCTTCCAATCTATTCCAAAATATTCTCATTTGCCCTCACATTCAACTTCTCCCGACCAATTCATTCATTCATCAGCAGTGTCGGTCATTTTGCCACTCGTCTTTTTATTATTCCCTCTTTTACTTCCACCAATTCATTCATTCATTAATCTTCAATATTCAATTCCCATCTCAATCTCAATCACGTCAGTCAATCTAAAAAGGCCAATCTTCATCAAAAATTCGAATTTTTCCTGGCCATATGGCGGCCAAATTTAAAGCTTCCAATTATTTTTAATGGATTAATATTTAAATTTTATTTCCTAATTCTTCCCAACAATCTTCAAATAATTAACAAATTAACCCAAAATTATACTATTTTGGGAAAATGGCCAGCAAAATATTCAAATATAGGAACGACAATATTTTGTTTTGCGCCGCTGCCTAATTCCAACCAAACATCCCAAATAATGTAATGTGCCCACATCTGCCCCCCCCTCTATTTTCTCGGCTTTCCTAAACTCGATCGGCACGGCGCCATTTGCCTCTATCAAATCACATAAAATTGCCTCTTCCCAACTAAACTTGAGCCCAAGCTCCCCATAAAATTGCGCCTCACTTTAGCCACTCACTGCATTGGTCATTATTCCGCCACCTTGGATCGAAGCCGCGCAAAGAGGTGGCTATTTACAAAAGGGTGATGGCAAGAAATGTGAAGGTGATGGGACAGCCGGACCATCCCCCATTTTCCTCCCTCCACCCATTCTTGCCTCCCTCAATCATCTTCCAGCCAGCCTCGACCGATCGTCGATCCCGCCCGACCGCCGAAGCCGTCCTCAACCGGATCAGTGGCGGCTTTTTCTTCCCCCTCTTTTGAGCCGGTAAAGGGAGGTTTTTCCCATCCTCAACAGTCAGCCAAAATCGCGAACAGTCGCCCCTCCCCATCGTTTGGTGGCCGGCTTTTTCTTGCGATAAGTTCCGGCTTTAACCAAACAATAAATTCAGAATAAAAAGATTAGTCCCATCAATCTCACTTTCAATCATTTTTATCCAATAAAAGTGGATCGCGGCCTTAATCAATCATTTTTGGCTCTTTTTATGCAATCCTCCCAAAAAAAAGCATTCTACTTTAGAGAACGCGCACAATTTCCGCCAAAATCCAGAGCATTTTCCCCTTTTTTTACCTTTCGTCCTGGCCAAAACCTTGACGATCGCGCGAACATTCACATATTTGGAATTCGCCGCTGGCTATATCCAAATCGCATATATTTCTGCCAATTCATTTTCCATTCCAAATTCATTTTCCAAAAAACCTGCCACCCTTCTCAATTCCGCTGTTCATTTTCACCCTCCCAATTTTTGTTCAACACCATTTATTTATTCCCTCCATCCCACCATCCAATCCCCATTAATTCAATTCAATCCTTCCTCCTAAATTCGCATTAATCCCTGCAAATTTCCCGTCCACAATTTTCTCGCCATCTTCGTCCCAACATCTTTTAACCCTCCTTCTTCATCCACCCTTTTTCGTCTTGCCAACTTGACTCGATCCTCCTCCCGGCCTTCCACTGATTTATGGGCCCTTTGTTCCCCTCACTCTGTTGCTGCCAGCCTTCCCCAAATTGTCTTGCGCTTCCATCCCATCCATTTCACCCCATTTTGAGATGCCAACCTAGAATTGGGTCGACTGTCAGGAAAAAACCCAAATAGGAAAAAAACCGAGGGAAATGTTCAAAAAAGAGGGGCAATTGTTTTTTTTTTTTGAAACAAAAAATGGGAATGCTCTTTTAGTGCTCTGTTCAAATTTTCGACTCAATTTCCTCTAAATCCAGTTCAGTTCAAAAGCCGCCGATTTCGCTTCATCCACCTCCCAAAACTCATCATCCTACCAAATGGCCCGTTCATTTTTCCACTCCTCGCGCCGTCGTCGAATGAATGCACAAAAAGTCGACATTGGCTTTTGGCTTTTCCCCAATTCCAACAACAATTCCAGTCAGTTCTTTCGGCTGTCCCATTTTCCCCCTCCTTCTTAAGAATCTCACACAAAAATCCACCCCAATAGCGTTGTGGAAATTTTGGTGGAAGCACAAGCCCCGGAGACAAAAATTGTGTGGCTGCCGGAAAACCCGTTCCTTGTCCCCCCAATTCCATACTCCTCCTTATCCTCCAATGCTTTACAATCCTCGGGCGCGATCCTCAATCACATCTCCTCCCCTCCCCCCCCCCCACCCCAATTCATTCCATTGCCTCAATCTCCTCCTCATTTATTCTATACCAAAATGTCCTCAAGGCTTGTTTTATTGCCTCGAGGCAATCTTCTTCCCTCCACTTTTAAAAACTCACCGATTTGTTTAGTTTTGCTAGGCCAAAATCCGGCTGATGTTCTAAAAAGGCTAATAAACTAAAGCCAAGTTGCCATTTTCGGTACAAATCTTGATAGGTAGATAGGCTCAAAATTCCTTGTTTTCCTCCTCCCCTTTTGGTAGGCGGCAATGTCGCCGGATCGGCTGACAATAATCCAATCCACCAATATCCATTCCCATGTCCACCCCTCTTAAGCTTGATTATATTCGCATTCATTGCAAATTACCCCTCTTGGTGGTTAAGGGTTTTGGGGCGGACAAAAGCGAAATTGGGGAGAACAATTGTTCATGAATATGAAGGTTCGGGCTAAAAACATGAACAAAAAGTACCCGAAAAGGGGCTGAATATTCGCCTCTTCTCGCCAACCCAGCTAATTACCCATACCGGAGCCCTCCTCTCACTCAAAGTCAATGAAAATCCGCCACCCACCAATGCGTCTATGATCCGCCCGGTTCGGCACTCGACTCGATTTGTTGCTTTCAAGCACTTTCCCAATTCTTCGCGAGTATAAATCTCCGCATCTTTGCAAGCCAATCTTCACAAAACAGTCAAAAACCACCCCATAAAAAAGTCAAGTTCAAAAGCAACATTTCCCAAAAAAGGAGCACAAATTGCCTATTTGAATCTTTGTTAGTGGGAATTCAACCCAAAATAAAATACCATTTCGGCCCAGGCCTCCATAAATCCTGATTCCTTCATTCCAAAATCCAAAGCCTAATGACACACTTTCCTGCTCCCGTTCGCTTCATCGCCTTCCCTTCCCTTCCCCCCCCCCCCCAATTCGGCTTTTTCCATGGTCGGCCATTACGCCGCATCAGGCCATTCCCCCCCCCCCCCCCAATTCATTCCTTCTTCTTTTATGTCCTTCCTTCCATTCATTCATTCAGCCAAAGCCAATGCTTTTGGGCCTCCTCGAGCTAATCCCTCCAACCCCCTTTCCCACATCGTTCATCAGCCAACAATTCGCTCATCCCCAATTCCATTTGGACATCGCCAAAACCAGATCCTTCCCCTCGAGGCTTTTTCTTCCCGCCGCCCTCCATCACATCCCCCATCCTTTTTATGAACGTGAAAAAGGGCCAAAAAGATGAATGCGAAGGGGAAGGGTGGATGAGCTCCAAACAAGCATGCAATGAAGCGTTTTGGTCCATCCCTCATCCCGTGCCCCCCCCCCCCCCCCTCCCTTCGCACATTGTCCCGATTGCCCACCGGCCAAGTCATCGTCGTCGTTCGTTCACGGCTGGATCCTCCTCCTCCTGCGCAAAGCTCGTCAGCAGCTTTTGCCCCCTTTCGGCCTAATCATCCTCGTTTTTTGATGCGACCCAAATCTTGTTTTCCTCCATTGCTTCTTCTCCACCTTTTTCCTTCAATGCTTGTGTCGATCCAATCCAATCCAAATCGGCCCACATTCCCCCCCCCCCCCCCCCCCCACCTCCTTTCATTTCACCTTTTCCTTATTCCTTCTAATCATCCTCGCATCTCGTCCCCCAATTTTGGCTTTCCTTTATTACATATAAGCGCGCTCCCTCCGTCTTGCGATGATCACAAAACGACCAACTTGCTTTTGACTTGTTGTTCGGCTTTTTGGGCTTTGGGAACGACTGGGACCAGCAGGCAGGGAAGATGCGACTGATTCTGAATTGAATGCTGCTTTTTTGTTGTTTTGAATAGTTCATGCGCAAATCCAATCCCACCTTCATCTCTTTTTTGTCATATATAAATTCAAATAATTGTCAAAATTTTCTTGATCCCAATATCCAAATTTTCCCTTATCCTTATAAAAATTTCCCATAAAATTTTATAAAATTGCAAGTTTTAGAACAAGTTAAAATTTTAAAACAAATCTATAAAAACATTTTATCATCATTCATCAGCTTTAAAAAATGAACATAAACGAGTCAAAAGCAGCGGATCAACAACAAAGGAACATTCCTCCATCTTCGGATAATCCACTTTTTCCGTTGGAATTTTGGACAAATTTTTTGGCCAGAAACCAACAAGCAATAAATACGCCTCAAAATGTTGCAAATGCGGCTGCGGCGGCATTATTTCAACCACAGGTAGGACATGGGGACATTTATCTATTGTTCCAAATTGAACTATTTGATTTTAGCAACAAATTAACACAAATATTCGGTTGCCTCCTCCCTTCAATTTGACCGCAACAATTCAACATTTGCTCAGCAGAACATCCGCTCACAACAATTCTTTGCCTCCTCAACAGAATCCAGCATTATTGCTGCAACAAGCATTGTTTGGTGGCCAACAAATTGGTCTGAATTCAGGAGGCGAAAGGAATGAAGGAACATTTGATGGAGGATTGTTGAAGAAGGAGGATGAAGATGGCGAAGAAACATCGGATTTAGTGGCAAATTTGGCCGAAGAAATTGGCATCGGAATTGAGGGGGTAAATTTGCCAATTTAAAAAGAATTTAATTTATCAAGAAATTTCAAAAAAATTGTTTTTTTTTCTTTGAATCCATATTTGACCATAATTGCTATTTGGGTTATAGGATTATGATTGGATTTAGGAGATAGGAGGGAGTTCGGGAAATAGGAATATTAAAGAAGCCTATTATTTGGCCAAGTTATTTAGCCTTAAAGAAAATAATTATTTTTCGATGCAGATCACGGAATGTTTTTAGACAAATTAAATACTTTTCAACAAATACCATTCTAATATATTAATATTTTTGCCATTTCAGCAGAATCCAATGAACATCAAAAATGAGCTGAATGATGGAATAATGAATGGAGGAGGGAATGAATCGCCAATTTTGGGTGAAAATGATGAAGAAGTCAACAATAACAACATTGATGGCCCATCTCGACCCCAACAACAACGACGGCCACGGGTTGGCGGCTCATCGGCAAAGACCGCAGAAGTTTGGCGATTTTTCACGCAAAGACCGGATGGAGAACAGGCGGCCACCTGCTCAATTTGCCAAAAAACAATTAAAGCAACAAATAGCAGGTAGGCCAGAAATTGGCACAAATTAATCGATATTATCAAATTTTAGCACAACTGGAATGATCCGCCATCTGAAGAGTTGTCACCACGAACAACATATTGAATTGCAGAAGGCTAGATGGTTGAAAGCGTTGAAGAATGGTAGGTGGTAATTACAGTACTTGTGTCGTTTATATCCTCTTTTTTGTTGAAAAAAGAAAAATTGAAGGGAACTACCCCCTATTGGTCAACAGGATTAGGGTTAGGTTAGGGTCATTTCATTAGGTGTTATCGTAAATGTTATCCTATCCTTGAATGACCCATGGGGACCCTTCACTTTACTCACTCAGTTGACCCAAAAATGGCATACCTACAAACGGCACAGGTACCAAAATTATAAATAGAATTTAACAAAAAACATTAAATTGTCCCATTCATCAGTTTCAGCAGATAGCCCAATGCGCGAGGAATATTTGCGCCAACTTGGCATCCAATTTGATAACCCATCGGAGGCAATCCAAGAATTTGAGAAATTCCTTTCTGCATTGGAAAATCCATCTGACATCTCGCCAACAATGGTTGCGCCAAAACATTCGGTGGAATCGCTAATTAGTCCGGAGAATCGGTGGGTGGTCATAAAATTGTGAAATGAAAATTAATTGATAAATTAAAGGGACAGCAATGGGCCACAAATATTGCCGCAAATTGCTGTTGCCGCTCAATTGCCGATGGAACAGAGACAATTTTTTGAACAGGCATCAAATTTGAATTTATATTTTGCATCTGATTTTAATTTCCACTGATCAAAAATAGTATAGTGCAACACTATAGTTTTTGATCAATGATCATATCTCATCAGCACATAGGAATTATTGAGCATTAATTTATGGACAAATTTATTAAATTTAGAAAATATTAAATCGGTTTTAAACCCAAAATTTTAATTTAGGTTCAGACCAACCAAATCAATTTGAGATTGAAATCCAATAAACAAAAACCGACCATTAATGAATCGATTGAGCCATAGATTAAGGATTTGCCATAATTAGAAGATATTGAAATCAAAATCGGTTTTAATTCAAAATTAGCTGCAACATAAATATGAAAGTCAATTATAATAAGCTAAATTTATATATTGAACCATCTAGCTGTTTAGTTCCTTTCTAATCTTTTTATCCATTTTTACCAGATCGAGAATTTCAAAACGATGAATCGACCAACCAGCATTGAACGGCAACAAAAGAAGAAGGAAATGATTGGGCCTACGGGAATATTGGATGGAGGGGGACACGGCCAAGGACATCCTCAGCCGAATGCTGGGAAACGAACAATAATGGAGGAAGGCGGTGAAGGAGGAAATGGCCCAGCCAATGGCGGAATCATCCAACAACAAAATGTCGTCGAGCATTTTCGGGAACCACCAAAACGGCGAAAAGAGGTGGGAATGGGAATTTATTTTGGCCCATCCAAGGGAATTTGGAAATATTTTGAGGAATTGGCGGAACCGGGAATGGCACCAACAGAAAAAATGGCAGGAATAACACCAAAAATGGCAACAACAAATGGTGGGAAAAGATCGAGAAAGTCAACGGCAGCCCCAACTGTGCCCCAAAATTTGCATCCGAAAATGATGATTGATGAGAATGGGAGAGAATCGGCACGAATTAGTGAACAAGTTGGTCGAAAGTTGTCAAAAAAGATAATATTATTTTAATTGGACAGATGGCAGCCATGTTTCTCGTTGATAACACCGAATTTTTGCTCGATCGAATTGCATTCCGCCAGTTCATTCATTCCATCATTCCAAATTATCAAATGCCATCCAAAGAACAATTCCGCAATGAAATTATTCCACGGGTGGCCCGTCAATTTGAACAATTGGCCCATTTCCGGGGAGAAATGCAACGGAATAAGTGAGTTATATATAAGATTTATAAAATCTAACAATGCAATAAAATTAAATCGGATAATTAGAATGTTTTCTGTCAATGCCATTTTACTTATTTTTATATGTGATTCCATATAAATTGAAATACTAATCATCAATTTTCATTTTCTAACTGGAAAACACAAACTAACCGGAAAACACAAATCTACGGAAAATACAACTCTAACCGGATGAAATAGAAATCTTTCCGGAAAACACAAATCTATTGGATGAAACACAAACTAACCGGAAAACACAAATCTAATCTAATGAAACACAAATCTTTCCGGAAAACACAAATTTAATTTAATAAAAACACAAATCTTTCCGGAAAACACAAATCTAATTTAATGAAACACAAATCTTTCCGGAAAACACAAATCTAATTTAATGAAACACAAATCTTTCTGGAAAACACAAATCTAATTTAATGAAACACAAATCTATCCGGAAAACACAAATCTAATTTAATGAAACACAAATCTTTCCGGAAAACAAATCTAATTTAATGAAACACAAATCTTTCCGGAAAACACAAATCTAATTTAATGAAACACAAATCTTTCCGGAAAGCAAATCTAATTTAACGAAACACAAATCTTTCCGGAAAACACAAATCTAATTTAATGAAACACAAATTTTTCCGGAAAACAAATCTAATTTAATGAAACACAAATCTATCCGGAAAACACAAATTTAATTTAATGAAACACAAATCTTTCCGTAAAACAGAAATCTAACCGGATGAAATACAAATCTTTCTTGCTTTATTTTTATTTTCCTTTTATTTTTGAAGCAGATGCTTATTTTCGACAATTTACTAAATTAAATAGGTATTCAAAATATTTTTTCAGTCCATTCGGTCTACCCTTTGTTGTTGCCCATCAATCTGCTATGGCTGCTGCTGTTGGCCATTCAATGAATCTGTTGAACTCTTCATGTGCCTCATCTTCTTCATCCAACATTTCCGCCTCCCATTCTTCATCCACCGGCCAATCAGCAACTTCTCCAGTGCTCTCAACCCCATCAATTTCCAACAATTCGGTCATTTCACCGTCTAGCAGTGCCGATGAAAGTGGATTCCATGATGAAGAATCGTCGACAATATGCGGGGATAATGGCGGTCACGGTCAACAGGCTCATTTGAAGCTGAAAGATGCCGAAGAATTGGCCCGGTTAACACAAATGGCCACCAATCTAATTCAGAATATTCCAAGGGTGGGAATAATAAAATAATTTTTGAATATTAATTTATTCCTTTCATTTTTAGAGCTTCATTGAAACCGCCAATAACAATGATGGTTGATTTGAGGAGATCAAATGCTGAATGAATGAATGAAAGGAAATGAAATTGGGTCATCGATTCTATAAAATAACACTTTTATTGTCAATATTTTTTATTCCTCCCAAAATCCTCAATCAACCAGCGACCCACACTTCGCGCCGCTTTTTCTTTTGAATACCATATGGCTTTATTTTGTATATCCTTTCTTCATTTTTTTTATTCACCCAATTTTGTCTATATTTCCGTTGACCTCTTTGGATGCTCATTTTGGCCATTTTATATTGCCTTCTTTAAATATGGTTGATTATAAATCATTTTGTCCATAAATTCAAATTTGGCTTAATTTGAATGATAAAAAATTGTATTGGGAATATTTGGCCAACTTTGAATGAATGTGCACTATTTTGACTGCCAATATAAATTCCATTTTCGTTTAACATTTCCTTCTCAAAACATCACCACTTTTTTGTGCTCTTTCACTTATGACAAAATGTAAATTTTTCGCGGGCATTATTCATTCCCCCCATCATTCTTGCCTCATTTTTTCCTATATTTTTGGCCAGTTTTTCTTGCCCCTTCACTTCCCGTATTTTGCCTCCATTTTCCCCATTCACTCAGAAAAAAAAGCATTAAAAACAATTTTGAATTGAAAATATCCCGAGTATCATTCATTTTTATTTTATTTTTAAAATTCATTTGCCTCAATTTTGCGCGTAGTTTTGAAATGAATAGTTTTCCTCCACTCCAATTCCAATCCTCACATTCAATGAATTCATCCAAATTCTTTAATTTCTTTTGATTTATTATAATTTTTGCACAATTTTCAATTGAATAAACTCATCGATTTGGAAATGATTTATGCGCTTTTGAAAAGAATTTTAACAGAAAAAAAACTACTGCTGACGGATGTTTTTATGGCATTAAGGAAGTTAGAGGATGGACATTTATTTCCTAATGAGCAAACATCAATTTGGATGGAAGGGTTTTATGGGTTTAGATAAAGGTAAACAAAAGAAACTGGCTTAAAGTGTGTGGTATGGGGTACGGATGAAATTGATATTGAGGCACATTGGAAGGGGACGGGAATGACTTCTTTGGAGGAAAAGCATCCATTTCCATTTCCTTTCCTTCCATTGTTTTCGTTTCATCACATCCATTCTTTTTGACGGGTTTATTTGCTGTTCATCGACCATTCATTCATCCATCCGTTTGGCACATTCCCATCCAACCATTTTCTATTCTTCCTTTTTAATTCCTATTTTCCCGCCATTCTCGACACCGATGACCACGAGGCCATTTATCAAATTCCCGCATTTTCCCATCCCTCACCACCATCGCCGTAAATAAGCAGTTTATCAATTTTCAAACAAAGGCCAAAATTCAGTACGTCATCATTTTGGTCAATATATAATACCCAAAGTTTGCACAATTCATCAATGTTCAGAGGTGGAAAATAAATATAATCGGATGAGTGGAAGATTGCAAAAATAACCACTCCAATTCCATTCATTGAATGCACCCATCGAATTCCTTCAAAACAAAAACAATCCCATCCCATTTATAATTTATTATAGGTACTTTCATTTCACCGAAATATTTATCAGCAAATTTTTCCCCATTTCCTTCATATTTTTGCATTTTATTTTTAAACCTTTTGGCAACAATTTTACTTTTAATTGCTGTCAAGGACATAAACGGGCACAAACATGAAAATAGTAACAGATTCATTCCATCCTTTTCATCCCACACAAATCTAGCCGGATGAAACACAGATCTTTCCGGAAAACACAAATCTAACCGGATGAAACACATTTCTTTCCGGAAAACACAAATCTAATCGGATGAAACACATTTCTTTCCGGAAAACACAGATCTAACCGGATGAAACACATTTCTTTCCGGAAAACACAAATCTAACCGGATGAAACACATTTTTTCCGGAAAACACAAATCTAACCGGATGAAACACAATTCTTTCCGGAAAACACAAATCTAATTGGATGATGAAATACAAATCTAATAAGTGGTGAAACATAAATCTTTCCGGAAAACACAAACTAAGTGGTGAAACACATTTCTTTCTGGAAAACACTAATCTAACTCTAACAGATGAACAAAAATCTTTCTTCAATTTATTATTAGGGCCTCCATTTAAAAAAATAATCAGCAAATTCCCATCCTCCCACTTTTGCACTTTATTTCTAAACCATTTGGCAACATTTTTACTTTTAATTGCTGTCAAGGACATAAATGGTCACAAACATGAAAATAGAACAGCAGATTCCTTCCATTTTCAATGGGAAAATAAAAATAATTCCATCCATTCTAAAATAATTTCCCAATCCCTCCCCCAAGGCTATTTGTCACACGTTCCTTTTCCTTCCTTTTCCTTCCATCCTTCCATTCTTTCCTTTTCATTCACATCCACCCACCTGACAATTCCAAATCCATTAATCATTTTTACATTTCTAAATATTTATTCCCACATTGAAAATGAACTTTTGTTGTTGTGTAAAAAAAGGCTTTAAAAGGCCTTCTTCTCCATTTCTTGGCCATTTTTCAAACTCCTCCCTCACTTCATTTCTCTCTTTTGACCATAATTGGTTCTTTTTCCCAGAATTCCTTTGCTATCTTAAAATTCAAATTCATGGCTTCTTTTCCATTTTTGGGGGATTAATTATAAATTATTTGTTTGGTTGGCTTATCTCTTTTCTAATTGTAAGCTGATAATAATTCATTTCTCCATTCTAAATGGTAAATTCAGCGAAATTAATTCGCCTCTTTTTATGGCCTCTTTCCTTTTCTTATCTTCACAAATATAAACCCACCTTTCCCTCCATTAATTATTCCTTTCACAAATTTTTCAATTTTACAATCTAAATTTTTGATGGAAGATGGGAAAATGTCGAGAGTCGAGACCAAAAAACCATTTTTTGGGAGTACTTTGAAGGATCAAATTTTAGAGTGGACTTTGGGCGGATGCGTAAAGGGGCAATTAATAAACCGACCATTTACTCCATTCCCCTCTCCCCGCCACGCCAATGATGAACAATATTCATTGTGCTTTGCTTTTATTCATTAATTAAGTACTTTGAGCTTTTGAGGTATATTTTAGTTTTAGTTCCCTTTCCAATTCAAATGCACCTGCCTCATCAGAAAATTTTTCATCATTTTTCCTATTCCCATTCATTTAATTTTGTCATCAAAATTGCAAAATAATAAAATAAATAAATCATTTCATGCTTCAGGCATTTATGATTCATTGTGAAGGAAGAAGACACGTTTCCCCAATTTTCGCGCAATGTTCATTGTGCTTTGCTTTTATTCATTAATTAAGTACTTTGAGGTATATATTCTTTCCTTTTCCATCCAAATGCACCTGCTGCCCTATCACATTTAAATACCAAAATTTTCACTCATTTTTCCTATTTCCATACATTCAATTTTGCCATTCAAAATTGCGAAATAAAATATTAAATAAATCGTGTCATGCCTTTAGGGCATTATGATTCACTGCAATGTGATTGTGGAGGAAGAAAGACACGTTTCCTCCCCCAATTTTCGCGCATTTATTTTATTCTACGCGTCATCCACACCCCACAATTCTTTTTATTCCCCCATCTCAATTCCAGAATAAATCTTAATTAATAATTATAATTGTGCAAAAAATGTGCCGATATGCTTGCAAGGATCCATCCACTTGCCAAATTGCTCGATTCATAATTTCACCGGTCAAAGAATCATCATTGACAAAGCAACAAAATTGTTCATCATTCCCAAAATTTGTGCGCAATCAAAATGTCAAATGTAAGTGCAAAATTTTGCATTCCACAAATTCCTTCATCATTTTTGCAGTCTTTTCGCCAGCATCCGATTCCGAATCGGAGGATGAATTCCAATTTCCATCTGGTCAAGGTCAACAACAATTTGGCCAACAAAAGAATTCCCCTGCATTTTTTGAATCATCCGTCGACGACGACGATTTGGCCATTCTTTTGCCTTCTTCCCAACATTCTCCATCCGCATCCTCTTCCATTTCCACTGATTCTGGCTTTGTGGGCACCGATGATGGAAAAGAGGAGGAAAAGGTAAAAATGGGAAAATAAAATAAAAATGGGAATAATTGAAGGTTGCCTGAGGGGTAAATTGGAATTAGATGATTGATGGGATTTAATGTTTTATTTTATTTGGTCTTGTGATTATTTTTATTAGGGAAAGGTCAAATTAGAATTATGGGGGAGGGATGAAATTTGGAGAAAACAAAATTGAATTTAAGTGAAACGTACTTTTAGGGTGTTCAAACACTTAAAATCATTTTCTTCATTCAAAATCATTAACCCCAATCATCCATCCTCTTAAGGAATTGGACAGTACAAATTCATTGAGGTCATCTCTCGTCGAAAGTGGCAAATCAATTTTGATGGCACCAAAAGGCGAAAGGGAGGATGGCAGCGGCGGTGAGAAGAAAAAAGTGCGATTTGCGGATGATTGTGGCCATTGCCTTGTGCGCTCCCATTTCATTCAAAGTCGTCGGATGGAAGCAATTTATGCAGATTTGGTGGACATTGGGCCAATTGGTCAGTTTAAATTGAATTTAAATAGCCAAAAAGCTTATTTACCTGGCAAAACAGGCCGAATTTTGAGGCAAATTTGATGCAAAAAAATTCTCAAATAAAACTATTTTAGGGTTATAATAGGGGCGACATGGGTTCTAGGGGCTAACGATATGTAGGAGTTTAAGGCGGGCTTGGCCATAATCTTGTTGAATTATGGCTTTTTTTGTGGTCCTAAGGTTTTTAGCCTATAATTCGGTGCCCAATGGATTAATTTAAAAAATACATATAAATGTTTTTTTGTGTGGACTATCGAATGGCACATCACTGAATTATAAAAGAAATCTAAAAATTTTATTTAAGAATTCTGAATTCTTTTTTTGCACAAAATTTGCCTCAAGCTTCAACCTTTTTTGTCAGGCAAAAAAGTCGCATTGTATTTTTATATATTAATTACACTTTTGTGTAGATGAGGAAGAATCAAATGGAAATGGGACTGGGCATTGGAGGGTGGCATTGTTGCGCAAATTGTGGGCAATCACCACCACAACATCGACAAATAATCAATCACAATCAATGACCACAGCTGAACAAATTGCGAATATCATTTCCCAAAGAAGTTAGGATATCGAAATCACAATTTTATATCTATTTAAATTTGTTTAAATTTGCATATTTTGCCATTTCCACGAAGCATTCATTTTTGTGTATTTTCATCCAATTTCATTATTATTTAATATAAAATGAGCTGAAAATTGGTGAACTTTTGTCAAATGGCCTTTATTGAATACAAAATAGACCAAATATTTGTTTTCGAAAATGTTTATTTTATGAGGAATTGCGTGAGAATTTTTGGTCCTTCGATTTCGATGGCTCCAAGCAGCCTTCAGCGGTGGTCTATGCTCTTTGCACTTTTTGGCTGCAATTTCCTTCAAAATTTGCCCCAATGCCTTTCATTCATTCATTCCCTAAAATGCATTCATTCCCCTCCCAGTCAGTGTTGGCCAATTTCCTTTTCCGCCTTTTAACCTCCTCCCAATATTCCCGTTGTTCTTGGCCAATTCATTCCCGGCAATATCACATTCCTCCCAAAAGTATTTTACCTACCCTTTTTTGCCTTGGCAACAAAATAAAATTTGGTGTGGAAACCGAATGGGAATTTTTGGTGTTTGCTTTTTCTCACCTCAAAAATGTTGAAATATTTGGCAAAAGAATATATATATATTTTCCCTGTCAAAATGCATTTCCATATTCCCCCTTTTACAATGCAAAATGCCCTTTTTTTTGCTTTCGTCATCAGAATCGGAGGAATGGGGTGGAGGGCCGGCTTCATCCAAAATATGAAAAGAATGAGGGGGGAAGGGGGCAATGCTTTCGCGCAATTGAATTATCCTTTCGATTCTGCATTTTGGACCACAGCAAAGAAATTCCAAGTAAAAAACATAATTTTTGGGAAGGATGCAAAATTAATGGCCAAATAATATTTTTATTTTGACATTTTCCAATTTTTATTTTATTTTGCCATTTTCCAATATTTTATTTGACTTTAAATTCATCAAATATTCTCCCAATATGAAATGCCATTTTTCAAGCCGAATTTGACGCAATTTTACAAATTAATTATATATTGGTCTAGACACAAATGC